>ML796488.1:632906-681418 GCA_009831015.1 Picea engelmannii | reverse complement strand
TATTGGCTTGTACTTAAGGTGTTATTAATGTGGGTTGGATGAATGTTATTCTCAAGAGGGGCAATGTAAAAAGAGTGTGTTAGCTGCTAATGATGGCAAAAATGGTTGTGTAGCCAAGTTGTTAATTATCCGTGGTTGGAAATTCATTAGTGTATTGGAATTGATGGTTGATTATGGAAAATAGATGCAAGACAAGAACTTGAAGTTGTTGATGCTTTAAAGGAGTTTGGCTTTGGAATATATAGGGGTTGGATTCAAAGATTGTTCGTTTTTACTTTTTGCTTGATGAAGCTTCCCTAAATTATTTGGATTCTAGTGGTGCTATTGGCTTTTAATAGTTGGTTGGCAATGTGCAATTTAGCTTTTCACTTATGTTGATATGAGGTGTTACCCAATGAAATGATGCCCTTCGATGGAGGGAAAATTGGCCTTTTCTTTTGCAGTTATTAACATTTTACCTAATCAAATGGTTTTTTTCAATGGAGGGAAAAGCATGTCTCCTTGTATATTGAAATCTTTTTCTACTTCATGTTATCTTTCATCTGTGATGTTGTGATTATTCTCCTGTCCACACTAAATCAGGTGACCAACATCAGATGTCTCTAATAGAGACTATTCTCTCTCTGACTCATAAATTATAGACCCCAAAAAACATCTCTGCACACCAGCAACCATGGAATTACAATCAATTGTTATAGTCTTATCTAAATATTAGCAAAAAAATCTTAGGTCATTATTTAAGATTGAAATAAAAGAACCAATGCCACCTAGTGGCTACAGATATCTGAAAGTTTTAAGAACATTGTATCTAATGGATACATAAACTAAGAGGATAAATTGTTAATAAAAAAATCCGAGTTTCTTAAATATAGACCGATGATATAGATTTAAATATTGATATGGCTAATATCTTAGCAAAGGTTAATGTACCTCTCCCTCTTAGTACTGATATTGTATTTTTTTTTTAAATACCTACAAGAAGGTTGCTATTACGACATCTTGGAGTGTCGCTCCCATAGCAACCACGTCGGAGATGATACCTCTTAACGTCGCTCTTCCCATGTTCTAGACGTCTCTCTTGCCACCTTCAAGACGTCGGTCTTGCCACGTTCAAGATGTCTCTATTGCCACATCTAAGACGTCTCTCTTGCCACATTCCTAACATCTCTCATCCCACGTTCTAGACGTCTCTCTTACCACCTTCAAGACGTTGGTCTTGCCACATTTCAGACATCTCTCTTGCCACATTCAATATGTCTCTATTGCCATGTTTCAGACGTCTCTCTTGCCACGTTCAAGACGTCGGTCTTGCCACATTTCAGATGTTGGTATTGCGACGTTTAAGACGTTAGTATTGCCACATTCTAGATGTATCTATTGCCATGTTTCAGACGTCTCTCTTGCCACGTTCAAGATGTCGGTCTTGCCACGTTTAAGATGTCGGTCTTGCCACATTCCAGATGTCTCTATTGCTACGTTTCAGACGTCTCTCTTGCCACATTCAAGACGTCGGTCTTGCCACGTTCAAGACGTCGCAATAACGACGAAATCTATGTCGTCGGAAAAGAGACATCATGTGAAACGATGTTTGTCGGGGTCCGTTGTTTGTCATTCTCCCGACAATATAAAGTGGCAATTACGTCGAATGCGCCGTCAGAATTTGACCCAAATGTACTAGTGTCATCTAGGTACTTTTCATTAAGAGTGGGTTATCTAAGTTTAGAATTTATATATTATAACTTTTGTATGTTAGGTTAGGAGTAGATCAGATTAGATTCTGTTTGGTTTTAGGATTGTTGGAGTATGATTGAATCTAAGTGACACATATTTCCAAGTAAAATTTTAAGGCCCAATTGTGAAGGTTCAGAAGGTGTCAACGTTTCTTACAGTGCTCAGTTTGAATTTTGTTGAAAATGTTGGGTTAATCAATCAAGAATGGCATTGTCATTTCTTTGCATTTGCTGGGTTGTTGAATTTGGTTTTTGTTAAGCAGCCAAAGTTTGTGGTTGTGTCTATGGGGACAATTGTGGTTGTGGGTATGGGGATGCCATTTTTGAAATTAGGGTTCATGGAGGTGAGTGGGTGGTGCATCACATAGATATGTATGTAAAAAGAAAACACAACTAAATTCTCATTAAGGCAGGATCCCCTAAGACTTTATAAGGTTTTATAATTTAGTGAAAGATTCGCCAATATTTTACAAGATTTTATAATTCAGTGAAAGATTTGCCAATATTTTACAATATTTTATAATTCAGTGAAAGATTCGCCAATATTTTACAAGATTATATAATTGACTAAAAGATTCGCCAAAAAATCATATATGCATTTTATATTATTGATAAAATAGCCTTCAATTTTTCCTATGTATCATGGGGATTCGCCCATTTATTATACATATAAATTTAGGGGGGGTTCTTAAAATCACCCCTGATTTCTAGGCTGCCAAGGCTTCTTAGGTGTAGATGGATCCCCTGGAGCTTCCCCTCCCTTGAATATTGCCTACAATCCAGGTAAGGATGGGCAATCTTCTGTTTTATGATTTTCAGTACATATTGCACATACAGAAATGTTGTCCAAAGGGCACTCTCGTAAAGGATGTCTTTTTCTGCATTTCGGGAAAAATATGCTTAGGACAGGGTTTTCCTCTTCCTGCTTCCTCTTAATCTTCAAGGTGTCTAACTGAGAGCCAATTGTTCCTAACAGGTCTGTTTTAAAATTATCCAAAATGTTTCCCAATTAGACTTTAGTAACTCCACCAGCTGTGGATGTTTTGGTATTTTTGTTGACCGGTTCTCTCACACTTTTTGTAGCTTTCCCTTTACTTCTTGAGTAATTTCTACAGAGTTCACTAATTGCTTCAAAGTTTTTCTGATAAATGTCTCCTGAAGCCATTAAATTGAGGGTATCAATGTATTCCTCCAAAACTCCTTTTAAGAAAAGAGTCTTGATTGCTTCATCCTGGAGATCATTATATTTAGATTTTTGAAGGGTATAGGTAAATCTTTCTAGAAAATCCTCAAGGCTTTCTTCCTCTTGCTGTTGCATTTTGAATATGTCATTCCGAGAATCCTTGGTTCTGCAATAGTCCTGGTACTTCTTTAAAAATTTTTCCTTCATATCTTCCCAAGATCTAATGTTGTATTCTCCTAAACTCATGAACCAATGTAGTGCAAAATCTTTCAGGGTGGTAGGAAATAATTTCAGTTTATGTGCATCCTGGAGATAGTTATAACTCCTGCACAGGATGTCAAACTCGAAAAGAAAGACATCTGGGTCCTCACTATTTTTCCCATAGAAGGTTGGTAGTGTTGAAAGTGGGATATTTTTCATACTGACATTCTGGACTAAATCCAAAATAGGGAATCCAAAGGTAGTTTTTGGTGGTAATTCGTTCTTTGCTTGTTCTTCACCTTCGTTTTCAATATGAAGTTCCCCATGTAAGTCTCTCCCTCTTTCTCCCATGGTAAAAGGATTGCCAAGAATTGTATAAACAATCCTGTCTTTCTTTGGTGAGGGTGTGAAATCCCACCTTTCTGGATTCTTTTTGTCAGAAGTGTTATCTCCTGTTGGTCTTTTTGAGGATCTTATGGCCTTTGATGTCACAGCTATAGTTGTTATCTGTGAAATTACAGAGTTAGGGTTTCTGAGAAGGTCGTGTATTTTCTCTGGATCAACTGTGTCATCCAGGGCTGGATCACCAAGATTTTGAGTTTGCTGATATATGGTGTTTCCTGGTTCTAGGTTTTGTTCTACGGTTTCCTCAGCTAGAATTTCAGTCTCAGTTTCTATCACTTTTTGGGTGGAGGTTTCTTCTTCTTTTTGTGGTTTTATATTTTTCCTAAATCTACCCCTAGGATCTCTATTTCTCATGAAGTCATGCTAAATGAAATGAAAGAACTAAGATTGAGTTTCAGAGTACCTGTGACAACTGATATATCGGTTTTCACCCCTTTTGTTTCCACAGCTCCTCTTACTATCAACCTGCTAACATAGCACACCAAACTAAGTGCATTCTAAAACTAATTAAGACAATTATCTTCTTACCTTTTAAACAGCTCCCCGACAACAACGCCAAAAATGTCAGGCTGCTAAATTGAAGATTTGAATAACCTGAAACACTAAATTGTCAAACCAGGGTTGGTAAACTTTGAGCTGCTACACTGTATGTGTGGGTAAGGTTCTAATCTCTATCTGAATGCTATCCTTAGAAGGAAACACAAACTCAATCTGATGACTATCTTGAAACTTATCATTTCCTATTTAAGTCATCAACAGAAAACAATCCTAGGCTTAAATGCTGGTGCTTCTATTTCCATGCAGAGGTGTGATTTCACAAGATTATTCCACCACTATTTTTAATCATCTATAATTACCATTTCTATTCAATCCATGACAAAAAGAGTATTTTTGGAAATGCATTTAATCTGGTCATCAAAATCAATCTAAATCTGTCTACAGGAAAATAGAGTACTACCCGACCTACTGGTACCGGAAGCTTCCTTTGATTTAACTGCAATCTAACTGTTCTAATTAATCAGGGTAACTAACTATCTAACAAAGCAAAGTTCATTCCAATTCTAAGTTATGTTCGAATTAAAAACTAGAAATTAAACAAACCATGTTCATACTCTAAACCCTACAGGCATCAGTCATGCATTCAATATTCACCAACGTGAAGGATAACAGTATGCGGGAAACGATTCTGTTGGAGAACGATTAAACACGATTCTGAACCAGTTAATCTTTAAACTTTAAGCTATCCTCTATGCAAATTCCAAAACACTGAAATGAACTAAATCTATGACATAATAAAGCTAAATCTATGACAGAATAAAGCAGCGGCTTGCACCGGTTTGGCGGGCCCAACCAAACAACACAAACATTGTGAGTAATAACCAGCACCGACTATATCATTCTATGCAAACATGGTGTAAACTTCATGTTCCATCTACTCAAAGAAAAATCTCAAATCGTATGACAGTCGTGTAACATAACGTAACAACAGTTTTTTGTATTCAGAAATGTGTGTCCATAACATAACATAATTCAACCCGTTCTCAGGAGTGATCTCCTGTTTATAACAGTCTAAAGCAAAGATACATAAAACAAACGAATCCCCCGATCCAAAAATAACTTGGAATCAAGTTTGAAACCGACTTCACATCTTCGTGACACATAGTGTCAGGAAGTGTGAACGATGAAGAATTAACGATCCCATTTTATCATTATGCCTTCAAGCACCCTGTGGGTGATGACTCCAGCTGTCATGCGAATCTCTCTGTCTCCCATTCAGACCATAACGCATAGATCTTGAGAGGCTCCATTGGTATCTCCACGGGTACGAGTTGGTACCTGGTACCAGCAATCCTGTTCCAAAAATAGAAGTGGTACCTAACCCAAGCGACATTAGTTCCAATATCAATTTAAAGCACCAAAATGCATAAAAATAGCTTGAAATGTAGAGATACCTTAAGTAACCCCATTGAATGGTAGGGAGATGTCAATTATATTGAAACAAGGCCAAAAGGGTGGTACTGGGTATATAAATGGAGGTTTGTGGAGTATAATATAGGCAAAAAAACATGATCAAAACCAGATACCAACAACAATCCAGGTAAAGAACATTGGGAGGCAGTAAAGTGGATTCTCTGGTATTTGAGAGGTACTACTACACATGCATTATGTTTTGGAGGTTCAGACACTTTTATACAGGGATATGTTGATTCGGATATGGCAGGTGATAAAGACAGCAGGAGCAGCACCACAAGGTATATTTTCACTATAGGTGGAACAACAGTAAGTTGGATTTTGAAATTGCAAAAGGTTGTTGCACTTTCAACAACAGAGGCAGAGTATGTTGTTGTTACAGAGGCTAGTAAAGAGATGATTTGGTTACAAAGGTTTATGGAGGAATTGGGAAAGAAGCAGGAGAAGAACCGGTTGTACTGTGACAGTCAGAGTGCCATTCACCTTGGAAATAAATCAGCCTTCCATTTGAAGACTAAGCATATACAGTTGAGGTACCACTTCATACGATCCACCTTGGAAGATGGACAATTGAATCTAGAAAAGATACACACCAGCCAGAATCCTGCAGACCTGTTAACAAAGGGAGTAACCAGGGAGAAACTGAGTTCCTTCTCAGTTTCAGTTGGTCTTCAAGAATGAAGATGAAAATGAGAAATTTTATAGGTCCAAGAAGGTTCAGAGTCCATCATATACAGCAGCGATGGAGTTATTGAGATCAGTCTCCAAGTGGGAGATTGTTGGTTGTGGAGCCTGATTATCTTCCTGATTCAGAGGTCTTTGCTTTCAGTCGTGTTTATACCCCATGAAGTATTTACACCCCAGAAGTATGTACATTCTTCCATGTGGGGGAGTGTAGAGGGGGGCTACCCCCTCTGCGTGGTCTGAGGGGGCTATCTCCCTGGCTGGGGGGTCTGGGGGCAAGTGGGCCCCCAGCGGGGGTTCGAGGGCAAAGTCCCCGAATAAAAAATTGCCTTGTAAAAGTATATTGTAATTTCATTGTAAATCTGGACCATTCATTATAAGGTCGCAGATCTAATGGTAGAGATTATGTTAGGGTTTTTTTCCCTAGAAGGCAACCCTATTTTATGAGGGAAATGTATCGCGGCTATGATGATGGTGAATATTGTATTCTGAGAGAGGAGACTATGAGAGAAAGAAGAGGAAGTTATAGTGGGTTTTGTTGTAGGTTGTATCCCTTCATTTGCTGGATAATAATAAAGGAAGGACCTGGAAATTTCTCTGGTGGACGTAGCCCACACTGGGTGAACCATGTAAATCTGTGTCTCTCTTGTATTGTGTGTCTTCTGTGTTTTGTTTCTGCATTTGTTTTATTTTATTGCTCCGCGGTTCTGTTTTTCTAACAAGGATTCCTAACCAAAATCCCATCTACATATTCGAAACCAAGGATTTTCTCCCAACGGGGCCTATAGATTGGTTTAATAACCCTATCCCTACCCTCGACGCTTTTAAAGAAGGAAACATGGCCAATATTTCCCCCACCATCAAAATTGATATTTCCATCAAACCTGGGGTCGTAGAGGACATCACCATTAGCACAGAGTGCTCTCCTAAGGAAATCACCGCCTACAAAGCCCTCTTCCAGGAATACTGGGACATTTTTTCCTGGTCATACACAGAGATGCCTGGCCTTGATCCCTCTATTATCAAACATCTCATCGACACCTAGCCAGATATCACACCTGTCCACCAAAAACAGCGACCGCTACACCCATCCAAAGCCACAACCATCAAAGCCGAGATTGACAAATTACACGTTGCAGGATTCATCTACCTCATCGCCTACACGTCATGGGTCTCCAGCCCTATCCCTGTTAACAAAAAATAGGGCACTATCTGTGTTTGTATGGAATTTCGTGACCTCAATCACGTCTATCCCAAAGACAAATTTCCAACTCCCTTCATCGACCAAATTATCGATGATTAAGTGGGTCACGAGGCATTGTCCTTCATGGACAATTTCTCTAGCTACAACCAAATCCAAATTCACCCCGCCGATCAGTACAAAACTGCATTCACTACCCCTTGGGGCACCTTTTCATATCATGTCATGCCATTTGGCCTCAAGAATGCCGACGCCACTTTCCAATGCGCCATGACATACATTTTTCATGATCTGGCTCATATCATCCTCGCATACTTGGACAACCTCACCGCTCGATCTAAGAAGCACACTCAACATATCGATGATTTACGAATCATCTTTCAAAGGTGTCATCAGTACAATATCCGCTTGAACCCCCTCAAGTGTGTATTCAGTGTTACTATTGGGTGCCTCCTTGGGTTCATAGTTTCCCAATGTGGCATTACTGTGGACCCCCTCAAAGTCCAAGCCATCAAAAAAATTCCACCCCCTCAGAATTTACGCCAACTATAGATCCTACAAGGAAAAGCTAACTTTTTACGATGCTTTGTCCCAGATTACGCTAGTCATGCACATGGCTTCCTTCGCTTACTTCGTCACAACATCCCATTCCAATGGGATAAACATGCCCAAACCGATTTTGATGATCTTAAAGTGACCCTCTCCAACACCCTGTTGATTAGTTCACCTGACTATAACCACGACTATCTCCTCTACATATCTGCCTCAGCCGTTTCAATAGCAGGAATGCTCATCCAAATAGGGGATGATGACCGTGAGCATGTGATTTACTACATTGGAAAAAATCTTTCAGGGACACCCTTGAAGTAAAATCACAAAGAAAATATAGCACTTGCAATTGTCCTTGCAGTCCAGAAGTTTCACCATTACATTCTTCTTCGAACTACCAAAATCATAGTAGATTCCAACCCCATGCAATACTTGCTCAGTCGTTGGAAAATTAACGGTAAATTTTCTCAATGGATCGTCATCCTTCAGGAATAAGATCTTGAATTTTCAACACCCAAGAGCAAGAAATATCTTGTCCTCACCGAACTCATCACGACATTTCCCTCCGACACTACCAGTTCACCCGTCAATACCAACTTCCCCGATGAACATCTCTTTTACATCTCCTCGGATGACCCATGGTACGGCGATCTTCTTGTCTACCTCCAAACACAAAAATTTGGAAACCACCTCTCCAGAGATGATCGTCGACGTATCCTTCACCAAGCCTCATGCTACCTACTCATCGGTGATGTTTTATATCAGCAAGGAGTTGACATTGTACTCCATAGATGTTTGACTATCGATGAGGTCGATCGAGTCTTGAAGGACTGCCACAACGATACTTATGGGGGCCACCTCTCGGGGATCTCCACCACTCAGAAAATCATTCTCGCCAGTTACTTTTGGCCTACATTGTTTCATGATTGTATCCACGCAGTGAAACGATGCGACAAATGCCATCTTTACGCCAACAAAGCACAAGCACCACCTACTCTTCTACACCCAGTCATTATTGTTGGTCCCTTCTGCAAATGGGGCATAGAATTCATGACCTACAACCCTCCATCCAGTAATGGACACAAATATATCATTGTTGTAGTTGATTACTTTACCAAGTGGGATGAAGCCATGCCTACCTTCAACAACACTACTAACATTGCAACGAGTTTTTTCTTTAACCACGCCATTTTCCGCTTTGGAATACCACTACAACTAGTCTCTGATCATGGGAAACATTTCAAGAATGAGATTTTCGTTGAAATATCATCTAGATTAGGCTTCTCCCATGAGTTTGCCTCCCCATACTACCCTCAGTCAAATGGACAGGTCAAAATAGTCAACAAAGTCCTCAAAACCATGTTGCAACGCATGGTTAACAAACATAAGACCAATTGGCATCATATGTTATTTTCTGCGCTATGGGCTTATTGCACGGTAGTCAAAACTGCCACTGGTTTCACACATTTTCATCTAGTCCATAGGGTTGAGGCCACTCTTCCCATTGAGTGCAAAATTCCCACCTTACGCAATGCCATTGAACTATTACCCGAAACTGCTCCAATGGAGCAGCATTTGTTGAATTTAGAATCCCTAGATGAGGATCGTTGATCTTCATTACAGGACAATGAGGCATCCAAAAAACAATCAAAGTCCACCTTTGATTGCCATGTCAAATTTCGCTCATTCAATGAAGATGACCTCGTCCTCGCTTACGATGTCGCTCACGATACCCTCAGCCATGGCCATTTTGAGTCCCTATGGCATGGATCGTACATCATCCAACATTGCCTCACTAAAGGCACATACATCCTGGCCTCTCCTGAAGGCCATCCTCTCAAAGAACCTGTCAACGGGTTGTACTTAAAGAAATTTTACTCCTGAGCGTAGCCATAATACACTAGGCTTTTTCTTTTTTGTACATCTTCTTTAGAGTTTTAAATCTTCTTTCATCCATACCTCGCGTCTAATCTATCACTCGTGTTATTGACATATGCCACCCCCATTGGCCTACAACATCGGTTACGCCGATGGAGCTAGCCACTGGACAGAGAATCTTGCTTCGACTTCTTGGGCCCTCTATTCACCCTCACATGAACTGCTCTACACTAGCGGCATATGTTTAGGCTCAACCACCAACAATCAAGCAGAATACATCGTCATCTTTGGTCTCCTTGCTGAGGCCGACCATCTCCATATTCGTCACCTTAGTGTTTTACTTGATTCCTAGCTAGTCGTCCTCCAACTCAACAATGTGTACCGTGTTCGCGATCCTTACCTCTTCTACAAATACTTGCAAGTTAGACTATTATCTTGACATATTGATTCCATCACATTCACAAATATTCCAAGATGATTTAATCAAATAGAAGATAATATGGCTAACCTAGTGTTAGATTGGCATTTATCACATCAAGCTACCAGTACACATACATCAAACATCAATAAATCTGTCACAAGATATAAATTAGACATCATCAACAAAAACACAAAACAAATGTAAACATCACCAAGATCCCAAAAGTTATATCCATATATATATATATATATATATATATATATATATATATATATATATATATCGATCCAATGTGCCATCCAAATGTTTACAAAAAATATATCATACATATACAACATCCATAGGCCGATGAACCACCTTACCCCTATAGATACAAAACTAGTGCCACTACACCAAGTAGGCTCGTAAGACTATATAAAAACCACAAAACATATAAATACATACAAAGAAACTCATGGTGCCTCTAGAGCATCACCACCTGGTCCCCTCTCAGGAGGTGGTGCCCCACCCATTATCAGTCCCTCCAGACCTAGAGCTAGCTACCCAGTCATCACAGCACCTACTGCTTCTGCTCTCCGTACCACAGTCCACCACACCAACGAAACTCCTACAAACTACTCCAGGACACCCTCGTCCTGGATCCATGACCACATGCCCTCGGGCATTCCCTGTAGCACTACCTCCAAGCGGCGAAGAATATCCTCAAAATATCCCTCAGCCTCAACCGAAGGAGCATGTGATGGACCTGCCCTTGGGTCATCAAAATGGTATCTCCTATCTTCCCTCTCATCGTCAGCGGGCCTTGCCCCAATATCCTCTTGGCGTCATCTCTCTCCTACCTTTGGCTCTCCCCGTGGAGGTCTCACCATCCCTTGACGCATTGGAGCTCTAACCAAATCCACCTCGTGCCCGAAAGGCCCCACATCTGCACACACAACAAACAAATGATAGCATTAGCATACACCCACACATAAAAATATACATTCCATACTATCTACAAAATAACAATATCACACCATACCTCTATGATCAAACACCTCCCCTGGAGGTAACACCATCTATGGATCATCCCATAAGTCCACCCCAAAGTATGGGTACCGCAGTATAATGTGTGGCATCTGATGCCACACCTGTGCAGCCTTGGCCATGAAATAGTGGCCACCCTCCCCACCATCGTGGGAAATCAAAATCATCTACCACCATCGCAGTCGTGGCTCTCGCACACTAGGTGCACCCAACAATACTCTCAGGCGTAACATAGGCACCTTCTCCCAGTGACACCCTACGATTTTTTTCTCTAGGATACCTATATCCGGCTCTGCAATACTATCGCCTCCACCACATTTTGGTACTGTCACCCGATAGCACTCTCACCCACATGAGTTGTCCCATTCATCATTCCCCTCAACCAATTTGACACTCATGTTGTTCTCACCATTTAAGGATTGGAGTCCCGATAGTATTACATCATGTTGTGACTCAGCCACATAATCCTTCTCTTTATTTTTCTAGCCTACCCAATGGACTCCCAGGGTACTTACTCACAGTTTTATTTTGACTGCACTCCTACAGCATCATTAACCATCCATTTCATCCACCATTATTTTGACCATCTGCAGATTTCCCTCCATACATTTCCCTCATATAGAAACCTACATATGGGGCCCCAACCCTCCACTTGTTTTTCAACCAACTTGTTCCATCCTCTGGCCAAGCCATATTACACCGGGGCACCCATTTCTGTATCTTCATTATTATCCCACCTTATTTTTTAATTCTTTTTGTAATTAAGCCATTGTTTCGAGTATTTTACATATCTTTTTGTCATCACCTTTGGCGACTTTCTTCCCTTTTGGCAAATTCATCCCATGTCACACTTGGTTGGGGAATTCCTTATCACCCACTCTTTTTGACATCATTCATAAACTCTGAGTATCCCATAGGCCACCTACCTCTTCTCTTTGAGTTTGTTCACTTTGTCCCGCCTTTGGCACAACTTATCCCATGTCTAGTTGTCCCCCTGACACTCGACCTAGTTGTATGGTTACTGCTACTTCACATATATCCCAAACCAAGGGAAGTATTGAGTCTCCATGCATCTTGACTTTGTCCATGTACCTCCTCATTTCTTGATCTCATCCCGTGAATTTTACGAAGCCCTTTGCTTCTTGAAGCCGTGTCTCCCTTTTTGTTGACATCAACACAGTTTCCAAAAGGGTGACAGTATCTTGACTCTCATTACCTTTACAATGAGGAGTCTCGGATGAAACAAGGAGAACCATCATTGCTCTCTGTTGTCATTGACCCCCATAACATTTGACTTCAACACTTTCTCATGTTACAGTGGGTCTTACTTTGCGACTATTGCAGTTTTTTTTATATTTGCCAGAGACCTCTGAAATTTGTTGGGCCATCAATGCCCGCAAAATCCTTGATACTTCCTACAGGTGTCATTGCTTACTTTTCAGAGTATTGATCCTCATCTGAATTTTCCTCTGCTCTTATCCACATGCCCCCAAGGGCGCTACAGTCATCTTCACCAACACACCACTTCAATTACTGTCTTACACATTTTTTGAGTTACATGAAACAAGCATGGGGCATGCCCGCCTCGTTTGTACACCATTTATTTTTCACACCTTGCGAAAGGTTGGGTCCTACAGGTTCCCCTCTCCCTCCAACAGGTCACTCTTGATACTCTCACTATTGCTCTTTCTTACAATGGTACTCTTAGTAGAAGAAGCATTGATGAATTCCATCTATATGTATGCTCATAACCTCATCCATCAAGGGGCATCTGTTATCACTACAATTTCGTCCACAAATGGTTACAGGAATCCAACATCTTCAAACAACTATTAGTTCACCGATGGACCAAAAATGACCAAAAAATCATTTCCAAAAGGTCCAAAAATATACAACCATTTATAAAATCATCATGTGCTAAGGATATACAGGAAGCACACACACGTGTGCCAGTTGAAAACATCGAAAAAGCGCACATGCGCCCGATGCACGATTTTGGATGAAAAAAGCTGCTCACACCTCAGAACGATGCATTTATGATATTGGTTAGGCTCCCACCCACTTCTGTTTCAGCTTCCAAGTCGATTTGACATCCTTATCTCAACTAAATCTGGCTAGGTGGTTGGTCAAAGACCTAAAGGTTCCCTAAACAGCCCCTTGTTCACAATAAAAGTTGGTTGAATAATACCTCAAAGTTATGCTATAAAAAGAGGCCATGGTTGCACTACATTTCAAGGAATTCATTTGTATTGTTATGATGATGATATTCTCTTGGAGGACCCTCTTTCCTCATCAAGAGTATGCTAGCACCATTGCATTTAGCCGTTCATATCACCTCTTGAGTGAATGTGCTTTGGATTCTCTTCACCATTTAATTCTAGTTCCTCATTTGTAATAAGAGCTCAATATTTGGGGGTCCAAGAGCCCTCCCTTGGAGGAAGAAGGGACCCAAAGTATCCCTTTCTCTTTGGTGTTTTCTTTTCACTAATACAATCCTTTCCATTGCTGACATGAGTTTTGTTTATTTTTTGTTCTGATGTCCTTATGCACTATAATTTAATTGTTTTTATAATTCCTAGTTTAATTCTTATCTTATTCTTTTATGCTTTATTCTTCTAACCCTTTTATTTTACTGTTGTCTTGCCTAGCTAACCCAACTAGGCTTGTACACACCTCTGGTTTTCTCATTTAGGTGAAAAAAGAGGCACAACACTCAGAACTAAACTCAGAGTTATAGCAGAGGCTGAAATTCATA
Source organism: Picea engelmannii (assembly GCA_009831015.1). Classification (NCBI taxonomy): domain Eukaryota; kingdom Viridiplantae; phylum Streptophyta; class Pinopsida; order Pinales; family Pinaceae; genus Picea; species Picea engelmannii. The sequence goes on along the minus strand of ML796488.1, from coordinate 667,414 downwards.
AAATAGCTACACGGCCGAAGCTCATGCCATACAATGACATGATAAACTGGGCTCTGGAGAACACCAATGTGCATACTAGGAGCATCATAAATCATCAAAAGGTTGTCGTCAGCTCTTTCAGGCCAAAACACATTCAATTAATGTACAAGCTAACCCTTGTTTCTAAATATATTTATAATGTTGCATTCGTAGAAGATTTTCAATGAAAGGAATGTGCAGAATTTGACCGAACCTGCCCATATATAGTTAAAACATGGTGGGGAATTCCAACGAAATTCAGAGTTGATTCTCATGGTGTTTATGCCACCGCATCATTAAATGAATATATGGTCTATATATTGATGCTGTTATGTGGACTATTTTGAAAGAAAAGACCTACTCATTTCCCAGTGGAATGGGTATAAATCATGCATGAGGTAGCCGAGCGTTTTACTTTCGATTGGGCTAAGATTTTGTCAGATAACCTAACCAAAGAAATTGTTGAGTACCAAATGGCGAAGTCAAAAGGCCAACTTGCATCTTTTTGTATTTTTGCATATGTTATGGATGCCATTTGTTATATGAATCCATTTCCATTGATGAATTGGAGCTGGAACCCAACCTGTGCATAACCTATCCATTTTTATCATTCTAAATTATGGGAAGAAAAGGTAAAAGATTTATTTTATGAAATCTGTCATGATGTAGTGATTCCTATGAATCAAACATTATATGGTTATCCACCCCCTCGAATTTCAATGAAAATTATGGAAAACCTTAAAACAATTGCAGATTGGTTTATTGAAGAGAATTTCTCTTATATCATTGTTTTCATATGCTCAATTCCCCCTCATGCTCTCCCAAAGTTTCTACCTGACAGACTAGTGTGCAGAGAAGTGGCTTACCAAATAATAACAGGAGGCATCAAAAAAGAGTTAAAAGCAGTTCATAATAAATTCTGGCCAACATTTCCTATACAAGTTGGAAGGTTTTCACTGCTAAATTTTGGCCATTCCAAGGTAGAAGTTGCAGCATTAGAGGATGTTAAACTAGTGGACATCGAGCTCAGAAGGAATGATCCATATCAAAATGTGGAAAATCACCTAGCTCAATGCAATATGAAAACATATGAGCATGAAGCCTCCCCCTGTGATGACATATTCAAAGGAATCAAAGCTTATGAGGAGGTACTAGACAAAGTCCAAGCATTATCCCCTGACCTACAGGCCATATTTTTTGATTTCCAAAAACACAGAAGAAGTGGGTTTCCCAATATACTACAGAAGTATTGATAATCACTCCTCAAGAACAAGGAATTATACCTCCAGGTTTTGAACCAAAGTCCTCTGGTAAACAGACTACTGAGGAAACCCCAAAGAATCCTAAAGTGTCTTCAGAAGGATTAGAAACTTTGTAGATAAAACATCCAGAGTCTGAAACAGAGTTTAAATATGAGACACCTCTAAAATAAAATCAAATGATATTTCCTTTATCATCAACTACTCCTTCTAATACCTCCAGAAAAACAAAAGGAACACAATTCACAGAGTTAGGCAGTCCTATTACAACATTAACCTATTTACAGTCAAGTTTTGGGACTCCCAGGCTCGAAGTTATATACGTAAGAGATTCCACCCCGATCCCTATTGAAGAGTTACCTCCCTCCAACTTATTTTTCAGTAAGAAGAGGAAAGTTGTGGTGAAACAAGAAATGCACCTGAAAGAAGGTACAATGGTCAAAAATCACAAATTATTATTAGATGGGAAAAATTTGGAAGATGAAGATTTTGCTATAGAGGTGGTAGGATCTTTGAGAGATTTTGCTACGACCAACTTACTATCTGTTGATAATCTGAAAGAAACTCTGAGGTAGAGGAATCACATGATAAGTCAGTTGCGATATCAAATAAGGAATACAGAGAGAAATATCAAAAGTGAGGTCAACAAAGGACTCAAACATGCTAGATCCAAAGATAGACAATAAATTCAACAACTTAAATATGATCTTGAAGAAATCCACAAGACTTCTCAAGAAATTCAAGGGAAGGTCATCCAACAAGAAGAATTATTAAGGCAGTTGCAAGCTAAATTAAGTTCCACTGAAAACAAGGTTGTAAATATAACTGTGTTTCAATCTTAGACATTGGAAGTGCAACAGAAACTTGAAAAAACACTAAAAATCCTATTTTCTAAGGTAGGGATCATCCAAGATTATTTTTGGGAGATAGATCAATCATTAGATAATATTGGTTTCAAAGAAAATATGCTACTGCAACCCGGATCACTTTCCAAAAAGTGGTCATGTCATCTTCTAAGGAAGAAATATCTGTAACTCCCAGAACTCCCAGATTGAATGTTGAAGAGAAAACCAGAGGCGATGATGCAGAACGCGCGCTCGTAAGCACGTCCACTCACAGGATCTTTCCTTCTTCCCGGCTCGAAGAACTGTAACGCTCTTCTATTTCCCTGTCGGGGAATCTGCACCCACAGAACTTTTCGTGCGATCCCCTCTCTACACCCAGAGGATCGAACTTCGCGACTTCGTGAGGTCAGTGGTCGAGCATTGTACCCTCGAGTCCCCTAGACCCGACGATAGTCAACGCTAACCTTTCCTTCTATTTCAGAACTTTCCTTATCTCGACTTCGCCACTCGTGATATCAAACAACTCACTTTGTTGACTTCCAACTCCCAATATGCTGAAACCCCGACGCACATATGAGTTTACTATTCAATGGTCCTTCACTCCATCAGCATTTCGGATTTCACGGGATCGGGAATCCTGATGTCAAGGTTTCGAGACTTCTTGCCACGAAAACCCGATAAGGTGTGCCACCTGTCCACCTGCTAACACCTGTGACCCCACACTGTTCCTTTAGCCGTCGGGATATCGCATTTCACGATTTCGTGATTCCCATTGCCCAACCTCCGACTCTTCCCTTCACAAAATCCCGATAGGCGATTCTGCGAGTGATCCAACGACCCTGGCTGGCTTGGATCAACGGCTCTATCCCTCCTGAGATTTTAACCTCTCGGGAATACCTGCAGTATCTCCCCTGCACCTCTGTGAGATCTAACGGCTCACGGGATGTCGCGAATCCCCCTCGGAGAATACAGACTGTCCTTTCCTCCTTTGAGAAATCTGTGAAACGACTAAGTGTTCCTCCACGGAACTCGTCCACCTGCGTGCAAACTTGTGACACTTCTTGAGCACTCCACGGCACAAGCTCCCTGTGCTTCCCTTCAATAGATTTGAAGGCCTTACCCTTCCTAAGCTTTCCCCAACTTTCAAGTCCTTCAGAAAAACTCTTGCACGCACTCCTTGCGGCAAACCTTCAACCAGATCTAAGTGTTGAAGTCCCTCGACTCTGTGCATGCCTGCAGCAGTCCTTCAACCTCTTCTCTCAGGTTCGCAACCCTGAACCTTCACTTGGCTTGTGCACTCCTTGCACGGCTCTTGTGCCCAACTGCACTTCTAAATGAGAATAAAAGTTGCCCTATCTGAATGCTCTGTCAACGCACTCCTTGCGGACAAATTCGACTGCACTCCTTGCAAGAACCCTTGTTCAGATGGAGAAACAATTGAAACTCATTCCTACTTCCTCTCAGACTTCAAACTCAAGCATGAAATCATATACACAGCATATAAATCAAATGCATAACAGGAAGGAAACATTCATGAGCATATCATTCAACATCAATACACAGAGAAAACACAAAACCATGAATTTGAATCAAACTCTTCTATTAATCCAAATGTCTGTACATGGGTGTTCTTACACATCTCTTTGCATGCTCTCATTCTCAGTGCTTAGAATTATGTTACAATGCACAATGAGGGTACCTATATCCCATTTCCCTCTTGCGCTTTCGAACAGTCTAATCTAGAATTAAATTCTATCTATCTGGATTAACTACTTTAAATGCCTTCTACCTACTAAGGACGAGAGCAAATCACTCACAGTCCGTTTACATTATACAAGTGCGTCTCATCTTAATGGCTCATTTAAGATCGTGCAACAACTTCCAAGGTAATTTCAAAATGTGTGTTGGCACTTGTATAGCTGTCCTTTGGCTTCCGCGTTGGCTCGCTTGATGGGTTGGTGATGATCCTGCATTAGGCGGCATAGTATTAAAGACATGGGAGGCCAATATAGGAGAGAGTAAAAATATGGACAAAGAAATAAAGGATTATTGTGAAGAGGATTTCGATTTTCTAGATAAAAAATCACTAGGCATTGGAAAAGATGATTATTCTGGAGTACTAGGACAAATCAATGTTATAAAGCATCAAATTGACATCAAAGAAAGATTAAATTAATCTCAAATTGAAATTTCATAGTTGAAACAGGTTGACATCGCTCAAATGGATAAATGGCTGGTAAATCCAAATTTACAGTTGCAATCAATAAATTTTGAAGATAAAAGGATTGAAGACAGATTGTCGAAATTACAAAGAAAGCTGCATCTTTTTGAGGCAAAGGATGTGACAGATCCTTCAAGAATATTAGTACAATTTATAAGTAGGTGCGTCGAGTGTCTTGAGCCAGGTGAAGGAAGTACTTCAAATAAATAATGAAGTAACACATGCATGCCCATTATGTCGGTATGAGAGAGAGATAGAAAGGAACCAAGTGAAACAGTTGAAGTTTTTATTGTGTAATCGTTAGTATCTAGGAGTAAGGAGAATTCCAAGCATCTAGGGTTGGTAACCTTTTGTATAAATATAGTTTCAAAAGACTTAAAGAGGGATTTTTTTTTTTCTGGCCGATGGTAATAGAGAAATCTCTCCTTTTTGAGAATTAAGACAAGTGTAGACCAGAGACTCCATATTTCATCAATTCTAAGTTATGTGTTCTTCTATTCTTTCATATTCCAACATCTTTATTCATATTTCTTTGATGAATGCCTAATCACAACTTAGTACAACATCTACTGTGGTTATATGTTTATTTAGTTATTTGATTGCTTACAGATTTTCCTCTGTGTTTTCTATTAGCAAATATAAGAACTGGGAGTTCCTTAGATTGCCACATTTTATGCTTCATTAAAGGTTTCACATCCATTTTTCTTCTTCTATATCAGAGTGATATTCTTCTGTGATTGATGTCTCACTTTGTTTTAACAGCTTTATGTTTTTTCTCTCATCACATTCATTATTTTCAAATTTGACTCAGACATGGAAAATGACCTCTGAATTGTTATACCATTAATTCAATTTTAGGAACCTTTCTCATGTTATTGACAATAGAAAAACCATACATAAAAACAACAGATCTTTTAACTTTTCTCTTCTCCATGATTGTACATGTTGCAAGACAGCCTAATATTGAGCCCGGTCTCACAGATCAGACCAACATTGCTTTAACCTTGTTTAATACCATCTTAGAAACCGCTAACACCTAGGTTGAACTTGAACGTTCATGGGAAGTGATTGAACATGACATAAGCATTTGAGAACGTTGGGAAGATACACAAAGACAACTTATAAATTAGCCATAGCTTCTTTCCCTAAAGAATTGATTTTCTTTCCATATTAAAAACTCTCTTTATTTTTCAGATGCCTTGACATTATACTTTGAAGCCTTAAGTATAAACTCAGGAACAACAGAATCTATGCAATATTTGCCTCACCCAAAGACTCTCAAAATATTCCATAGATTTCTGGGCTTAACAAGTTATTATCACAAGTTTGTTAAGAATTATGGAAAGATTGTGACACCTCTCATTGCACTCCTTAAAAAACATTCTTTCACTTGGACTCCAACAGCTGCTCAGGCTTTTCAAACCTTGAAGATGGCCATGTGCACCACTCTAGTCTTGTCTCTTCCAGATTTCACAAAGACCTTTATCCTGGAATGTGATGCTTTAGGGAAAGGAATTGGCACCATCCTTATGCAATAGGGTCGGCCTTTGGCCTTTACAAGAAAAGAAACTGTCTGAGTGAAATTTGGGCAAATCAATATATGAAAAGGAAATGTTGGCTATTGTGCATGTCATTGATATTTGGCACCCTTATGTATTGGGAAATGCTTCCAAATTAAGATAGATCATCAAAGCCTCAAGTATTTTTTGGAACAACGCATTTCCTCCCTAGATCAACAAAAATGGGTGACTAAAATCTTTGAATATGATAATGAGATCATTTACAAGAAAGGAAAAGACAATGTGGTTGTTGATGCACTTTCCAGAAAATATGAAGATGAAGGGTCCCTTTTTTATCTCTCCTTCATTGTACTAGATTGGCTCCAAGATGTTCACCGGGAATGGCTACATGATCCCAAAAGTTTGCATATGATACAATAATTGCATTCCGATTCTCCAATTTCTTCAGGGTACTCTCTGAGCTTTATGCTACACCCACAGTTGGGAACTCCGGGTTTACCAAAACCTATGACAGGGTCAAACATTCTTTTTTTTGGGATGGTATGAAATGGGACATTCGTAATTTTGTGACTGAATGTGATGTGTGTCAACAAAACAAGGGTCAAACAATCAAATCTCCTAGCACACTACAACCACTTCTGATTCCACCTACTATTTGGTGGGATATATCTATGGATTTTATTGTAGACTTACCTAAATTGGGCAATAAATCAGTCATCATGGTGGTAGTTGATCATCTTTCCAAGTATGCTCATTTATGTTCTCTTTAAAACCCATTTACAACATCCATTGTGGCTCAAATTTTCATGGATCGGGTCTACAAGATTCATGGCATGCTGCATTCTATTGTTTCTGATCGCGACCCAACTTTCACTAGCAATTTTTGGCAAGAACTGTTCAAGCTACAAGGCATCCAATTGCATCTCAACACAACTTATCATCCCCAGACTAATGGTCAAATTGAAGTTGTCAAAAAATGTTTGGAAACATATTTGAGGTGTTTTTCATCAGAAAGGAAAAATCAGCGGGCTCAATGGTTACCACTAGCTGAATGGTGGTACAACACTTTGTATCATACATCTACCCGCATGAATCCTTTTGAAGCAGTATATGGACAAAATCCACCTTCAATTCTCTCATATTTTTCAGGTGTCTCGAAGGTCTAGGCGGTTGACTAAACGCTTACAGTTTGAGAGGCTATTCTTCATACCCTCAAAGAGAATTTGGTCATGGCCCAGAATCGCATGAAGCAACAAGTAGATCAAGGTCGCTCTGAACATCAATTTGCAGAAGGGGATCAAGTGTTTCTTTGATTGCAACCTTACAAGAAAAATTCCCTCAAGGATGACCATTGTTAGAATTTGGCACCCAAATTTTATGGTCCTTATACCGTTCTCAAGCGTGTTAGACATGTGGCCTATCAGTTAGATTTTCCTAGTCATTCTAAGCTCCATCTTGTTTTTCATGTTTCTTTCTTAAAGAAGGTGATTGGAACTAAGTTACAAACTCAATCCAACCTTCCCGAGTTGGATGAAGAAGGCTCCATTTGGCTACATCCACAAGCATTTTTGGACCAACGTGAGTGTTGTCTATGTTAGCGAACCATCAAGGAAGTGTTAGTCCAGTGGAAAGATACAACTCCAGTAGATGCCACTTGGGAACCACCTATCATTTTGCAACAATTTCCACATCTCAAGCCTTGAGGACAAGGTTGTTTTTAAGGGGGAGGACATGTTAGGTACCTAACCCCTCATGTAGGTAGAATAATATAATGGGCAGCTTCTAAAGGATTTCATTTTTTATTGCAGTAAATATGTGTCCGAGTATTGGGAAAGAATGGATCGGGAGCCTCATCGAGATATTCAAGGAAAATGGGTCAACTGTGAAAAGAGTTGGGTCAAAATAAACAAGGAAATGAAGGGTATCGTACTTCCCAAGTTTGGCATGCCCAATGACTTCATCGACTTGCGTGACATAGTCAAATCGCACATCGAGAAAGATTCATCATGGGCTGAAGAACTAGCAAAGGTGACAGACAAAGCATCAGGTCAAGTGTGACAGTTCACGGAGCACCCAATCAAAGCTTGGGCTCTGCTGCAACAATTAAGTGCCAGTCTAGTCAAGTATCAGGCACATGCGGTAGAGATAAGAGAGATTTACGTGGCCCTGATGGAACAACATAGATTCCCATATGCTAACACCTGCGAGGATTTGTTCATAAAGTGGGTGGAGTACGAGAAGAGTCACCCTCTTAAGTGATATATTGAGTTGAATCTTAGACAAATGGATAGGAGAGAATGCCACGTGGAGAATTTTGTTACTTATCTGCACTTTAGCCATTATTTTTATTTAATTTTATGTTATAAATAGGACCATCGACCAATTAGTCAAAGGTCGATGGTTGTTGCAAGAAACTCTTATTTTTGGTTTTGTTAACAATTATTTTGGAGTTGCCTTTAATTGAGAAGTCCTTATGGACCAGAGACAAGTTTATATTTTCATCAAATGCATGTATGATTGGATGTGGAGAAGAATTATTTCCTTTTTCGTCTCATGAATGGATGCATTAACGAGTAATATATATTAAAATCTATTGATAAATTATCTGATGCAATGTTTTGCAGTTCTTTCTTTAATGATAAAAATAAATCATTGTGTTATTATGTGATGGATGATTAGAGTTAAGTGAATTATTTTACTTGCCATTGTTTATCACATGCATGTTTTCTTCTGATAATTTGTATCTCAGTCAGTAATTGCAATATTCACATGGTTAACATATTAGTACTAGGCCTGTGGTAGACGATCATTGCCTGCATGCTAGAGTAAAGGGTTATCCCAAGCTCAACCTCTTCTTCAATAGTTAAAACTTGTTCCCGTTTTGTTACCTAGTTGGTTTATACCAGCTTCCATCTTATATTGGTCCCACCTAATAAAAAATACAAAAAAAGAGAATGTTTGAACCGAAGGAGAAACCTTCATAAGAAAATGTAAAGCCCATCGATTAATTTGTTGGATCACAAGATCTGGAGAACCATTCCACTATTAAACGTTGTAGAGTCTAACTGGGCCTCAGTGGTAGGTTTGGTTCCTGTTGTTGAGTCAAAGGGATCTGGGACCCATCAACAAATTTTGTGCTAGAAGGATGGCCTGAATAATGAATGGTTGAATACATATTTCACATAATATTTCAGACAACCTATATATTCAAAATAGCCCACATGCATGGCTAGTCATTCCCAAGAAATCCCACACACATTGAGTACTCTTGAAATGGGTAAATCACCCCAAGACAACGAATAATGCCTATACCTAGACATACCTTACACTCTCCCTCATGAGGAATTGAATCAATTTAGAAGAATCACAAGAGCATACGCCAGACAAATCAGTGTGTTGTCCTTAGCTCCAATACTTCCTCGAAGACAAAAAATAAGCATACCAGTGGTCGACACCCCCGACCAGTTTTTTGTGCACATGGTAAAAGACCTAATATATTTCAAAATCACCGAAATCAAGCATCCTCTTAATCTAATCCCTAAAACGCTAGTCGGCAACATCTATGAGCTAGGCAATTTTTTGGAATTGGAAGAGTTTAACTCAAGATTCAAAGATATGGAAGACAAAAATGACCATGATGAAGAAAGGGGAAACCCACCTTAGAACAATCAACCTTGGTTGGACAGAGACACTTGGCCATCCCAGGGTGAGTCCATAAACTTCCCTCACATCCAGAGAAGTTACATCCTAAGTTTGACCCCGAGACCTCAGGATTTCCTGAAGACCATATCAATAAATTCATACTAGCAATTAGACTTATGAATGTCCAACATGAAGACGTAGTTTGCAAGATTTTCCTCTACACTTTTGATAATTCAACTTCCACATGGTATTTTAACTTACCTGTAGGATCTATAACTAGTTGGAAGAAGTTTCAAAAACATTTTTTGGATAAATTTACAGAAGAAACTACTACAGGAGCTTTGATGGCTGATTTTTTCACCACCACCATGAGTTCGAAGGAAAGGGTCAAAGACTTCAACCAAAGATTCACAACTATCTTAAATAAATTCTATCCCAAAGCTAAACCTACTCAGGAGTTGTAAATTGAAGTATATGCTAATGCTCTCCTAACTTCTATTCCCATGTTTGTGAAGAGGGTTGCCAAACTAACCCTAGATGAGAATTTTGAAGAAGCCAAAACGATAGAGTTTCAAATGAAAGGATGCAAATAAATTCAGGTCTCCTTAGTTAAGAAAGAAGCTCAACCCCCTCCCCGGAGAGGACTATTGCTCACTAGACCCCTAGGGAAACAAGTAGCACAAGCTCCTGAAAAGGGAAGTGGAGACATAGAAGACCTACAACGCATAGTTAAGAAGTTATCAAACAAAATCATAGACATGAAAAGAAGTGTGGGGGAGGGAAACCAAGGCCAAAGGCCCTATAAGTCTTTCTTTAAAAGGAACCCACCGTTCAAAGCAGTTGAACCTCCCCCAGCCAACCTAAACGTCGGTCTAGGAAATGTAGCATCCGACTCTGTATGTACTTATCATCAAGAGAACCACTTTGAAAGAGACTACCCTCAATGGGTACATGCCATGAATTTGATGGCCAACTGGTTTCTAGATGAGGTTACCCTAACTAAACATTCAAACGGTTATTTATGAATGTTGTTGATCAGGAAGAGATTTATCCACCATAAGCTACAACCATGCTAATATGGGATCTTGACCTAATTATTCCTTTCGACGACCTATTTGAGGTTCAAAAACCACCCGCAGAGGTCTCAGTGGTGCAAACATGAAGTAAATGTCAACCTGTCTCAAATGATCTCACTACTACCCAAACTTCAAGAGGAAGATAAACCCCCGATCACCCAAAAACACCTTTCACTCCTTGAAGAAACCCTATAAACATCCATACACGATAATTTCCCAAGATCAATTACAACATAGTAGAAGATTTGAAGAAGTTGAAGGCTAATATATCAGTTATGGGCATATGTAGAATCCCTTAGAAAAAAGACTTCTTATTACAAGATTTGAAATCAGTAGAAAACCCTATGATAAGAATTGATCATGGAAGAAATCCAACTCCCACAGATCCAAGAAATAAACCAACTGTGAACGCTTGCTCTGAAGATAAGAAGGGAAAACCTTTTGTCCCACCATTCCTTTTAACATTCAAAGTCTTCAACAAAAACCTCCATAACTATTTGGTCGATTCAGGAGCATCCTCTAATGTTATGCCACTATCTATTTGCAAAAAAATAAACACAGTCCCTGTCAAAAGTGACAAGCATGTAATAAAACTAGACAGAACCCAGGTGAAGGTCATGGGAGAGTTCAAAGATGTAATTATCAGAATAGTGACACATCCTAAATTTGTGCAAGTGATTGACATCATTGTAGTAGATATCCCATAATCTTATGTATTATTATTAAGCCGAGACTGGTCTGATAAGTTAAATGGATACTTTAGTACAGACTGAGCTCACCTTTGGTTACAATTAAAAGGGCACACAAACATGATCAGAATCGATAGGGAAATATATCTAAAACATATGTTACTGACCTAGAAACCCTAAGCAAGCCCTCATCAACAAATTTCCCTATGCTATGCAATTACTCATGTGATTCCTACTTCGGAAACTTCTCCCCTCTCTCATCTAATTTTCCCCTTACCCAAAATTCTAAAATGTCTTTTCAGGAGGATTTGTCGATGACGACAGAAGAAACCCTTTTCTGCCAAGAACCCGTGTTAGAAATCATAGAACAAACAGGAGGAAAAGAGGTAAGTGACAGGAAAAAAGAAGCTGAAAGATTCTTCCCACAAGTTTGGACCTTATACTTTGATGGCTCTAAATCACAAGAAGGGTCTAGGGTAGGGTGCATCCTTAATAATCCTAAAGGTAAATGACATTTTCTATCCTGTAGACTTGAGTTTGAGTGCACAAACAATACCACCGAGTATGAAGCTCTACTATAGGGGCTAAAGAAACCCATAGACCTAAACGCCAAAGAATTAAAGGTTTTCAAAGACTCTGAAATCATTTTTAGAAAGATAAGGAATACTATAACTACAACTCTGCACACATAAAGAACTACCAACAGGAAGTGCACATGCTCATAGAACATTTTGAATCTTTCAACATTACAACGATTCCCAAAGCAAAGAACATTCTTGTTGATTCTCTGGCCAATGATTCTTTAAGGCTATCACCTCTAGAAGATTATGAAGCCTCCCAGTTCATTGTGGAGCTACTTTACAAACCATTAGTGCCCAACAATATTTCTAATTGGAAGGTCTTTGAAGGAGATGAACATATCATAAATTTTTTGACAAACTAGGATAATTTTAAAGACTAGGCTATCGACGATGAAATTCTCCAAGAACAAATAATAGAGGTAGATCCTTGGATAGATCAACCAACAGAAAAATCGAAGTCTCACACAATTCCTAAGGCAATAGCCAATTTAGAAAACCTTTTCGACCTAAAGGAAAGGTGTAAGGGGTCAAAAAATGTGAAGACTGGTAGTTCTTGTCCCATGCATGAAACTATAAATATCAGAACCCCGAAAAACCGCAAAAACGTAAACCTCGAAAAGACAATATCTAAAGAGGAAAGAAAGGCTTATCTCAAACTCTTCAGATAATATCAATATGTCTTTGCATGGTCCTACCGAGACCTGAAAACCTATGACACCTGTATCGTTCAACAAACCATCCTGCTAAAACCTAAAGTAAAACCCTTCCAACAAAATCCGGAAGTATCACCCATCCCTAGAGCCTCTCATGTTTCAGAAATTAAAGAAACAGTTAGATGCCAAAATTATCTTCCAGGTTAGACACTCTGCATGGGTATCTAATTTAGTTCCTTTGAGGATAGAGTCTAGGGAGATTCTCCTATGCGTAGACTTCAAAAATCTCAACAGGGCTTCAGAAAAAGACAACTACCTAGTCCCACCAATGGAGCAACTCCTGCAGACCGTGTTTGGCTCCAAAATTTTCTCCTTACTAGACGGTTTCTCAGGGTACAACCAGGTTCTAGTTTCAGAAGAAGACTGCTTGAAAACTACCTTGTGAACCACGTGGGGAACTTTTGTTTACAAATGCATGCCCTTTGGGCTAATCAACGCAGGGTCGACCTTCCAGAAGGCCATGGACATAGCATTTCCGGGACTAATCAAAAAGTGTGTAGTAGTGTATTTGGACAATGTAACTGTGTATTCAAATAACAGAGAAGATCACATCCAACACTGAACCCAGATTTTCGAAAGGTGTAGGAAATACGACATATCCTTAAAACTTAAGAAATCTATTTTCGGTGTCGAGGAAGGAAAGTTGTTAGGACACATTATATCTCAAGCAAGCATTCACATAGACCCAAAAAGGATTAAGGCTATAAAATAGCTTCCATTTCCGCACAACAAGAAGGCTATGCAGTCATTCTTCAGGAAAATAATGTTTGTGAGGAAGTTCACTCCCGATTTCGCAGAAACTATCAAACCCTTACAAAAAATGATTCGTAAGGATGTTGAGTTTAAGTGGGATGATGAACGAAAGGAGGCTATATTAAAACTGCAATCTTGCAAGCCCTAGTGCTACGAAGTCCCAATTTCAACAAAGATTTCTTCCTCTATACTTTCTCTTCTGACCAATCGTTAGCTGCGGTACTAACTCAGATCAATGATGACAAAAATGAAGCCCCGATATCGTTCATGAGAACTAACCTCCAAGGTGCTAAACTTAACTATCCTGCTATAGATAAACAAGCTTACATGGTTTATAAGGTAGTAAAACATTTTAGATCTTACATCCTCAAGAACCACACCAAAGTAATTGTGCCTCACTCTGCAGTCTGATCCCTATTTACTCAATAGGAGATGGGGGAAAGAAGAGGAAATTGGATGGTAGTAGTTCAAGAAATTTTATTTAGATATAAAACCTGGTAAACTAATTAAAGGACAAGGGTTATGCAAATTGGGAGTTGAAGCTCAAGACCAAGTAAATGAAGACCCTGGATGGGAGAATGAAATGGAATTACGGTGTGGTGAAGCGTCATACATTTTCCCAAGAAAAGAGTCTTGGTATGAGAAACTGAATTATCTCCTACACCATGGGACTTGTCAAGAAAACCTCAACCCTAGGGAAAGGAGAGATCTCAAGTTAAAATCTACACAATATCACCTCATAAATTCGGTAATTTTCTAGGTTAATTATGATGGAGTACTTTTGAGATGTCTTGAACGTGAAGATGTAGATAAAGTTCTAAAAGAATTCCACGATGGCCCTGTCGGTGGACACTTTACAAGAGACAACACTTCTCATAAGATAATGAGAGCCGACTATTACTAGCCCACTTTGTTCAAAGACATTCACACACACACTAGAAACTGTAAAACTTGTCAAAAAAGCGTTGGGAGAGAAAATAGAGAAGTAGTCCCACTCTAACCAATGACTGTTTCTAGGCCTTTTGAGCAATGCAGGTTAGATATCATAGGAGAGATTACACCAACATTTTCAAAACAACACAAGTACATACTTACTTCCACCAATTATTTCATGAAATGGGCAGAGGCCATTCCCTTGATTCATATAAACGAGAAGGTGGTAATCCAATTCATGGAGCAACAATTAATCACAAGGTTCAGTGTCCCTTTTGTTCTTGTTTTTGATAATGCAACTTACTTTTCTTCCACCTTATTGACAGATTTTTCCCTGGACAAAGGAATCATAATTAGATGCTCTGCAAATTATTATCCATAAGGAAACAAAGTGGTAGAATCAACTAATAAGAACATTATGAGGATATTGAAGAAAACGGTTGCAGACAACCAAAGAAATTTGCATAATCTACTCCATGACTCTTTATGGGCTGACAGAGTCACACCCAAGGAAGATATAGGGAATTCCCCATACTTTCTAGTACACAGACAGGAAGCCATTCTCTTAAACAGAGTATATCTTCCATCTCTTTAGCTTCCTCAAGAGTCCATGGGACATCCCTCATCAACCTTACAACGAAGAATTGACACCCTTCTCATGCTAGAAGAAGAAAGGGAGAAAACTAAATCAAAATTCATAGACCACCAACAGATAGTTAAAAGATGGCTTGATAAGAATAAGGCTAAAGAGAAGAATTTTGAAGTAGGAGACCTAGTATTGAAGTGGGACAGAGCAAACGAGCCTAAAGGAAATCATTCTAAGTTTCAGAATCTATGGTTTGAACCTTTCCAGGTGGCTGAGAAGATTGGGTTAGGCACATATCGACTATAGAATCTGAGGGGATAATATGATACTCTCCTAGTAAATGGCCAAGACCTTAAACAATATTTTCATTAATTAAAAAAAAAAAAGTTTTAATTTTGTTTATTTTTTCTTTTGATGCGTCGATTTATCTTTTGCATTTTTTACCTTTTGTTTTGTCTTTCACGATCATCCTTCCGAGATTTTACAAGGTTGTTTTTAGCAATAAAATGGTTGAACTCAAATCATGCGACATAGAGAACTCTCTTCCGAACTCGTCGCTCACATACAAACAAAAGAAACGATGGGGAACCCGCGGCTGTTTCAAGGGATTTTCCATCTAACCTGTGCAGAGAAACAACTTTGGAGAAATGCAAAAGTGTCTGCTTAGTGGTTTGGAAATACTTTAAGGGAAATAAGGAAAGTTGGAAAGGAATACATGCACCTCAGAGATAGATCTAGTAAGATTCACCTTAATCATCTCATATTTTTTGCAAATAATAGATGTCCTCCTCTCCCGCTCACTTAGGGAATTCTGCCAAAATAAAAGTCAACTATATCAAATGAGGGCACATTAGGAGAGGGTATGAAAATATCTTCGTTGGGTCTATGGACACTCACTGGTAGAGGAACAAGGTCTGTGATGTCGAGGTGATTCTGCCGGGGATATGGATTCTCATTGGCAGTGAAGCAACACCGTAGCAAATGAATGAAGGTAACAAAAGTGCCTAGTGTCTGTGAATGCTTTACTAGACTCTTTTAAAAAGAAGGCATGAGTCAAAGTCACAGGAAAAGAAGGTGGAATAAAGGTTTTAAAACCCCACAGGGAGATCCAGATGCATCAACCGAGAAAATTCCAAACTCAAAGGTAAAAGAAGCTCTGATGTAAACCAGTTAAGCTCCTAATCAATTTTTTTCATCACACGAGCTCGAGGAAGGAACAAAGATTATGCCTTCGCCCAGTAAGTCACCATTTGTTGAGCACTCAACACACCCTGAAAATCCATGTCAAATTTCACTTTTTGGGTACCACTTAATCTTTTGCATTATCTAATACAACTTCATTATGAAAAATGTTTCCTTTTTCTTATCATCTTGACTCTCATTATGTCTTTCAAAGTTTGCTTGAATCTATGAAAACCAATAACTTAAAAGGATTAACTTTTAAATAAAGAATTAACAACCAAAAAATTTCACCTGATGCACCCAAACTCAGCATCAAAAGGAATTAAAAGATGAAAGAAAACCAATCAAAAGAAAAACCGCAGTCGTCGAGTGCTTATATTCACCGACATAAAAAAAATGAATTTTTCTTTCACGAAAAATACCACACAAGGATATCGTTGACAACCGATCCCATTCGGCCTTGGTGAAAGGAGAAAAGAGTAAACGTTAATGAAAAAAGAAATGATATCGCCGATGGCCGATACCCGACATGCTTAGCGAAACAGAGAAGACCAAACCACAACGAACGTTCGGACTACGCTAAAATTTCTTCTTCGATCGCTGACTCTTGAAACGTTTCAGCATCGGGAGCTCTGAAGACACTAACCCAAAGGAAAATACATGATAGGTTTATCCCCGATCGTCGATCCCCGACACTTTTTTCAGCATCAGTGATCCCAGGTTTAGTTAAGAACGCACAACTGGAGGAAACTATCGACTCCGACTAATAATTGCGAGTTAATTCACCGGTCTTCATTGCCACGTGTCCCAAGCCAGTCTTGCCACATTAGTGTTGTACGATGAAATAAATCAGCGTTGGAAGTTTTTCAAAAGGACCGTTTGAATTTACCGGTAGAACACATCACATGCCTCCCTCCGTCGTCGACCCACGCTGAATTAAATTGCAAAGTTTTAGGGAAGAAAATACACAAAGCAACTCGAAGCACCACTGAGGATGAATTCAGAGTTAACTTGGAGGAAACACGGTTTGTCTGAATGGAGCGAACAAGGGGCGCTACGCAGCGAATCCCAAGACTGAAAATACGTTCTGGATCAAGCAGAAAAATATTTGGACAAAGAACACAAGAAATACATACGTAAAGAAAAGAAACGATACATCCAACCGCTACAACCATAATCCTTTCATCAAAGTTTCAGGACTTTTACGTTATATTTCAATCGAGCTCAAATTACATACAATAAACATTGTCTACTCTATCTAGCCAACCATCCACTGGCGTGACTCTGACCCTCAGGTTTTTTCCGTACCCGATCTTTCATTCTATGGCACACAGACGTAACCCGACTAAGACCCACCCTAACTAGAGAAAAATGACAGTGCTAATATAAGAGAAACAAGCAATTCGAAAGCTGCAGAGATCCTGTGAGTATCAAATAATCAGGTTTGGAAAGCTTTACAGGTATGTACCAATTTGGATTTTTCATGCTTACACTTCATACATGTGTTTTACCCAGTGTTTCTCTATATGCGGCTTCTAAAGGATTTCATTTTTTATTGCAGGAAAGATGCGTCTGAGTATTGGGCAAGAATGGATCGGGAGCCTCATCGGGAGATTCAAGGAAAATGGGCCAAGTGTGAGAAGAGATGGGTCAAAATCAACAAGGCAATGAAGGGTATCGGACTCCCCGAGTTTGGCATGCCTAATGACTTCGTCGACTTGCGTGACATAGTCAAATTGCACACCGAGAAAGATTCATCATGGGACAAAGAACTCACAAAGGTGACAAACACAACACCAGGTCAGGTGCGACAGTTCACGGAGCACCCAATCAAAGCTCTGGCTATGCTGCAACAGTTAAGTGTCATTCTAGTCAAGTATCAGGCACATGCGGTAGAGATAAGAGATATTTACGTGGCCCCGATGGAACAACATAGATTCCCATACGCCAACACCTCCGAGGAGATGTTGATCAAGTGGGCGGAGTACGATAAGAGTCACCCTCTTAAGTGATATCTTGAGATGACTATTTGACAAACTGATAGGAGAGAATGCCGCATGGTGAATTTTGTTACTTCTCTACACTTTAGCCATTATTTTTATGTTATAAATAAGACCATTGACCAATTAGTCAAAGGTCGATGGTTGTTGCAAGAAACTCTCATTTTTTGTTTTGTTAAGAATTGTTTTGGAGATGCCTTTAATTGAGAAGTTCTTATGGACCAGAGACAAGTTTATATTTTCATCAAATGTGTGTATGATTGGATGTGGAGAAGAATTATTTCCTATTATGTCTCATGAATGCATGTAGTAACGAGTAAGAGCTATTAAAATCAATTGATAAGTTATCTGATGCAATGTTTTGCAGTGTTTTCTTTAATGATGAAAATGAATCGTTGTATTATTATGTGATGGATGATTAGAGTTAAGTGAATTATTTTACTTGCCATTGTTTATCACATGCATGTTTTCTTCTGATAATTTATATCTTAGTCAGTAATTGAAATATTCACATGGTTAACGTATTAATACTAGGCCTATGGTAGACAATCATTTCCTACATGTTAGAGTAAAGGGTTTTCCCAAGCTCAACCTCTTCTCCAGTAGTTAAAAATTGTTCCATTTTTGTTACCTAGTTGGTTTATACCGACTTCCATCTTATATCAATCCCACCTAAGAGAAAATACAAAAAAAGGGAACGTCTGAACTGAAGGAGAAACCTTCACAAGAAAACATAAAGCCCATCGATTAATTGGCTGGATCGCAAGATATGGAGAACCACTCCACTATTAAACACCGCAGAGTCTAATTGGGCCTCAGTGGTGGGTTTGGTTCCTGCTATTGAGTCAAATGGATCTAGGGCCCATCAACACCACCTTTCGGTTGTAGTTGGAGAACTTAGGGCATTGTAGCCTTTTTCTGATTGTAGCCATAGAATTGGGGAGTTGGAGCTTCCCTCAGGTTGTAGCCTGAGAAACTAGGGGGTTAGAGCCTCCTTCTAGTTGCAGCTAGAAAACAAAGGAAGTTGGTGCTTCCAATGAATGTAATTCTTCAAGACATATAAGAAAAATAATTATGTGGTTTCCTCCCGCTTTGGGTTTCCACGTAAAAACATTGGTGTATTGTGTATGTGTATGATTTCGCATTTGTTCATTGTTTATTTACTCTGCAATTATTGGATGATAATGATACACTGATATAACACTTGCATTATATGGTTAAAAAAGATTAAATTTATCTATCACTGATTCACCCCCCGTCTCAGTGATCCAACATACATGAAATAAGTAGTGGAATTGATGCAACATTAATACCTTCCAAGGGCATTAAACAACCGACAGAACCCTCTAAAGTTCTTTCTATAGTAGCAATTTCTTCTTCTATACGTGAAGATTATTCCGTGTCTTCTAAAAATGAGAATAGTTCATTAGATTTTGCAGAATTAGGTAAGGAGCAAATGAATAAACATGCTCTTACTACTAAGGAAAATTATGCATGAAATGAATATGAATATGAATATGTGAGTAGCAACTCCATGGAAGAGGTTTCTTTAGAAGAATCAAAAGCTATTACATTCACACAAGACAAGCATACGTATAGACTTCCTTACAAAATAGAAACATCTTTGTATCCACTTCAATGTGAAGGTATCAAATGGCTTTGGGATCTTCACTGTAAATCAAGAGAATGCATTTTAGGTGATGGCATGGGTTGGGGAAAAAATGCAATCATCTTCTTTCCTGGAAGGACTTTTTACCTCATTCCTTGTCAACCATGCATTGGTTGTAGCACCAAAATTTGTGCTTCCTAATTGGATGAAAAGATTATCTATGGTTGGCTTCTCAAGGGAAGCTAGGTATTTTTATGGGATTCCACGAAGTACACGTGAGTATGCATTTAGGACAAAAGACCTTAAACCTGTTATGTGTTAAACTCCTCCAATAGGTGATGATGATAAGGAAAATGTCATCCAAGAGAATATTAGACGCCTCTCACCAATTCTTGCATATGAGGCCATGGTTTCTAAGCTACATGGGAGAATGGGGAATTTAATTCCAAGCATACCTTTTTAACTATGCTTTGTGGTCGAAGCATTTTAGGAGGGGATGACCTGTAATGAGTCTAATATTAATTAATAGTTTATTAGTCATATGGTCTTTTATTATTTGTTCATAGGGTTTTGACCCTTTCATTCTCTTGCATATATATTGTAATACTCTTGTAAAACGATCATAGAAGAATTTATTAAATATATTGTTTATTTGGAATAGTTGCCTTCTAGTGTCTACGTGGTATTCGATGAACAAGACATGTCGACTGGGCAAACATTGTCGATTACCAAAAGGGGAATCAAATCATTTGATCACTAAATAGACACGAGAAAATGAATTATCACAACCAACTATTGTAGATGGTCCATAAGATTGCAGACTACAAGCTGAAAAGAAGTTTAGAAAGTACGAAGGCTACCTAAATTTCTTAAAGGTACTTTGAGATAGTACTAAAATGTGCAAGATTTAACATAACTTTAGTTGATGTTAACTTTAATGAAAAACGATAAATAGAATTGAGGACAATGCAAAATGACTAAATTCTATTACAGAGCTTATCTTAAATTAATGAGTATTAGGAAGTAGTATGCATTTTATTTATAACAACTACTAAAATTGTCTAATTGTTTAATCCATTGTAAAACAAATTAGCAACCATTGGGCCATACCAAACTTCATCATGTGTATTGTACTTTCTTTTCAATTAATAGTGTCTTTTAAGAGAAATGAGGTAGTCTCAAAGCCTAGGGTGGGAGAGGTCTCTATTTATGCACACATATATACATAGGTTGGTAACACTAATAAAATTAAATGAAAAAAAATCATTTTCGATCTTTAATATCAAAAGTGAAAAAAAATTAAAATAAATCAACACAAATTCATAAATTGCACTCATTTTTTTGCACTTAAAATCTTATCTTAAAATGGATTTAGTCTAATTAATACCTTGATATATTTTCTTACACTCAGTGATACTTGGTGTTCGGATCTATGCTATATAGAAAAAACTTTCATTAATTATTTTAATAAATTTGTATTTATTTATTTAAAACGGATTAAACTCATGGGAAAGATAGGATTCATACAAGAGATTACTAATCAAAGGATAACTAAACTACCAACACGTGTAAGGAAGTTGAACTAGGCAAATATGTCATTCTCTATCCTACATATACAAGATAATGATAAATTTCTTTTTGCATATAAAATTCACAGATGGATGGTGCTCAACACAGACTATTTTATAATTAGACTTTCCAGTCAAAAACTTACAACTGTTCTCTCTATACACATCTTATAGAAATGCAATTGAAGGGCTAGACATTGACTTGCTTTGCCTGGTCTATAAGTAGAGCAGCTAGAGGGCCTTTTCCTTGAACATCTTGGCTCATATAGACAGTTCCATACTCCTCAGCTTTAATGGCTTTGTACAGGCTAGGATGAGCTTCATCGATCAAGTCTGGGGCAGCGCCAATCAACACATCATCTTGTGGACTCAAAAACATGACGATTGACATGCGATTCTTATTTGTATTCGCCACTGCCCGGTGCTCAGCACTCTTGTATTTCCCATTGCTCACAATCTGCTATAACATGATCCTTCCATCATTTTACAGACACTGTGCCAAGGTTTAACCAAAATACCTACTCCAAATCAGACAAACAATTCAAAGGCCAAAGGAGCTCAAAGAATGTCACTTACCTGTAACAAATCCCCTATGTTGATAATAAGAGATCCAGGAACAGGGGCCACAGTAAACCATTGCTCGTCTTTTCGAACCTGGAGACCGTCAACCCCATCATCGAGCAGAACAGTCAGTAAATCTCCATCTGAATGGGGTCTAAGCCCATTCACCAGATCTGGCTGAGGACAAGGAGGATAATAGTTGATTCTGAGTTGGAGCAGGGGTTCCTTGTCGAGGGTTTGGATATAATTTGGGTCCAGCCCTAAACCCTCCGAAAGAAGACCCAACAACTTCTCTATAAGCCCCATTATCTCTTCCCCATATTTTTCATATGTTTCCCTTCATAGTGCATACAGTAATGTATCAGAATGGATGCAAGCTTATTATCAAGGTTTCAAATATCACGCGCAGTGTATTTGTGTGTATAGAGTTGTACCTGTATGTTGAGGGTGTTTTGGGCCAGTGCTCAACTGCTTTGGCCCACTGTGGAGAAATATAATGAACAAGGGCATCAACCCAATCCAGGACCGTGTCATCAGAGATGTCAAAGAACCGGCCATAGCCTTCAAGCATGTGAATACMAGGCCTCACAGGGCACTGTTTCCGTTTCTCTTCCAGAGAAAGATGAAAGAAGTCCTGTGAAACCCCTTTCACACTCTCCAACAATGACAGAGGTATGCCATGATTTATTATCTTCAAACGAATAGAAAACCCATGAAGTCAGATGCCCAAACAATAACGAAGTTGGTTGGATAATCGACACAGAAATGAAAAAGAAAAATAAAAAATTATGACGCAATCAAACCTGAAAGAAACCCCATTCCTGGGATGCTTGGGCTATTTGGCTCACAATCTTGAAGCGTTGATCGATGTCTTCCAGGCCTGTTAGATCGATGACGGGAAGAGGCTGCTGGACTTGAAGAGGAGGGGATGGCCTCTGATCAGAAGGAAGGATGTACCGTGCAGGGACTTCCTTCACTTGCCTTTCATGTAGTGTCTGAACGAGATCAATGGGTTTCTGAAGTCTTTCAAATTGCTTGAGAAGAGCGTCCATGGCAGCTGATGAAGAATCCATATTGGTAGCAGGCAGTGGAATTGGAGTTGACCTGAAACTTGGAATTGGAATCGATCTGAAACCTCGGAGACACAATTATAAGACCCTCAGGCCTGTGACATATAAATATTTGCAAATATTGGAATGGGTAGGCACGATACACGCGAATAGGCTTTTGCCGAGGTAGTGACTATCGAGATCGTCACACGGAATAGGTCTCTGCAAATATTAATATTACGTGGAGATAGGTCTCTGCAAATATTAATATTACGTGATTTAATTAGCTGTGGCTAAATTTAGAAGCCAGTGGTTAAATTTGATTGGTATTTTTTTTACCTTGTTTAGCATATTATTATTGATTTCTCTTCAAATAAAATATTAGACAATAAAATATTAGACAATTAATTAGGTAGCTTATGCAATTTAAGAAAACTTCGACCTCTTGTAGATTAGTCACCTATAATTAGGAGTGGCTCCTTCTTTTGAATGGGCTCCATAAATAAACTCTTTACTCTGTATTAACTTCTTTATTCTATCAAGATCGCCTTAACAAAAATTCAGTTCCATATCTAATTAAAGTATCTAAAATTTTTGATTAGTGCGTTTTTGCATTACTAATTTTAATTTGAGGCATTCGACATTTCATTTGTCATAATTTATTTTTTAATTTTTTACTCTCCATCCTTGCAAAATACACCGAGTGTCAATGGTGACTAGGAATATAATGTGGGATGAAGTAATGAAAGTTTAAAAGGTTTTATGATGGCTCCAAGGTCGATATTTATGTACTCCATTTTCTTATAGGTATCTCTTTGACTTCGAATTAGGTTATCCAGTAATCATGTTGTACATTTCAATCATTGTTTTAGATTCATGTTGATTGTGCATTATATAATGTTGTGTATGGTATGTCTTTTGTGGTTGTGATGCAATGAATGGTATAGTATAATATTTGGTTAAGTAATCTTGCAAAGAACTCGAGTATTTAAACATATGGATTTTTATTGCGATTATTTTAGAGGTGTTTGTCATTTTAAATAGTTAGTTTTTTCTACCGAGTGATTGAAATTGTTGATGTGAATAATATAAGCATGGTGGGGTGGAATGGAAGTGGAATATGGAATGTATAATCATCACCAAGATCTAATTTTATTGATGTAAATTTCATTTGAAATTACATTATTGTTGCAATCTTATAATGATGACACTCTAAAGTCAATCAATGGGTGTTTCAATTCCATGCATCATGGAAGGTTTAGTTAATTTTCCAAGTCTAGTGCTTGGTATTTGGCATTATATTCTTGGAATGAGAAATAATATGGAAGCATTTGTCCTTTTCCCTAACTCAGTTTTCACGGTTTTTGTATGCCCCAAATAATGGAATAGAAGGTGTAAGATATTTTAATTATAGAAATTTAGTTAAAATTGTTTTTATTCAAAAAAAAGTTCTTATCAAATTTATTTATTAAATTATATATATTAGATTGCATAATCCAAGTGTAATAAGGGTTATTTAAACACAATCCAACTACAATAAAGGTCTTTTAAACTAGTTAATCTAGCCATATACTTGTTTAAAGTGCCATAAATATGACTTTCCACTTTCCTTATGGATATGTACAGATTTTGAAAGCTATCACTCATGTTGCAGTCTTTTAAATCCCTCATAGTTTACTATGACTATTAACATTTTGATTATGGGTTTAATTTCCCTTAAATTTTTTGCACACAACTTTGTTGATCCTATGTAATTTTGGCCTTGAATGAAGATAGAATATGAAATTGAAAAGACTTTATCCAATATATAATTACTTTAAACTTTTTATTATATAGGTATTACATAAAAACTTGCCTTGAAGAAAAAAGAATCAACCTTTTATCAAAAGGTTCTTTGAATGGTCTACTACATCCCAAGTTTCATTATTGAATAAATAGGAACATAATTTTTATTTGATTGAAGACTTATATATATTGAAGCATAATGAAGAACATGTTGACAATTTTAAGGGGGAAAACGTAGCACTCAAAAGAAATGAAAAATGAAAACAAAACAAGAGTTTCTTTAGGAATGGAAAACTAAGTATAAGTGGCCGAGAGAGAAAAAGAAATGAAGAAAAAATTGTTATGAAATTTATATACTATGAACACATAAGGTAGTTAGACCATGGGGAATTGGCATTGGTTTCTCTACCATGCAACAAAATTCACTAGTTGTTCATGCCAATTCAAGATCCATAAACATTAACAAGCAAGGATGTATGAATAACAAAACTAACATTAGCTACATTAGTTGTCTTTTAAATGTGAGTGTCACTAACAGGGCTTGATTCATCAATAGTGGAATGACATAGGGTATATGAAATTTGGAAAGAAGTTAAGGAAAGAATGTTATAGCATCTTTTTCCACCCTAGTAGTTGAGATGCCTTTGATTGGACCTTATCACCTTCATATCCCACTTTTGCTACTTGGGCCCACCCAAAAATTTACTTAAAAGGTCTTCCTACCAATTCACTTGCACTTTTTTCACATTAAAGGAGCAAGTAATTTTCCTTTTCCTTCAGTGAAGGAACAAGTGCACTCAAATCACCACACACACACACACACACACACACATATATATAACATCAAAATTATGAACTCCTGAGCGAGGTTTATAAGAAAACTAACTCCGTAACTCCCTAAAATTCGTTTAAAAACAATCTCAACTATCTTGAAATGGTATAAAAGAGACTCAAAGGAAAGAGAACAAGGAAGAAATATTATTATGCTAGAGTTATCATCTATCCCAAAGCATCCAAAGCTATCATATTATCGAGATTTGTATGACCTTCATTTCCTTAGAAACCCTTGTTTCCCTAAGTTCATTTCCCATTTGTATCATTGGGGCCTAACATCCTTTGATCTTCCTCATATTTTTTACGAGAAGAATGTTGAAGGTGTTGTAGTCCTAAGTAGCTTGGGATTGGAGGAATCCAAACGGTGGTTATGAACAATTCCAATAACAAAACCAGGTACATTTCTTTGTATTGTTGTTATTGATAATAAAATGAAGATTTCCTTTCCCTCCCATAAATCATGATTTTTTGTATTGAAATTGATTTCCTTTTCAGTGTTGAGTTGAGGAGTTGATTTACCTGATGAAATTATTTAAATTAGTTATTTTATGTTCATTTTCATTTTTGCCAATAGTTTGAGGAAAGGTTTTTGTTTCTTTGTGTGCAGGTCTGCAATATTGAACAAAGAGTGAGGATATTTGGAGTGAGGACAACTGACAAGGATCATCTCCAATTAATCATCTGAATCGGGTAATACCTCTTGTAACTAGCTAGTAGTTATTGAAATATTATCATAGGCTATTTTTTGGAAAGATCAACATTGTTCTTTGAAAATAGATCTGTTATGGTCACCCCTAGCT
The DNA here is from genome assembly GCA_009831015.1 of Picea engelmannii. Lineage (NCBI taxonomy): Eukaryota > Viridiplantae > Streptophyta > Pinopsida > Pinales > Pinaceae > Picea > Picea engelmannii. The sequence goes on along the minus strand of ML796488.1, from coordinate 641,190 downwards.
ATAATATTGTTTATAATCCACAACATAATTAGTGATTCCACTGGGGATAACTCCTAGAGTTATTATTAATAAGGTTTTCCTTGTTTCTTTCTTCGCTTAGGTTTAGGTTTCTCTATCAATTTTTCAGTCTATGTTGTTTTCTTGCAGTGTCATAGGTCATTATGCAAGATTTATTTTAGGGTGTCTTGATAAATTTATCCTATAATAAAACACACTTTTTGAAATATTGGTTGTCATTGATGTCAACCCTTGAACAAGTATGGTAGCCCCAAAGGTATGGTTATGGAATTTGTAGTTTATCAAGGAAAAATGTCATGAATGATGGTGTAAATGTAGGTAACTCACTCATGGAGGGATAGTCCTTGTCATGTTATTTCCGTTGATAGGTGGAACACCACGTAGCTCCTCATGTTTGATTAGTTATGGCCTTTTGAAGTTAGAATCCTCAAAGAATGGTTAAGAAACCCCTAGTTAGTTACAATTCAATTAATGAAAGGGTAAAGTGGTTGTAACAAGAAAGTAAAGAATTCCCTAAGATTAAAGAAAGAGGTTACCCCAAAAAAGTATAAATACACCTCATGGAGTCATTCATAAGTACATTCACTCACTTATTATATTGAATATCTTCTAGTGAACTAATGATCTATTTGGCATGTTAGCGAAGATGAAATATGAGGTAGCGACAAGTGAAGAGTGTGGGAGTTTTGGGGTTGCAGTGAAGAGGGGAAATATCTGAGGAAACCCTAGTTTAGTTGACCCCCGCAGGTTAGGACTACTAGTGTCTTGTGAGGCATCCCTGCGGGTTGCATAGGGCTCGTCACCCGAGGCCCCGCTAGACAACAGGTCTTGGTTCTGCGAGGACAAGAAAGATCTTAGGAGGTCATCTAGGTTGATGATACAACAATGGTTGAAGGTACAACATGTTTGTGACATAGTTTGAGACAATATGCTACAAGTTTCATGAGTAAAGGTATGTTTTACATGTGTTTGTTTGAGGCTTGATTCATGTATGGAATATGCTTAAAGAATATCTTTGAGGCCTCTTGGGCATAGGGATGTTATGGTTGAGGTGATATATGCTTGAGACATATTCTTGGCATTTGTTTTATGGATGTTATGATTCTCTATTAGAGGCGCATCTTGGTGATTTTGGCTTGAGTCACTTTCTTGGTATGTCATTGGTGGTACATGGTACATGAGTTGATTATGGTATGGTTTATACATTGATGCATATGTTGGTATACATTTGATGGATGATATGGTATAGGTTTCGATATAGCACATGTTGATGGTACATGTTACGAGTTGATGATACAGTGACAGTGATAGGTTGGATACAGTGACAAGTTGATATGACAATGGCAATGATAGTGGAAGTGACAGTGACAGTGATAGTGACAGTGGCAGTGATTGTGGTATCAACAGTTGGTCAAAATTTATATTTCAGGGCGACAGAATGGGGAAAGGAAAGGGGGTTGTAGCCTCCTTCCGGTTGTATCTAGAGAACTCAGGGAGTTGGAGCTTCCTTCAGGTTGGATCCAGAGAATTCAAGGATTTGTAGTTTCCTTCAGGTTGGATCCTGTTGTAGCTGGAGAATTGGGAAGTTGGTGCTTCCAATGAATGTATTCTTTTGATATATAAGAAAAGCATTATGTGGTTTTCTCCCATTTTGGTTTCCACGTAAATTATGGTGTATTGTGTTTCTATGGATATCTATTATGCTCTGTTGATCTATACTGCTCATGATATATTGTTTATGATGTTAATGATTTCATATTTTGGTTAAAAGCGATTATAAAGTGATCATATTGATTCACCCTCCCCTCTGAGTATTCCAACAATTGGTATTAGAGGAGTTCCTTCAAGAAACAATTTAACCACTAGAAGGAGATCATGGAATACACTAATATTGGAGCACCAAGGTTTGATGGACAAAACTATGACTTTTGGAATAAAAGGATGTAAACCTTTTTATACGCACATGGATTTGATGTTTGGCATTTAGTAGTAGACTGATATGAAACACCAGTCACACTCCCAATTGATAAAGATGGAAAGAAACTCAGCGAAAAAAACTCAAAGGATAAAGGCACCATTCTGAGCAGTTTGGATGATTTAGTATTTGTCAAAGTTATGCATTGCAAGACCGCAAAGGATCTTTGGGATAAACTTCAAAATATTTATGAAGGAGATACCAAATTAAATGGATCTAAGCTTCAAACCCTCAGCGCTAAGTTTGAGCAAATGAATATGAAGGAATATGAAAACATTGCAACCTAATTTCTACGAGTTGAGAAAATAGTGAAAATTATTAGAGGAATGGGAGAATAATTTGATGAGTCAGTGGTCGTTCAAAAGATTCTAAGATCTCTACATATGAGATTTGATCCTAATATATCAGCCCTGGAAGAAAGAAAATGTATCGATAGTTTGAGCATGGATGAGATACGTGAAATATTCACAACTTATGAAATGAGGATAGAACAAGAGAACCCAATTACGAAGGAAGAAACATTCAAAGCATCCAAGAAGACCAAGAAGGAAAATAAGAAAAAGTCAAAATGAAATTACAGCTGCAACGATGATTTAGAGGAAGATGGAGAAGTGGAAAAATTCATAAGGAAGTTAAAAAGAGGAATCGACAAGTAAAGAGGTAACTATGTAGAAGAACATCCTAAGAAGAAAAAGAAAATTCAAAAGGGAGACATGAGAAGGAAAAAAAGGAATTCTTCAAGAAAATATTCTACTCAAAGGAAGACAACTCTTCATCAGACGAGGATGATGATAGTGATAGTGATTTAGAAAGAGTACTCTTCATGGCAGTAGATGATGATGAAGAGGATTTTGAAGAAGAAGGTGAAGTCGATATCAGAGCATAATTAATCAATGCCTTAGAATAACTAGGGAAATAAATAAATAAAATCAATTCACATTCACTCAAGGCAGAGTTAAATAAGAAAGAAAGATTTCAAAATTCCAAGTCAAAAGAAATTGAGCGGATAATCACAAAGTTAAAAATCCAAGTCGAAGAAGATAGACAGATTGAAGAAACACTCATAAATTAGTTAAAAGATAAAGAGAATATGATTGAAGCTTGGAAGAAGAAATAATCACCTTAAGAAAAGATCTTTAGAGGAAAGATACGTAGCAAAATAACACGAAGATATTGGATGAGATCATTAGTAGTAAAAAACCATACTATGATAGGTCTAGGCTAGGATGCAACCAAATGCAGTCTGAGAAAGGTTCGAGCTCCAAGACAACATAAGTACGTGAAGTAGAAAAAAGAACCTATGCAAAAATAGTCATAGGAACTCAAGAAGAAAAGCATAGAGGAATTGGACCACCTAGAAGATTTAGAACACATAATTAGCAATCAACAACATCTCAAGAAGAATAAGGATTCAGAAGAGAAACACCATTCAAAAGATCCCCTACATCCAGGTATCAAACTATTTTTCTTGGTTTATGTTATTTTTGTAACAATTTTGGACATAAAGATGAAAACTGTAGAGCCTATGAAAAGAATAGAAGCAACTATGAATGATATTCAAGCAACAATAATCCTAGAAGGTCACATGAAGCACAAAATAAAAATCACAACATTTTCGGTTCACTAAGTAATGAAGTAGAGTGCTACAAGTGCAACAACTTTGGACACATGGCCAAAGATTGTAGATGGATTATTCATCCAAGGGAACCAAATTAGAATATCAAAAAGGAACCACAAAGTATATGGAGAAGGAAAAAAGATCAATTCAATATTGAAGAATGCTCGCTTTCTTTACAAGCTCAACACAAGAAACGTGGTTGGTATGTTGACAACGGTTGTTCGAAGCACATGAAAGGTGACAATAACATGTTGTTGACAACGGTTGTTCGAAGCACATGAAAGGTGACAATAACATGTTGTTGACACTAAAGAAGGAACGAGATGGATGAGTTTCGTTTGGAAATGATAACTTAGCCAAAATTATAGGAAGAGGCACAATAAAGCTTGGAAGCAAAGATGCCAAGGAAGAAAATGTTCTACTAGTCAAAGATATGAAGCACAATCTACAAAGTGTAAATCAAATGTCTGATCAAGGACACAAGCTTTTGTTTGACTCAGACAAATTCAATATAAGGAAAGAAGGATAAAGAAAGTTGGTGGCTACAAATAGAAGAACTCCAAACAGCATATATGTCCTGAATGAGATTGGAAAGGAAAGATGTTTCTTAGGAAAGGAAAGATGTTTCTTAGGAAAGGAAAATGAAATTTGGCTCTAGCACAGAAGAATGGGTCACATAAACTTTGATAACCTGGTCAAAATCAATAGAAAGGGAGCAGTAAAAGAAATTCCCGAGATTTCAAAGCCAACAAATACTCTATGTGAGCATTGTCTACAAGGAAAACAAACGAGGACCAAGTTCAAATCAAAGGAGTACTCCATGACAAGACCATTGGAAATTTTACACACTGACCTATGTGGACCTAGAAGAACGAAGGGATTAAATGGTGAACAATAATTTATGCTACTGATTGATGATTGCATAAGAATGACTGCATTTTTCTTTCTCGAGAAGAAGACAGAGGCTTTTGAACACTTCAAGATATACAAAGAGATGGTTGAAAATCAGATGGACTTGAAAATCAAGTGCTTGAGATCATACAATGGAGGAGAATTTACATCAAAGGAATTCATGGATTTATATGGAGAACATGGAAAAAAGAGACAATTCTTGGCATCCAAGACACCTCAACAAAGGAGTTGTCTAAAGGAAGAACATAATAGTATAGGAAATGGCCAGAACCATGTTGAAATATTCCAAGTTGAGTGACATAGTTTTCGCACAAGAAGGACATACAACAATTCACATCCTAAATAGAGGAATGCTCAAAAGTAACAGGGATACAAATCCCTATGATTTATGGAAAGGAAGACTTTCAAATGTGAATCATTTCAGAGTATTTGGAAGAAAATTTTATATCAAAAGAGAAGATGGTGGGCTTGGAAAATTTGACTCCCGAGTTGATAAGGGCATACTAGTTGGGTACTCAAGCAAAATCAAAGCATATAAATGTTTCATTCCAAGACTCAATGGAATTGTGGAAATCATCAATTGATCCAGGTGGATATCGGTGGCCACCCACCTATTTCAACTAGCTCAAAACAATTTGTTGGCAATTTACTAATTTTACAGTTTTTCGGGTCCGGGGCCATTTTGAGGGCCTAAACAACGTTTTTTCATTATTAGGCATCTTAATGATAACATAAGGCCTTTATTGAGCCCAAAAATGAAGCTCCTCATCGATACCTTTCGAATGAGCTAGTGTGTGCCCTAAACGAAGATCGTATGCCAAAGTTACACCCCCAGGAAGTTGATAACCAAACTTACCCAAAACGAGGTCCATAAAATTGTTGGTTTTTCATCTTCTAGGGTTAGGGTTTTGGATTTTTTATGTTAAAAATGCCTTTGGAGCCTCATTTTAAAAACAATATTCTTGCGAATGAGCATAGCCATTACATCTCTTCTAAGAGATAAGCTACCGCCATTCTAACGAGTCTTTCACTATGTATTTCTACAGTTTTATACATTTCGCTCATTAATAGAAATTGTGTATTATTGTATCTCTATGTTTATGGTTATATATTTGATCAATATATGTTATATTATTGGATATTTGATATATCTCTGTAAATTTATTTATTATATCTCCACTCTCATTTTGTGCCGAAAATAATCTGGATTAGTGGTATTAGAGTAGGTTGCTCTTGATCATTTTTTAGTGAATGTCCCCTGTGAGGTTTGAGTATAGAAAGTTGGGTCTCTAGCTTGTATCTCTTGAGGAAAATCCCTCTTGCACACCCAAGAAACCCTCCATGGTGGAAGAAAAGAAATATGACAGAGCAGAAGATTGTATTAATCTATTGCTTGAGCAAGCTCTCACACAACAGAGGGATGAAATCATGGAGAATTTTTCCCACATCCTTCAACGCCTGTTGATAACAAAAAGCGCATATTCATAAAGAAACCACTTTGGAGGCACCTCTCCTTCCAAGGTACAATTTAATTTTGTTATTCCCATATTTGAAGGTCAGATAGATGCGGATACCCTAGAAAAATGGTTAAATCTACTAGAAGGTTATTTCTCTGTTCACAATTTTTTCGATAGGGAAAACATTACCTTTGCACTCCTTAAGGATCTCCCCCATGTCAAACATTGGTGGGAAAATTACTGGGATCAAAGTTCCACAGAGGAGTCTGGAATATATGGGGTCGATCCCACTTGGTATTTTTTTGTGGATGCAGTCAAGGAACAATATTACCCTATTGGTAACTATGACGAACAATACATGAGATGGAACACACTGCGGCAAGAGTTGGGCCAACAGTGTCGGAGTTCACAAAAAATTTCCATACGTTGTGCACCAAGCTGGGTATCAAAGACTCTGAGCAAAATCTAGTTATGAAATATCGTGGGGCTCTCCATAGGTACATCCAAACCAAAATGGATTTCCTGAACATCTCATCAATGGGAGATGCCTATCGATACTCTGTCAAAATCGAGCAAAAATTTAGGCACCAGAACAAACGGGATTTTGGGTATGCAAATCTGCAACAACCAAACTATGGTAAAGACAACCCTAACAACCAGCCTTCAGAAAACCCATCTAAGCCACATGGAAAGAAGGGTAACATAAAGACGAATAAGGACACTGGAAAGTGGTGCGATTTCCATAAAATCCTCTGGAACAACACAGATGAATGTCGCTCAAAATAGTGATTGGTGGCCGATATCAAAGAAAAAGAGTCGAACCTAGATTCAGAATCTGATTTAGAAAATAATCGGAGAAGAAAGATCATTGACGAAGACCCCACAGCTACTATGGTGACCACAACATTTCAACTAGAAGAACCAACAGAGCATGAAGAGGGGGAGTGCCTCTTCCATTCATAGATGTGGGCGAAGGGGACCCCGTAGCACTTCATTGTTGATAGCGAAAGACAGAAGAACCTCATCTCAACAGAGGTCATCAAATAGTTGGGATTGTCGATAACACCACACCCACAACCATACAACCTCAGGTGGCTTTGCCAGGTATGAGATCTCTGTGTCAGTCAGTAGTGTTGATTGTCATACGAAATATAGCCCTTCAAGGATGAGGTATTATGTTATGTTTCCCCACTAGATGTTTGTGATGTTCTTTTGGACCATCCATCTATGTGAAAGCACCATGCTATTTATGAGTCTCAACTTTGTAGTGTCATTGTTACTCTAGGGGGTCATCTCTATAGGATACCATAGGTAGTTCCAACTACTACCCCACCTAAATAGTGTCACAAGGTAGTATCTCATACTACAAAATTCAACTTCTTCACAATATATTCAAGAGGTGAACATGAGGACATTTCCACCACTGGAGCCTCAGTCCAAGCACCTTCTATCCAGTAGAAGCAGGTCAAACAGATTGAAGAAAAGAGAAAAGATTCCTTCTGCACACAGTCATCTCATGTAGTCGGGATGGTTAAAAATTCCCAACCCTTCCAACATCAAGTTCTCAATAACCTTCCACAATCCAAGTAGCGCAACTTCTCTAGCAAGGCAAGCATATCACCAAGATTAAGATTCAACAAACTCTTTCCCCTCTCCCCCGAGAAATCAATGCAATCGATACCATTGATTCCTAAGGAGGGAGGATTGATCCAGGTGGATATCGATGGAAACCCACCTATTCCAACTAGCTCAAAATATTTTGTTTGCAATTTACTATTTTTAGCAGTTTTTTGAGTTTGGGTAAGAAGCCCCAAAGAACGGTTAAGAAACCCCTAGTTAGTTACAAGTCAATTAATGAAAGGGTAAAGTGGTTGTAACAGGAAAGTAAAGAATCCCCTAATATTAAGGAAAGAGGTTACCCAAAAAAAGTATAAATACACCTCAAGGAGTCATTTACAAGTACATTCATTGATTCTATTGAATATCTTCTAGTGAACTAGTGATCTATTTGGAAAGTTAGCGATGGTGAAATCTGAGGTAGCAATAAGTGAAGAGTGCGAGAGTTTTGGGGTTGCAATGAAGAGGGAAAATATCCGAGGAAACCCTATTTTAGTTGAACCTTGTGGGTCAAACTACTAGTATCTTGTGGGTTGCATAAGGCTCATCACGTGAGGCCCCGTTAGACATCAGGTTTGTTGGTTGTGGAGCCTGATTATCTTCTTGATTCACAGGTCTTGTTTTCATCCGCATTTGGACCCCATTTCCTTATGAGGGGGTGTGGGGGGTATTCACCCCCCACATCTA
>ML796488.1:585547-632871 GCA_009831015.1 Picea engelmannii | reverse complement strand
CCCCCCCCCCCCCCCCCCTGGTGGGGGATTCGGGGGCAGTGCCCTTGAAGAAAAAATTTAGGAAAATTTTCCTTGTAAAATATTGAAATTGTGTAGTCGATATGGACCATTCATTATAAGGTCGCATATATGATGGTAGAATTCATGTTAGGTTTTTTTTTCCTAGAAGGAAACCAACTTTTGTGAGGGAATTTTGTTTCATTTGTGTGTTATGGAAAACAATGTATTCTAAGAGAGGATATTGTGAGAGAAAGAAGAGGAAGTTACAACAAGTGTGTTGTAGGTTGTATCCCTTCATTTTCTAGATAATAATAAATGAAGGACATGGAAATTTCTCTCGCGAACATAGCCTAGACTAGGTGAACCACATATATCGGTGTCTCTACTGTATTGTGTATATTTTGTGTTTTATTTCCGCATTTGTTTTATTTTATTGATCTGCGATCCTCTTTTTATAACAAAAAGGTATTTGTCCCGCGAGGACAAGATAGATTTGAGGAGGTTAGCTAGGTTCATGCTACAACAATGGTTGAAGTTACAAAAGCTGTGCTACAGGTTTCATGAGTAAAGGTATGTTTTACATGTGTTTGTTTGAGGCTTGATTCATGTATGGAATATGCTTAAGGCATATCTTGGAGGCCTCTTGGGAATAGGGATATTATGGTTGAGGTGATATATGCTTGAGACATATTCTTGGTATTTGGTTTATGGATGTTATGGTTCTCTCTTAGAGGCACATATTGGTGATATTGGCTTGAGTCACTTTCTTGGTATTTCATTAATGGTACATGGTACATGAGTTGATTATGGTATGGTTTATACATTGATGCATATGTTGGTATACATTTGATGGATGATATGGTGCAAGTTTTGGTATAACACAGGTTGGTGGTATAGGTTACAAGTTGATGATACAGTGAGATTGACATGTTGGATATAGTGACAGGTTGATGTGACAATGGTAGTGACAGTGACAGTGACAGTGATAGTGACACTGACACTGATTGTGATAGTGAAAATTGATCTACATTTATATTTCATGGAGGCAGGATGAGGAAATGAAAGGGGGTTGTGGCCTCCTTTTGGTTTTAGCCAGAGAAATAAGGGAGTTGGATATTCCTTCAGGTTGGAGCCTAAGAATCAGGGGTTGTATCCTCCTTCTGGTTGGAGCCAGTGAATTCAGGGATTTGTAGCTTCCTTCAGGTTGGAGCATGTAAATAGGGGGTCGTAGCCTCCTTACAATTGTAGTTGGAGAATTAGTAATTTGGTGCTTCCAATGAATGTATTCTTTTGATATATATGAAAAGCATTATGTGGTTTTCTCCCATTTGGGTTTCCATGTAAATTCAAGTGTACTTTTTTTTTTCTGTGGATATCTGTTATGCTCTGTTGATTTATAATGTTGATGGTATATTTATGATATAATGTTGATGATGTTAATTATTACATATTTTGGATAAAAGTGATAATAAAGTGCTCATACTGATTCACCCCTCTCTCAGTATTACAAAAAAACTTACTTCTTTCCTCAAGTGACATAGTGAGCACTTGTAGGTTTTCTTCAAGAAAGAAACTAGTATCACTTGTTTCCTTCACAGAAGGTATGAGTGCATTCCGAATTTTCGTTTTTATCATTTCCTATAGTTTCCCTCATGCCTAGTTGCAACATATTTTATTTTCTTCCTTCCAATGCCTGTGTGAGAATCTTTACAGTTGAAAATTTTCTTGTTTTATTTCATTATCTTTCATCATCATTAATAAGAAAAAGATAATTCTATGTGTGTTTCTTTTTCCTATTATTTGCGTGTTTAAGGGTAGTCTCTTTAGTTGCATTTTATTTCACTTGTTTATAGGGTCTGATTGTTATAAGTCTTTGCAAGAAAACAATTTTTTCATTTGGAAGTTTGCATATTGGAAGAGGTTTTTGTTTCAATTTTTTCATGCTTTAACTCAATTCATTGAATAATTACTGCAAAATTGGATCTACTAACATTCTTACAAGTTATTGTTGTTTGAGTCCCAAAACATAACTAGTTGCATTTTTTGACCTTTGAGTAATTAACAACCATCTAGAAAAAATATTAACTAAAATTGACTAGACTCTTTTCTTTGTAGAAAAATCAACAGTATTCCAGGAGATAGGGCCTTGGAATATGGTTGGAGAGTAAATTCTCTAAGGTCACCAAACTTGAAACTAGATTTTGTTAAAGAGTGTGAAACCTAGTAGTAGCAAGGACGCTTTTTGGCAAAGCACCTATAACATAGGTGTTAAGCATGAGGTCGCATTAGGGTGAGTGGAGGTGATATTCCCTCTTTCACTTGTCTTAGTGTCCATTGGATTACTACATGTATGGGGGTTATCGAAGTGGCAGGTCCTTTAGGTGACAACACTTTTTGGAAGCTCTGGGATTTGTTTCCCTACCCATATGTGTGATCCTTACCCATGATTGTTTCACTTGGTCACTGATTGTGAATTAGTAACCTTAGTGGATATTCCTAGGATTTCACACTGGTGATTGCGTGTGGAAAGTTCTCATGGTACCTGAGGTAGATGCTTAATCTCCATTTCGTCTCCTTTGGAGGGTGCCCATCTTCTCGAGGGTACTTGCACCTTAGGTGAATATTGTGATCAAGTTATTGTAACTATATATCATTCATTTGTTGGTTTATATTAGGACTCAATAAATCCATATCGGTCTCTATAAGGTCATTTGATCATCTCTCCAGTGTCTTGGACTCTAGCTCTAATCAACCTGGCATGAGCCTTGGAAGAGTAGTTTGTTTGTTGATTCCTCTTAGGACCTTTTTAGTTGTGTGCTATTGTGGGTGTTAGTTTAGATGGCCTTAGGTTGTTTGTGTCTTTCCACTTTAAAATATTTCATACAAAGTGGATTACCAACTACTCCGATAGTCAATAAGGATCCATGGCATTTCTCCTGAAAGCATGGATCCACCCCCTTGAAGGCGTAGTGTTGGTTTTGGAGCATGATTGTCTTCTTAATTCATAGGTCTTGTTTGAATCCCATTTCTTGACCTGGGGGGTATGGGAGGTATTTCCCTCTCACATCTATTTCCAATGGGTCTAGGGTGGGGTGATGACACTTTATGGAGCCCCCCTTGGCGAGGGTTCAAGGGAAATTCCCCCAAAGAGAAATTTTTGGGAAAATTACTTTGTAAAACATTGTAATTTCATAGTCAATATGGACCGTTCATCTTTAGGTTTCATATCTTATGGTAGAAGTTATGTTAGGATTTTTTCCCTAGAAGGAAACCCTCTTCTATGTATGAGGGAATTGTATTGTGGTTGTGGATGAGAGTGAATATTGTATTCTGAGAGAGGGGACTGTGAGAAAAGAAGAGAAAGTTACAACATGTGTTTTGTAGGTTGTGTCCCTTCATTTGTTGGATAATAATAAAGGAAGGACTGAAAATTTCTCTGGTGGACATAGCCCATATTGAGTGAACCATGTATATCTGTGTCTCTATATTATTATGTATCTTTTTTGTTTTATTTTCACATCTATTTTATATTATTTCTCTGCGATCCTCCTCTTTTTTCTAACATGTAGGTTGAATAACGTTGGTTTTCAAGATCCAAGACAATAGACTAAAAAAAACGTGAACAATCCTGCAAAGGAAGATCTCACAAATGAAAATATTGAGGCCTAGTGATTTGTAAGAGACTTAGACTATCATGTTCCAATTCCCGAAGGAGTTACTTCCCCTCAAGACAATCTCAATTCCATTGATATTGAGGATATTACTAATCCAACTCCATCCAACTTCAACCCACTTATTACTGATCCTATTAGACCTTTATGTTTGCACACTCAGACTCAATAGAATTTGAGCCTTCAATGTCCTATCATGGACAATGTTTTCAATACATCTAGGTATAGGGGCATTCACACCCCCATCTCATTGATTTCTAGTGGAGGAGTTAGTCCTCCCATATCGAACACACATAGCATGATCCCCCCCATATCTAAATTATCAAGTGGAGCCATTGTTTATCCCATATTTTTTCCTAATAGTGGGGTAGGGATCCAACCCTCTACTTCATATGGTGGGGGTGATTTTTCATTTGGGATGAAATCAATCTGAATGCCCCACATCACAACCAAATTTCCCCTGGTATTTCCTAATATCAACATGTTTATGGGGATTACATCCACTCCTCTCCTTGCCTTCCTATTTATATGCGGGAGGAATCCTCACTTCTATGTTGTCACTTGGAAGCAAATCATTTCCATCTTTTGGGATTCCCATTGGAAATCATCATTCTCAAGGTTTTGGAAACATCATGTGTGGATTTTTGTTTTTCAATGGGGATGTCGATGGGGAGAAATTGTTGTTTTTATTCATATGAGATATACTCAATATATTATTACAATGATGAATGTTTCATATATAGGGAACATATGGTGACCATCCATGAAAGGATGTGTCCCTTGAATAATCAATAACTATTTGTTATTATCATTTACTTATTATATATGATATTTAATAATAAATAATTATATTATTGATTATTATTCTAAGAGAATGTCTTCCCGGTGTTGCCCAAACATCAACAATCCCTCTGTAACATCCCCATCCACCAACAAGTTGGGAAACGTCACGAAGTAAACATCTTTCTTCTCTGAATCCAATTTGTAACATTCCTGGCCACCCAGGCCGAGCCATGCGACTCCAGATAACGCTCATGATCGAATACACACACACAGACACACACACACACACACACACACACACACACACACATATAGTGCAATTTTCAGCCAGACATAAACATTTTGTTCATACATAGATTAATGTGGAAGTGACACTAACACATACAAATTTATCGATGATTTACATTCTGCTATCACACAACATAATGCAGAAATAAAAGTAAAAGAATGCATAAAAGTATTCATAGGAAAACCCATAAATATAACGAACCTACCAGCCTTAGACCATGCTTCTCATCACTCTCAACAGTGGGTCACCCCCGATCTGGGACTAAACTCCACCAAGCAAGGCATTCCTAGGCTAAGCAGGGACAACAGGAAGTTGCACAGTACAACATGAAGGATTTCCTCCAAGGTGCCACTTATGCCCACAACTCACAGACTCTAATTCCCCACATTATTGTCCCACCCCAGAAGTGTACACCTTCACTGTCACACAGTCCATGGGCTTCTACACCTCCCTTTCCTTGGGCTTCAACAATAAGATGAATTAGGAATTTTCAGAGCTCTATAGATTTTATTGGACTCCCTCCAGGATAAATCACTTCCTCAGCACACTCTCTCACCTATAGAGAGTTTCTCACAGGCCTAACAACCTGCTTCTTCTATCCACAGGCTTGACAACCCGCTTCTTCATTCCCACTCCTCAACACACAAGAATGGTGATGGAATCAACATAAACTAGGCGTGGGGAATGATACTGATAGGAAAAAACGCAGGCAACCCCTAGGGTACAGGTGCAGTGAGGGTATCAATCTGTCTTTTTGTAGATGTTCGAGGTGTTTCATAAATTCCACAATGGCGTTCCAGGGTTACTATGTGCTTGTTGGGTGTGTAGGTTGATCAGGGTAACAGATGGCCAGCCTGGTTTGAATGGTGAGAATCCTCAGAGAATGGTGAACATGGTGAGAACGTCTGAACCTGTGAGAATGGTGAGAACACCCTCTCATAAATATGCATGCATTTTGGATGACACTTGGCTCTCCAAGAGAACATTCTCCCCCAACTTGGAACTCGTTCCTCTTCCCAAAGGAACTTAGGATAAATTAATATCCTCTTTACAACTTTTATAATAATAATATATTATTCTATTAAACTCTTAATCTTATCCCTTTTTCCTCAATCTCTTAGCCTCCTCCCTTGCCCAACCTTGTGGATTTCAGTGCCCCATACTCTTTCTTCGTGGTCAGTCTACACGCAATGATGTTGTTATATTAATAATATGAATATTTACATGTACAAAACTGGTTCCTGGAATTTAACATCTAGGCTCCTGACCTAATCAACATATAATCCTACCAGCCTATAAATACTTGGCTCACCAACCTATAAACATCATTACATTCATAATTAAAACCGGGGCTTGGCATTAGGATATTATTTTTTCACTATCCTCAGTGCAACTTTGTTACACAACATCAACAAGATTTTCAAAATATTAAAAAATATGCAGGTATTCTTCCCGCATAGCATCTTCATGCTCCCATGTTGCATCCTCAGGACCATACTAGGTCCACTGGACCTTTACAAGCCTTAGGATCTACTTGTTCTTCTGGTCTAGTATGTGCACTGGGTTCACTTGTAAAGCGCCTTCTTGTTCCACCTGAATCACATTCCAATCAATCACATGATTAGCATCAGGTATATATTTCTTGAGCAAGGAGACATGAAATACATTATGAATAGTCATGCATGCAGGAAATGCAAGCATATAAGCTAATGGTACAATCCTTTCTAGGATTTCAAATGGCCCACAATATCTGGCTTCCAACTTGGAACAATTTCCCAACTTCAGGGAACTTCTGCTGGCTTTCACCTTTAAGAAAACATGATCACCCACTTTAAAATTCCTTTTGGGCTCTACCTTTGTCAGAATAGATTGTTTTCCTATCTTGGGAAGCCTTCAAATTCTATTTAATCTTCAACATTTTCTCTTCCATTTCCTTGAGAAACTCTGGCTCGACCACTACTCCATTAGCTAGGTTGTCCCAACTTACTGGGGTGTTTCACTTTCTGTCGTAAAGTGCCTCAAATGGGCTCATCTTCAGTGATGCTTGGTACCCATTGTTGTAAGAAAATTCTACCAAGTGTAGGTAGTCTTCCCATTTGGATGGTTTGTCTATCACATACATTCTTAACATATCTTCTATCACTTGATTTACTCTTTCTGTTTGTCCATCCAACTTAGGATGATAAGTTATGCTGAAGTTCAGGTTCATTCCGAGCCCCTTGAATAATCATCTCCAAAAATTTGAGGTAAACTTTGGGTCTCTATCAAACACAATTGTCTTGGGCATTCCATGAAAGCATGCTACTTCCCTAGTATAAATATCAAGAACATTAGTTTCCTTGTGAGTAGTCTTTAATGGAATAAAATGGGCAGCTTTAGTAAGTTTATCCACCACCACCATGATGGAATCATGGTGCTTGTTTGTTCTAGGTAATCCTGTGATGAAATATATTGTCACCACTTCCCACTTACACTCAGTAATGGGTAATGGTTGTATCAACCCAACAAGGTGTCTATGCTCATCTTTGACCCTTTGACACTCCATAAATCTGGCGATGTAATCTGCAATTTATTTTTTCATTCCTGGCTAGTAGTAATGGTTCTTGATTTCTTCCATTGTTTTCTGATATCTAGGGTGCCCAACATAAGGAACATTATGCATCTCCTCCAAGATCATACTCCTTAATTCGTGAGAACTAGGTACATAAATTTTGTCCCTCTATAGGAGTATTTCATCAACTTCCAATCTATAATCTTATATTTGCTGTAGCATCTTACCTTGTTGTAACTTTGTTACCATTTCCATGTACTACAAATCTTCTTTTGCAGCTTCCAAAATTATGTCTTTAAGATAGGTTTGATACATGTTGATGGATGTAGCATATAGTTCATGTACTCTCCTGCTGAGTGCATCAACTACTTTTTTCTCCTTTCCTTTGATGTTCTTGATATCAAAGTCATATTCACAGAGGAATTCCAACCATCTCCTCTACCTGGAATTTAAAGTAGGCTAATCAAACAAATATTTCAGACCATTATGGTATGTTCTTAGCTCGAACCTCTTTCCCATGAGGTAGTGTCTCCATTTAATTAAGGCATGTACTATGGCTTCCAACTCCAAATCGTGAGTGGATTAGATCCTTTCATGCTCCTTCAATTTACTGGATTCAAAACATACCACAAACCCATTATGGTTGAGGACTCCACCCAGTCCTTCTTTGCATGCATCTGTGCAAACCACAAACTATTCATTCACATATGCAATATTCAGAATTGGAGAATTGGTTAACAACTTCTTCAATTGCTAGAAGCTCATTTCACATTCTGTTGTCCATTGAAACTTCTTCCCCTTCCTTTGCAAGGAATTGATGGGATGAGTTATTCTCGAAAACCCTGCAATGAACCTTTTCTAGTAGCCAGCTAGACCCATGAAGGATATGAATTATGTCACACTCTTAGGTGTTGTCCACCCTTTGATGGCATCAATATTTTCAGGGTCCACTACTATCCCTTCTTCAGATATGATATGCCCCAAATAGTAAATTATGTTTTGATAAAATGAGCACTTGCTCAATTTGGCATACAATTGAGTCTCTCTTGGCACTTGCAACACCATCCTCAAATGTTGTTCATGTTCTTCTTTAGACTTGGAATATACAAGGATGTCATCCAAAAATACAATGACAAACTTGTCTAAATATTCTCGGAAAACACCATTCATTAAGCACATGAAAACATCTGGTGCATTTGATAACCCAAATGGCACCATTGTGAACTCAAAATGACCATACATTGTCCTAAAGGAAATCTTATTGGTTTCTTCCTCTTTAATCCTTACCTGATGGTATCCTGACCTGAGACCTATCTTTGAGAATATCCTTGCATCCTTCAAATGATCGAAGAGATCATCGATCCTTGGTAGAGGATACTTGTTCTTTATAGTTACTTTATTTAACTGCCTAAAGTCAATACACAATCTCAGGGTCCCATATTTCTTCTTCACAAATAACACTGGGGCACCCCAAGGTGACACACTTGGGCGTATGTACCCCTTCTTTAAAATTTCTTCAAGTTGCATTTGTAGTTCCTTCAGTTCTGGTGTACTTATTCTATAAGGAGTCTTTGATATTGGAGCTACTCCAGTCATTAAATTTATAGATAAATCAATATCTCTCTTTAGGGGTAGTCCTGGTATCTCCTTGAACACATATTCAAAATCTTCTAGGACTACATGATCCTCCAGATTTGGCACCTTATCC
Source organism: Picea engelmannii (assembly GCA_009831015.1). Lineage (NCBI taxonomy): Eukaryota > Viridiplantae > Streptophyta > Pinopsida > Pinales > Pinaceae > Picea > Picea engelmannii. Next base: position 623,869 of record ML796488.1, on the reverse strand, counting down.
TTATATGCTTCCTCCATATGGGATGAAAATATTTGATAACCCTTCATGTAACACTTCTTCAATTGCATTGTTGATATTTCTCGGACAGTAACTGCCCTGGGAATTCCTTGGACTGCTCTCTGATTTCCTTCCTCATCCAAGCAAGTGAATGCATTGTTATGATAGTCTAATATGACATGGTGTTGGTCCAACCAATCCATACCAATTAGACAATCATATGACCCCAAAGGCAAGATGTTCAAATCTACCTTGGTACTCATTCCATTCATGCCCACTAGACTTGATTTAACCAAATCGACAACCTTTCTATTGGCTCTTGTAGCCAGCTGCACTAGCCAAGATTTCCCATGCTTGATTCTTGTTAATTGAAATATTTCCACTACCTTAGGATATATATAGCTATGAATAGCCCCCGAATCAATTAAAATAGTAAAGGAAAGGTTATTGATCATACCCTCAACTTCAATCATGTGTGATTGAAACTCATCTTTCTTGTTGTCCAGGGCTGCATAGATCCTAGGTACTCTTCTACCCATGTCCTCCACTATTTCTGCTTGTTGAACATGGTGAACAAATCTTACCCCATCCTTTCTATGAGGGAAATCGCTATACTTATGATCTCCATTACAACCCCAACATTACATAGGTGTCTGTTGTAACACCCATGTTTCCCCCAACTTGTAATTAATCATAAAATAGGATTACCATGCTAAGGAATGTAGACGATGTAAATGTATTATTGTTAAATTTCCCATAACTGATTGTTGGGGGGTGAATCCTTGAAGCACGAGCCATGATATCTCTAGAGGAAAGAATCAGTTAATGAGGCAAAGGACTGGTGGTTGAATAATCAACCACCCCCATGAATGGAAACATGGGATGTCAGCCCAAAGTACCACAGAGACCTGTAGACCCGAGCTTCCTTCTGACAGAAGGAACGGGATAGCTCAGGGAGCTTCCTAAAGAAGGAAGGTAAGATACACATATGGGGAGAAGAGAAGACACCAGAGGAGAGCGCAATCTCAGAAGGAGATGCGTGAACCAAAGGAAGTGTAGAGAACACAAACTGAAGGACCTGAACACAAGCTTGGTGTTGAGGAAGCATCTGATAAACCTCACAGGGTTGTTGTGACAGAGAGAGTCTCTCTGTCAGATGGCATAGTTCCCTAGTGATATCATGGCTTGGCACGGGGGTGGATAGAGTGATAAGAATGAATTCCTATGAGCCTATGGTTGGGTGGAAAGGCAGACATCCCAAGTCAGTTTGTTGGATACAACATGTAATAAATAAGTATTCTTATACCCTATGTAATTGAGTTATACATGTGTAATAAAATTGGATATATTGTGAATGTTTTCAGAGAGATGCATGTTTTCTTAATGGTTATGTCGGTTCCCTTTATTTCCATTTGATTGTGAGTTTAAGAAAGGAAGGATCCTGTTAAGCTTAGGAGAGCTAGTGCGGGTATGCATGGGGTCTCTGCCAGGTGGGCAGAGGCTGAGAACTTCTTAAGTTATAGAATTGATGAAAGGGACACAAAGCTCTTAAGTCTTTCAGAGCTATCAAAGTTCAGGAAGAATAACAAGATTCAAACATCGAGAGGGATGGATTCCCTTTGTTTGGAAGATGAATGGACGAGATCTATTTGGGAGGAGCCAAGGTTTGTCTTGACTGTTGGATATGGGAAAGAGCACGACAGTTAACCCCTTGACTCTACCGAACTTCACAATATTCAAATAATTGGGCGTATTCGTCGTGAGGGAGGTAAATTCCTTGAAGTCCCAAATTTAATCTGGGTCGTAGATCTGAGGATTCTTGGGTGCGATCTTGACCGTCAGATCTATGAGGTAGTCATCCCGGCGTTGACCACTTCAGGATAATGGCGGGGAAATGAGTATGAAACCCCTAAATGCCGAAGTTACAAAGTAGCGAAGGTTGTTTATATAAGGGTTGCGTGGACCTACCTTGGCCGTGATATTGAAGGGCATGAAGGACAATCAGTCCATAGTGACGTGGTGCAATGACGTCACCCGACGTGATGTGGACCCAAGTCTGACGTGCCATGTGTAACTCAAATTTGTGCCTATCACATACCCTATAGACCCATTGGAAAATGATACATGTCACCCATGGTCCCTTGCACGTGTCAACCCCTGGTATGAGTCCATCCTAGCCATTGGTGCCAGGAGATATGTGGTGCCAGATGATGCACTTTGGAGGTTTAGTACTCCATAGGTTTGTGATCGTGAGTACCTTGGAACTCTCGAAGCACAGAGTTCCGTAGTAAATCAAAGTTGTCGATTCTCTTAGGACATTTGGTGTCAGATGGTGCACTTCAGCGGTTTAACACTCTGGAGGCTTTGCGAGGAGGTGCTTCAGATTCCACCGAAGCCCGAAGGCCTGAAGTCATCATGATTCATTGATCTCATTAGAGAATAGGGACTGTTGATACCTTCACGCCAATTCAAAACTTTGCTAATTCGGAGTTAGGTAGAATTGGCGTGTGGTGAGGGTAAAACGCCCTAATCTCGAAGCTCCAAAGCACTGGAATAGGTTCCTATGGTCTAGGCGTTTGGTTATATATTGAGGTCATATTCAATGGTCGTCGAAGGTAAAAGTGCTAGGCCCTAATTTCCAAATCAGAGACCATGGATGGAGGACTTGATTTCTTAAGGAGAATGGAATTTTGATGCCCCATTCCTTAAAAAGACAACTAAGGGTTTGGGTGTGTTACAAATTGGTATCAGAGCACGACAAAAACACTTGGTCTGCTTGGGCTCATGTACGATTTGTATGAAAATATTTTTGGAGGATTTTAAGGGGTAACACCCTATCTTACCGCATTCCTAAGAGGTCTAGTCAAACCTCTACCAAAGAGAGGAATGAGGTCTTTCACTATTGATATATGTTTTGGAAATTTGCACAGTATGTTGCTCTATTTCCAAATAAAGAAGATGACTTCACTCTGCAATCATATGTATTGTTGTACAGACATAATATTGGGTTACCAAGACTTGGATGGGAACAGATGGAAAGGGTCCATAGCAGTAATAATTACTTCTTTAATGAAGGGTTAAACCTTGTATACATGTATAATCCCTCATGATCAGAGGAATGAGTCTGGTGACCATTCTCTGAAAGGGGAGAGCATGCAATACTCTTGGGTTTCGAAGGAACTGAGAAACAAATTTTGTTTCTAGGTACAAGAATTGTTGGGCAGGGTTTTTCTAATCAAGTTGTTAAACAAAGCTGTAGAAATATAGAGTGATTGAGTGAGAAATCACAACAACCTCCCTTGCTTGGTGGATAGGAAACTAACCTACCAGAATTATTGTGGGAGGAGGAGAGTGGCCTCAGTCCCTAACTATTGCTGATTAGAAGGAAGAATCCTAGGTGTAATGGTCAAGATTGATTTTGACCTAAAGATACTGTGGATTTCTGAACTAGGATACTTGGTAAGTAGTCCAAATAGTGTTATAATTTATTGTTAAAATTAAGGTAGAATGGTTCATTAAATGTTTATCTTGAATGTGGTAAAGGAAGTATTGGGGCACTTCTAGAAGCTCAACGGTTTAGAATGACATCCAGTGGTGGATGGTATCCATACATGTATAGTTGGACCCTAGTGAAGGGAATCTAGAAAAGTATCTCCTTGATTGAGAGATTTGTTGATCAAGGCCAGTTGGAAGCCAAATTGGTTGTCCTGTTACCTTGAGCAAGGATTTAATTTCCCATATTGTATTTATAAGTTGGGTAATGTTCTATTGAAATTAAGGCAAGATTGTTTTTTTTTCTTCCTAGTTGTTATCGCATAGAAAGGGAAACATAGTTATGACTGTGTTTGTTAAACTGCCAGGTTGATATCTTGTGAATGACTGCAAGGTCTCAACTAAGAGGGAATCTCAGTGTTGATTGTCCCTTTGAGACTTGTCATAAGGATGACAAAAATATCCTTGGAGGAGGATCTCGAAGTATGACATGGAAAAAGGTGAAAGTAATGAGCTTGCATGATGAACGTTTGGACTGTGTGTGTTTATGCTTGAGTGCATGGATTTAATGTATTATGAATCTTCTTTATATGAAGCCTGATAGTAATACGAGTTAGGTGTGAATGCTATTAAATGTGAAATTGATGCACATGTATGATGTAAGAGTATAAGTACACTAGAGGCGTGAGGTGACTGCCTAAATGAGTGATATGTAAGGCTAGCATAGAACTTGCCAAGATTGAATGAATACCATGGATGCATGGTTGACTCCATTCTGAAGAATCATGAAAGTTTTGTTTTGAATGATAGCTTAAGGGGAATGTGCTACATTTCCCTAGGAAAATTTAGTACAAATATATGAAAGAGTAAACAAGCAAGGATGCTCTGTTTTCATAATAAGAGGCAATTGATTTTTCCTTGAAGGTCACATGAGAATGATTGTGAACAATCATGAGTTGACTGATTTTAAAATAGAGATGTAGGTGGGCTGTGAAATATACCTATGGCAACTACACACATGCTTATGATTATGCATATGGTTAAGCACATCTTGGATGTAAGTTAACAAAACTGGAATATGTGTGGATACATAATCTGGATGGATGTTAGAAATGCATGTCTATATTCCTTAAAGAATGCTTAGTGACAAGCTGAAGCTAATTAAAGGATGAGGCCATCACTGATAGTGATGGATATACAATGAGGAAGTTGCATGCTGAAGGAGTTCCCTATGAGGAAACGGTGTAAGGACTTTGTTAGGAGAACAGAGTCACAACCCTAATAATTGTTGAAGGTTGGAAAATGGGTTGCAAAGCTTGTTTATATAAGAATCCTGGATTACATTTTGAAAAACATCACGTAATGAATAGAAGAGTAATAAATTAACATGTTTGAATTAAATAGGCTTGGTTGAAGCTAGGTTAAGAAAAGGAAGTAAGGCCTTAGAAATAACTCAGCTGGGTTGAGAACCCCAGGTTGTGTGGAAGGAGTTGGAAAAAAGGGGAGAGCCCCTAGCTCCTTTCTTGCGGTGTGTTATGTGTTCTCTGAAATGAGAAAGATGATTTACTAATAAAAGTAAATGTTTTTACACCATAGTGATGATGATTGTATTATTGCAGAAACAATTGAGAACTGTCTGTATTGCATTCATGAAAACCTTTGAGGATAATGTGATAAAGTGAAAAAATATATGCTAGGAAATTTTGAAGGTGTTTTATGGATTTGAATATTATGATACATGCATCTTATCTGATATTACAACTAATGTAATTGTGATTATAATGATGCATGTTGTGTATATAAAGGAATTGGAACTATTGAGGAAGACAGTTGCCAATCATGGGAAACCTCAAGCAGAGGATGACCATGGGAAGGCTACGGTTGAAGATTGTTGACATGACTGTAAAATACCCATGGAGCATCACTGACAAGACAATATCATAGAGGGTGCTACTAGCCAAGAACAAGTGTAAAAATGTTCATGCCTAGGTGGCACAAGGTATGAAAAGATCAGGAGCATCTGAACCAAATGATCTATTTTGACTCAAAAGGTCAAAAACCTTTACTAAGAGATCGTAGAAATCCCTTTGATCAACTACAGATCAAGTTCGTGAGGATTGCATAAGAAAACCCTGATAGAATCAGGTTAATCAAGAACCTGACAGAGGAAATGAACACGAGTCATTCATCGGAAAGAAACTGATCTCAGTCATCAGATCAACTTCAATATCCATTGGAGTTAACATATCAAACACCAGTCGTTTGATTTGATCAACGGTCGGGGATAATTCCAGAGTGTGAAGATGAAATTAACAGGTGTGCTAGTTCACGACCCACATTCAACCAACTCTATTGATATCATCGAGGCGTAGAATCAACAACCATGATTAAAAGAGCTGGGAAATAAATTTTTAGATTGCAGAGATTGCACTCTCCGATAAAAAGAGAGCATACTGGGATTTCTAAATCACTATGAACCATTGATATGTGAACGATCGGTGGGAGAACCTGCAAGGAACCCTCGCGTTAATGTCGCATATAACTCGTACGGGGATTGGGTTTTGTGGTTGATTTTGGCACATCGAAGCTATGTATCAAGCTAAAATCTCGGTCAAACACTTCTGTGTTGGGATTATTATTATGTGGAAATCGTGTGGTTAAAATCAATTGAGGGCTAAGATTGACGACTCGCGATCATTGCGGAGATTGCATATGCACACAAGTTAACGTCGAGACCTGTACCCGTAATTTAAACTCAATATAGTTATGTTTTGATTTTGGGATCATATCGTAGATCGGATGACCCATATCCATTGCAAAGATTAGAAGGAGAATTAAATCGTGAGCTAGTTGAGGTTCTGCAATCCCTTGTAGTTGTTGGATCTAGGTGAAGACGAATCTTCACCGTCGAATTGCAGACAAGGGGTTTAGCCAGAATCATAGCACCCAAACATGGGAGATGAAAGAGTAGTGCCTAAAAATAATAGATTTTAGGTCACATCTCTCAGTCACATCAAGAGAAAATAGAGTTCCCCCGGGCCAGTCAAGGAAGATAGAGTTTAACACTTTGTGTTAGACTGTGGTCGCACAGACTGGTTCTATGGGAATAAAGGTTCTCGTAGCCAACACATTGCATGGAATTGCTTCAAGGAAGTCCATGTCTGCATGAAAGGAAGACAATGAACCTTCCATTGAGGAAGGAGGACCTTCCGAAAATTTTACTTACATTGTATGGATGCCAAAGGAAAGCAAATTTGGGTGAACATGAGTGTGGGAACCTTGGTTACTAATGAAGGAAGAAGGCTTGGGTACATTCAAGAGAAACTTGTAGTTTCATATGTACTGATTTGGGATCATGATCATCCTATAGCCAGAAGCATAGTCCTGCTGCAACAATGAACGACAATGAATAAGCCATATGGTGAAAATCTTGGCTAAGCTCCAATGCACCATGGCAAAGTACTTTTCATAAAGTGTGGAAAACTTGAAGCCAATGAAAGGGTGCATTGGGTATGAATGTGGCCATGAATGTTGGCACATTCATTAAAGTCAATTGATATTTGAATTACATTTTGAAAAATTTGGTAGGATGAAATGATGCATAGGTAATGTATCAAGTATCCTTTTTCTTTGTATCCTTGAATAGATGAAAATGACTTGGTTAGTATGCCTAATTTTGAAAAGATAATTTGCATGAAAAATACAATTTGTTTGGTTGAGGAATGTTGAAATTGCAGGAGGAAACGAGTCTTGGATATGGAAGTGTTGTAAGCCCATAAGGAAGACCAATTTCCTGTTGAACCAAACTGCAAGGAATGATATTTCCTTTTTGAGAAAGTGAATTTGATTGTTAGTGTGGACAATTCTAAAATTGTTTGTGAGCCACTGTGAGTATGCGAAGAAAATATAATGTGAATGAGAACTAACAATTTGTTTAGCTAAGGAATGAATTGCAGGCAGAAAGTGTCTTGGATATGGAAGTATTGTAATCCCATAAGGAAGACCAATTTTCTACTAAGCTAAACTACTATGGGGAGGAAAGTCCCATGCTTGTGAATCTGTTCCCTATGTGGAACAAATATGGAAAAACAAAATGTGGAATTGGAAATTTGTAGGCGATAGATTTGCAATAAAAATTTTAAATTCAGAATTTATGATGATGTCTCATGAATTTTTGTATACCTGTGATATAGGTGAGAAGAAAAGATCTATCCAGAAAGGACAGATGAAGGTTTTCAAGCTGAAAATCATGAAAGAGGCCACTGTTGAGACATGAGAACCCCGTGGTAAGTCATGATCACATGGAATATGTTGTGTTGAGGTAACACAAGTCGGAGGGACGCCTCGATAGAGAAAACCCGAGGGATGCCTCGACTGTAAGTCTCAATGAAGTCTTTGAAATATTTCCTGTGTGAGAAAGCCTTGGCAAGGAAAGATGGATCACCCGAGGAACTGTATAGCAGAGAAGGGTATTCCTAAGTGTAGGCCTGGAGGGTGAGTGACCGCAAGGAAGATGAGACTTTGATAGTTCTTGTAAATTATTGATTGGTATCATGCACACAATGGGTATGTCTAGGAATAAACAGTAATCCTGGATAGCAAGAAAACCATGTGGATGCAAACCCATGAAATGCACAGTTAAGTATTGTGCTAGATTATGAAATTTTCCTCTTGAATTTTGAAAAATAGTAAGATGTTTTCACATAAAGTTGTGATTAATGTGCTTGTTTTCCAAGAATTTATTGAAGAAAGGTGACAAAGGCCAAGAGTCTGGAAAGGACATGACCATGAAAGAGGATCGAGATTTCTGAAGCATATGGATGAGGAATTCATAGCATGTGTTATTGAGAAAGAACACCGAGGATGGTGTTCCTTTTTAAGAGGGAGGGGATTGTAACACCCCTGTTTCCCCCAGCTTGTAATTAATCATAAAATAGGATTACCATGCTAAGGCATGTGGACGATGTAAATGTATTACTATTAAATTTCCTATAATTTATTGTTGGGGGGTGAAGCCTTGAAGTATGAGCCATGATATCTCTATAGGAAATAATCAATTAATGAGGGAAAGGATTGTTGGTTGAATAATCAACCACCCCCATGAATGGAAAGATGGGTTGTTATCCTGAAGTACCATAGAGACCTCCAGACCCGAGATTCCTTCTGAAAAAAGGAACAGGATAGGTAGGGGACCTTCCTAAAGAAGGAAGGTAAGATACACATAGAGGGGGATAAAAGGAGACACCAGAGGAGAGTGCAAGCTCATAAGGAGATGCGCGAACCAAAGGAAGTGTAGAGAACATGACCTAAAGGACCCAAACGCGAGCTTGGTGCTAAGGAAGCATCTAAGAAACCTTACATGGTTGTTGTGACAAAGAGAGTCTCTTTGTCAGATGGCATAGTTCCCTAGTGATATCATGGCTCGGCATGGGGGTGGTCAGAGTGCTAAGAATGAATGCCTATGAGCCTATGGTTGGGTGGAAAGGCACACACCCATAGTCAGTTAGTTGGCTGCAACCTGTAATAGATAAGTATTCTTATACCTTGTTTAATTTAGTTGTAACTGTGTAATAAAATTGGATATATTGTGAATGTTTTCAGGGAAGTGCATGTTTTCTTAATGGTTATGTTGTGTCCCTTTATTTCCATTTGATTGTGAGTTTAAGTATAGAAGGATCCTGTTAATCTCAGGAGAGGTAGTGTAGGTATTCACAGGGTATCTTCCAGGTGGGTAGAGGTTGAGAACTTCTTAATTTCTAGACTTAATGAAAGGTGTGCAAAGCTCTTAAGTCTTTCAGAGATATCAAAGCTCGGGAATAATAGCGAGATTCAAACATCGAGAGGGATGGATTCCCTTTGTTTGGAAGACGAACGGATGAGATCCGTTCAGGAGGAGACTAGGTCTGTCGTGACTATTGGATATGGGAAAGAGCATGAGAGTTAACCCCTTCACTCTATCGAAATTCACAAGATTTGGCGAATTGGGTGTATTCGTCGTGAGGGAGGTAAATTCCCAGAAGTCCTAAAGTTAATCTAGGTCGTAGATCTGAGGATTCCCGAGTACCATCCCTACCATTGAATCTATGAGTTAGTCATCTCGATGTTGACCACTTCGGGAGGATGGTGAGGCAATGAGTATGAAACCCCCAAATGCCAAAGTTATGAAGTAGCAGAGGTCGTTGATCTAAGGGTTAATGTTGACGATTAAAATCGCAACAAGGTTTTTTCCCGCAAAGTATTGCTAAAGATTATTATTATAAGCTAACAAGATATATAATACTAGTAGGTGGGACCCCCTTGTAGATTGGGAGATCAAATCTGGTTCTTTTTTTTATGTTATGTTGTTGTTTGACACTGCTTACAGGGTTCTACATGATTGATAAAATATTGGTTTTATTGGTGATGGATAAGGCCTATTATGTGTTGGTTCTAATTGTGAAAGATAGATGATGGATAAGACATGTTATGTGTTGTTTTTGTTGCTCTAGGCTCTAATTTCATGTTACAATGGCCTATGTTATCCATTGTTACCCTTTCTATCTATTCTTGGATTCATTTCCGTGACACTTGCACAATAAACATGTTAGTAACAACAAATAAGATCAATTGAAAATGAATAAGAGCACTTGAAAGGAATAGGAGCAATTGAAAAGAAATAAAGCAATATGAACAAAATCCACAAGAGAGGAACTATGATACTATGTTATACGATGTTGCACCATGCATTTGGAGTCAAGGGGAATGGTGTCAATCCAAACTAATGATGTAAATGGCTATGTGATATATTGAGTCATGTGAAGGCACATTTGATATGCGTTAAGGTATGTTTAGCAATGGTTAATATGGTGGGGCATTTTGGATGTTGGTTTCGAGGCATTGTTTAATTGAATAAATTAATGAAATGGTTGGCTGGTGTGTACTAAGTGATTGAATGAGTAAAGGATGGAAGCGACATGAATTTACTACACATCACTCCATAACCCTCCCGCTGGTTGTCACCCTAGCTTGGTTATTGTTCAATTGTGTTATGTTGTGGTTAAGCTCTGATTTTCAGGCAAAGGGAGAACTGCTCGACCAAGCTCGCATTTTAAGGATTTTGGTTACAGGTATATCTTTTTCTCCATACATGAACCCACTCTGGTTATGAAATAGATATTGGTTCGGTGATGTATAGGTCTGTTCTTTCTTGAGACTAGAAATTGTGTAAACTTGTGATATTTCTTTGAATTGGATGTTCTGTGTGGTTTTCATTGCAATGATTGTTGAAGTCACAGGTTCATTGATTTTACTGAGTATTAGTAGGCATGAAGGCTCTCTGTTGTCCTTATTTGTTTTGGGTGGAGGGTTTCATTCAGTCCCAATTTGTTGGTTGTCCCCTTAACAGACCTAGTCGTTTTGTTGTTATGGGGTTTCTGGGTATGAAGCACCTTGTGTCACTGCATATCGTTTCACTCGGGTATGGGTTCGTTCAGGCTACTGATGGTTGCACATTGGGTTATATTTCTTTTTCTCTGATCTATTTTATCTCATCATGGTTAATTTATTGATTGGTAAAACCACGAGGGTTATACCCTACGTGTTCTCGGTGTTATTACGAGACCAAAATGAATCCTTTCTCCTATGTTCACCGTCTCTCCTATCTCACCATGTCTGTGAGGTTATTGGTGGTATACCCTATGTGTTCATTGTATGGTCTCAGAGGTTCTTATCCATTGTTGGGGGTCGACTCCAGTTCTCCTGTGTTGTTCCACAGAGCAAACCCTTGATTACTCAAAGCCTGATTTCTGATAAATGAAACTCGTTATATCCTGTCGGGTACATTGTTGATGGTTATGAATTGGTGGTGTATCGTCGACAGTGTTTGATTGTTGGCTCATCTCTGTTCATTATGTTGACAATGGTTTTGGTTAATTGGTTGATTGGAGAAATGGGATTGAATATAAGATCCATGCCTCTCATATTGTAATTATTGAATTGTTAACCCAACATTAGTTTATAATTGATTAAGTCACAATGATGCTTCATGTGTGATGTGTTGGTATGTGTGGTCTTCCTACAACATGTTGGGTTGAGTTGATAGTTCCGTGACTGTGTGCTTAAAATTTCCAAATAAGAGTATTGCAATCGCGATAGTTATGGCATGGCTATCCACTGTATATTCTTTGGATATTACTTGATTTCACCATCAGAGATGGTCACTGGTTTTTAAACAATATGGTTTTGTTACAATTTGATTGATTTGAGAAATGGGGTTAGGCATACTGTCGTTGTCTCCCTTTATTAGATTGATAGCTCAGTGTCGTTGATGTTTATATTCAAATTAATTAAACATGTGCAGTCATAGAAATGCTCTTGTGTTTTGTTGAATGGTTTGTGTATCCTACAACATCGTATAAGCTGAAAGGGTGATCGATGTGCATTTAAATGGCAAGTCAGGATATATTGAGGATTGTGTTTTGACTGTCCACTGCGTATGGTTGATGCATATCATGCATTTGGACATGGATTCCGTGACAATATGGTCTCATTACAACTTAATTATTAAATGAACTTGAGGAATGGAATCGAGTGTGATTTTAGTGTCTCTGTTTGATTTGAAGAAATGATTCATGGACAGTGGTTGATGTTTTGATGGAACAGATTGGAACAAGTGATTGTGTGTTCATTTAGAAATTGTTTTAAATATTAACTGGGACAATTGGGAAGAAACAAAATTGTTATAGGTTGTTGCGGAAGGCATATTGTCTTGTTTTGATGACAATGTGTAAATGATTTAATTGTGAACAGTGAGCAAGTAAAACACAAAATTGATGGAGTTATACACAGTGGTTGTTAAGTTGAGCACAGTGATTATTTGGTTGGTATTGGAGCTTTTGCGTTTTATGTAGAATGGTTATGGATTACTTAATTAATTTTATGAATAGTATCTGCTCTCCTCCCTACCATTTTTTCACTTTTCGCTAATTACAATCCCCTCGCCTTCCCATATTCATTTTTCATTCCGTGTTCCTAAAATTTAATTACAGTTAAGAGGAATTTTGTATGGTAACAGTTTGAAATCATAGTTTCTTAGATTGATTGTTGTTGTCTGTGAGCGGTAACCATGATTCCCCCACCCCCTCATTTTAACATTTTTCGCTCAATACAAACCCCTCGCATATCCCAAAGCCTTTTTTCACCCCCCTGTTCATTGACAATAGGTAAACAATTTGTATGGATTGGATTGCATGAGTCTGATATGTTGTTGAGCCAAACTTTATTTCATATTTTGAAAGAGTTGTCATGTATGGTTGTTAAAGGAAGTATTTTCTAATCAATTATGCATACAAGAATGAGCTCTTCAAACAAAAGGCTGAAAATCGAGGCCCACCATGCCCCTATCAAAGGGAAAGCCACTTCTGCCCCTTCCTCACCTTCAATTGATTCTGATAAATTTGTGTCCTCCCACATGCATTGGATGGACTATTGATCTCATATGATCAGCAATATGAGACCTAAAGGCTCCACACAACCTAAGGCAAATTCAGAAGGATTAAAAGGTGATAGAAACAACAAGGGAAAGATTGCCTCACAGACTGGAAAATACAAATTTTAAATTTTATTTCTTGTTGATAACAATTGAGTTCAGATTTTCGGACAACATGCTTTTGGATATATTGGTAATATATTTTGGAAATTATTGCAAATATCATTAAGATAAATTGTCAAATATGAATGTGATGATGGGAGTCACAAGGAGGGATGTTGTTAAATTAACTAGCTATATTATGATTGTTAAAAGCTAAAGGGAGTCACAAGGGGTCCCACCTACTAGTTATTATTTATTTAAAACCCTTATTATGATTTATTACTTTTCCCCCTTAACTAAAAATTGTTTGAGATATTAGTTAACTTAACTAAGGAAGTAGTTCAACTACTTCAACTAATTCTAATTTGCTTAAAGACAAAGGCAAGGGAGGAACAAGAGAAGGGATAGAAGGAGAAGCATACTAAGGTTTTCTCTTTGAGTTTATTTTGAGATAGTTCATTTTTCAATCATTCCTTAATTTATCACAAGCCTAATTATTTTTTATAATAGAAGGGTCTTATTGTAGACAACAAGATTCAGGGCTGAATTACATCATTCAGACACTTGTTTTTCAGAGGTGTTGATCTATCTTTGATAGTTTGTGTAGACTTGTCTGTTTGGGAATTAGTTTTGATGAATGACAAAGGCTATTGTGCAGAGTCGAGTGGGAAGCAATATGTGGCAAGCTGATCCAACTTTTAGAGTTCATTTTTTTTATTTTTTTTATTTTTATTTTTTTTTTTATTTTTTTTTCTGTTAGAGGTCCTTTTGTATGTTCCATCGGGGATGTCTAAGTTAGACTTTGGTCCAAAACTTCTTCATGAAATTTTGTAAAGAGAATGACTCTTTGATGAATTGGAATGAAATAAAGGATTTCTTTATGTCTCATCTATCTTGATTATCAACTTGGTGTCTTTACTTCTATCTCTACATTTATTTCAACAACTGTTATATTCAGAAAATCATATAAATTATGAATTTTCCAGCAAGCTTTTATTTATAAAAAGACTAGCCTAAGCACTTGTAATAAATACTTTTGAGTTAGGATATTATTTTTTATGGCTATAAACATAGGGTGACATTCTCACCTATTCTTCTTTAGCCAATTAGAATTCGAAAATTCTTGAGTAAGACAATTTCATATCTTTTCCTGAACATTTATTTGGCGACCATACTGGGGAGATCTTGAATATCTCTCTGGTTAATTTTTATACTCGATTATCATTGGTACAACTATTTTTATGATATTGATTCTTTGATTCTTTTATTTCTTAATGATTGTGTCTATTGCAAGGCAGCCCAATATTGATCTCGATATTCAAGATCAGACCAACATTGCTTTGAACGTGTTTAACACCATTTTAGACACTGCCAATACCCGTGCTGAGCTTAATCATTCATGGGAAACATTTGAACAAGATATTAGTTCTCTAGAACGATTGGAAGCTAGACGTAGACAACCTAGAAATCAATAGTAACCTTCTTGTTTCTTCACTTTTGACCTTTCTTTCATGTCCTTAGACTCTCATGTTTCTAGAAGAAGAAGAGTCTTATCACCTGAAATTAATTCTATTGTTGAAATAGGAAGAAGGAACGTTGTGTTATCTACCCAACAAAGTTATCTAAGGAGAACTTTGTATGATTCATCCAATTCGTCTTTCTTTCCCTCATATATCATCCACATATGGCATCTAGTGGTGGCTCTGGTGGCACTGGAAGTGATTCCTCTTCTTAGTCTTCATCTTCATCAGTGATTGGTAACTTATGTAGCCACCATATCCCTGTCCAATATACCACAAATAGAACCAAAGTCATTAAAAAATATGGGCTTTTTTAGTTTGAAGAAGACACCACAACCACATTGTGGCATGTGTCCTCTCCTCTTAACCTAGCACCTACTACTCGTCCACTTCCTAAATTCAAATAATATCTTCCTAGGTTTTTAGGAAATAACACTGTCACTACAAACGAACACCTGGTGGCATTTTCTAATGCTTGTCACAACATCGAAACCAATGACAATGATACTTGCACACAATTATTTGTTAATTCCTTGGAAGGAAAGGCTGCAGACGATTTATTTGACCTTCCTCCTAAGATTTGTCTACTTGGGAGGAGTTAATCTACTGGTTCAAATCCAGTTATGGGCAATCTAAAATCCCAACCGAGAAGTTACGGGAATACAATAACATCGCCTATAAGGATGGTGAAACCATCAAGTCTTCAACTTGTGTTTCACTAAGTTATACAATCATATCCATGAACTCATTCAACCTCAGAACCAAGCCGCTTTCATGCATTACTACAATGCATTACCTTCCCCCTATCGTCATAGGCTTGATGAAAAATCCATTGATAATATCGATTCCTCTCTGCATACTTGTTTAGAGTATGAAGAACATCTTGAAAGAACAGGTCTTCCTCAGGGATAATCGGTTAAACATACAAACATGTCCACCCTCTTACAACTAGTACAAGATATGAATAATCATATGATAGAGTTCAAGTGAAAGGGAACTGTCTCCCCTCTCACCCTTGGAGCTTCATCCTCTTCTGCACCCGCCTTTAGAAATCCGATTGAAAATAATTTTCAGCCTAAAGCTATCTTGCGTCGAATTTGGTGTAACTTTTGCGAGGAACACCATGAGGAAGCCACATGTGAGGTAAGGAAGAGTGCCAGAGATAAGATATTTGGTAAAATACTAGAAACTACTATTGTTGTCCTATATTTTGTAGAGCCAGAAGATGTCATGATCATCAATACTAGGAACAAAGCATATGCTCCCAAGGGAAAATTTGATCCTTCCCACAATTCTTCTAGCCCGAGCTCATCCTCACCCGTTTCTACTGTTCAGGTTCCTAAGGTTACTGATAGTCAAGGAAAAACCAACCCTCTCCCCTCTTCCAAGTACAATATCTTGAATCAGTTAGCCAAAATCAAAGCTAATGCAACCCTTCTAGACATGGTTGTCGTCCCTGAACAACAGATGCATCTGAAACAATTCATGGAAGGTAAAACTTCCATTGTATCCAACCTCTTTGAAGAGGTAGACGAAGAGGATTCATTTTTAAATAAAGTAGGTGTACATAACGTGTACATAACTTTAGATACCCTATACAAAATCCCCCTTTTATATTTCTGTAAAGATTATGGATAAGATTGCCCATTGTTGCTTCATTGATGGCGGTTTGGGCCCAAGTGTGGTGTCAAATATTATTATGGAAGAGCTAGGCTTGTCTTGTAAAAATTAAAATTCTAGAAGCATGCTCTCCTATAATAGTATACAAAAAATGACCATAGGTGATGTGGATGTGACCTTAGTCTTGTGTGCACATCCTGAAATAAGGACAACCCTCAACATTCAGGTAATTGAATTTCTAGTAAGAAATTACTCAATCATGTTGGGAAGAGATTGACAAGCTTTAATGGGTGGATACCTCTCACTCAAAGGAACACATTTATCCATTCCTCGGAATGGTAAAAACATTATAGTCCTTAGAGAGGGAAGGATTTCACCTTACATAGAGAGTGTCCCACAGCCTAATGTAAACTATATCGAAGATGACCTAGGAGTGTATTCCATCTTTGCTGAGGAGGATAACATTTCCTTGGAACAAAATGATTTAGATGATGGTATGTGGCACACACACTTTGATGGTTCATTCTCTAATGAAGGTAACGAAGTTGGCATTATCTTGATTTCTCTTGTAGGAAAAATCCATAACTTTTCTTACAGGTTGGAGTTTGCTTGCACTAACAATGTCACTGAATTCAAAGCTTTATTATTAAGCATTGATAACGCGTATAATCTTGGTTGTGGTCACCTTTCATTTTTTGGGGATTCCGAGCTTTTTGTGAACCTTGTATGCAAAATGTACTCTCGTAGAAACAAGTTGATGAAACGATACACCCAAATTGTTTGGGTGCTTATCTCGAACCTTTTATATTTCAACATCACTCATGTTAAGAGGGAGTTAAACTCAATGGTCGATCGATTAGCTATTTTTGCAACCTCTCCTAATCGAAAAATTCTTCCACATAGACATGATTGTACCTTTCAATCTCTATGTCGTCCACATATCCCCAACAATACAGAATCTTGGGAAGTATTTCCTAACGACGAGAACATTTGTTATTTCATTCAAAATGAACCTTTTAAGCCTAAGGAAATTATATCCATAGAAGATAACAATATTCCTAAAGGCTTGACTCCTCTAGAGAGTTCATTTTCTTCGAGTGATGTAGGAAACAAGGAGAAACAGAGAGAAGAGGAGTCGAAAAGGAAGGTGGGTGAAACCATCTCCTTGAACATTGGGACACCCGAGGCTCCAAATAATGTTAAAATAGGTTCCAAATGTTCAGATGAAGAGAAAATGAAGTTTGCCAAGCTACTTGGTAAATTTCAAGATAATTTTGCTTGGTCTTATGAGGCTCTTCATGGTTTTGATCCTGGTCTTATACAACATGCCATCCCCATTAAGGAAGGCATAAAACAAGTTAGGCAAAAACAAATACCTATTAACCCTGTGCTAGAAGCAACTATTCGAAAGGAGTTGGAAAAACTCTTAAAGGTTGGAATCATATTTTCGGTCAAGTATTCTGAATGGGTTTCAAATTTGGTTCATGTTCGAAAAACAACTGGTCAGATCAGATTATGCGTTGATTTTCGCACATTAAATCAAGCTAGTATAAAAGATCACTTCCCTCTCCCTAACATGGAAATGATTTTGCAACAAATTGCAGGGTCACAAATGATGTCCTTAGTTGACGGTTTTTCCAGTTACAATCAAATCAAGGTAAAAAGGGAAGATAAATATAAAACCACCTTTATTACTCATTGGGGTACCTTTTCTTATGAACATATGCCTTTTGGCTTATATAATGCAGGTGTCACCTTTCAAAGATCTATGCAAATAGATTTTGATGATTTGATCGGTAAGATCATTTAGATATACCTTGATGACTTAACGATGTACTCTAAAATCCAATTAGATCATTTTGGTCATCTGAGAAATGTTCTCATGCGATGTAGGAAATTCGACATTTCTCTAAATCCTTACAAGTCCATTTTCGGCGTTATCGAGGGAAAGCTCCTTGGACACATTGTCTCCGATTCAGGAATAAGCATTGATCCTGAAAGGATTTCTTCTATCCTTAATATTCCTGCTCCCACTTCCAAGAAGGAGGTTCACACTTTTATGGGGGTTATTAACTTTGTACGTACGTTTTTTCAATATTTTGTTGTGATGGTCAAACCAATTCATAATATTCTTAAGCAAGATTGTTCTTTTTCTTGGACAAATGATGTCGAAAATGATTTTGAAGGGATTAAGAAAGCAATGAGTTTCACACCGGTTTTGGTGAAGCCATATTTTGAGAAGGAATTCATGATATATACTAATGCCACTGATGAAGCAGTTTTTGTTGTCCTCATGCAAAATGATGACCAAGGAAATGAAAAACCAGTGGCTTACATGAGTCAAAGTTTATCTGATGATGAATTTAAATATTATTTTATTGAGAAACATGCTTTCACTCTTGTTAAAGTTGTTGAAAAGTTTCACTACTTCATCTTAGGTAAGCATACATTGGTAAAAGTCCCTTTACCTGCTGTAAAATGTGTGCTCTCATAGACTTGTCTTTCAGGGAATCTTGCACATTGGATTGCCAAGATCCAGGAGCATGATTTGAATATCATTATTTCTACCACTATCAAGGGACGTGACTTACCCTTTCACTTAGCTCAGCATGATGAAAATAATGAAGAAATTGATGAAGATGATAGTTCCCTATCAAATCTCTTTTACAATGATAACCAGATCCTCCTTATGTCTAAACATCCCTGGTACGAAAATTTAATTTACTAATTACAGAACCAAAGATGTCCAGACAATTTAGACACTCATCAGAGGATAAGGATCTGTCTTCAATCCGCAAGATACGTCATTATAGGAGACTTCTTGTTTCAAAGGTCTACTGATGGTGTGTTGCTTCATTGTGTAAACAATGAAGACGCACATAAACTGTTGCAAGAAACTCATGGCTCTTTAAATTCTGTCATTCATGTAGGAGGTCATTTTTCTGCTAAAACCATTTCCTTCAAGATTATTAGAAAAGGATACTATTGGCCTTCAATATTTCATGACTCTTATGTTTTTTCGAGATCTTGTGACAAGTGCCAAAAATTTGCTGGGAAAGAATGCCTTTCAGCCATGCCATTACAACCTGTCCTACCAGGATTTCCCTTTCCAAAGTGGGGATTAGATTTTATTGGTCCTATTAATCCTCCATCTTCAGCTAGACAGGTTTTGATTTTGACATCCACAGACTATTTTACAAAATGGGATGAAGTTGTCCCACTTAAGCATTCAACATATGATCAGGTAATTTCTTTCCTTGAGAATAATGTTTTTTCCAGGTTTGGTCTTCCATTGGAAATTATTACAGACAATGGTCCTGCTTTCATTTATGCTAAGATGACCCAATTTTTAGCTAAGTTGGGGGTTAAACATTTCACCTCATCATCTTATTATCCCCAAGGAAATGGGTAGTCTGAGTCTACCAACAAAAATCTGGTAAGAATCGTAAAAAATCTCATCGAAGATAAGCCTCGTCAATGGAACACTCTCCTAACTTACATCCTTTGGGAAGATCGAACTACCACCAAGGTAAGCACTGGTTGCACCCCTTTTCATCTTGTCTATGGTCAAGAAGCCATCTTTCCTACTAAGATGGAACTTTCTTCCTTAAGGTTTATGCTACAGATCAAAGAATTAAATGCTTATGATATTTCACAAAGGATAAACGTTGTTGGCACAGGGTCAGACCCAAGGTTCATCTCTAATATCACACCAACAAGCCCTAACTACTGGCCCTTTCAGCAACACCTATGAAGCAGATGTAGTCTCACCCGAAGTAACTATAGGGGGTTGTAAGACACATGTGTCTACAACTAAAGGAAATACAAAGTGGGTCCAATACAAGAACAACACGACATCTAGATGTCATTTACCATCTTAGACTTACTTTGCATAGTCATATGTCATATCTAACATGCTAATGCATCATCAAATTAACAGAAGTAAAGAACTCAACATCAATCACACACAACACAATATATACATGGTTCACCCTCTCCCTAGGGATACGTCCACAAAATCGTGCTTTATAATATATTAGGTGAAATCTTACAATTCTATCTGGGCTCTTAGCTAGCAGATCTTCTCTCTTTCTCCCTTCTCTCTATCTCCCTTCCCTTCGCACCCAGATGCAGGGTTGATATTCACACCCAGCTGAAGATCTTACAATACAGAATGCTCTCCCTCTCAACAATTCCCTCTCTCTCTCAGATACACTGATATTAACCAATGGATTTTCTCTCACAATCGTTAACCCAATAAAGAACCCCTCTTATACCCTCTAGGTTCTTATTTATACATTACAATTGGTCACTGACAAACGTAGGCTGAAACCTAGGTGTCAAAACCCTAGTTACCAAAACCCTAGGTGTCTAAAACCCTAGGTCAACTTGACCCACGTTTTCCGTACTTCGCCAACCTATCTTTCCTTTCTTCCCACGAGGTGCTCCAAAGAATCCAACGGTGTATTTTTTCTCTTACTGAGTTGTCCATGATCCATATTTCTTGTTGATTTGACAATCTCGATCTTCTCATCCAATGGCTTTCTTTCTCTTACTTCACTCCCTCTTTTCTTCTCTTTTGCTGACTTCGACCCAGTATCAGTCACTGTGTCTTCCATGCAGTTTTCATTTCGTATTTTCTTCCTTGATATTCACTTACTTCCATAAACAAGGGCCAACAGGCTCCCAACACCCACCTATGACTCATCTCGAGGCACTTCAGATCCGATCCTTCCATTTTTCTTTGACTTCAGACTGCACAGAGCAGCTTGTGATTCTTCTCTATCCTCCCCCACTCTGTGCAGACTGTATTTTATGTGTCTGGTACCCAGTTTCAACTTCACCTGGTACCTGGACCCTTCTTCTTCGATTTCTACTGCAATCTGTGAGACAGATGGTTGTCATAATACAATTTCAACCAACTCTCATTCACCAGACCTTCCTTCCATTCCCCATTCAAAGTCTTCAACTGCGCAACTCCTTCGTCCGTGACATATAAAACCTCATATGGCCCTAGAAAATGTGTTAAGAACTTCTCTAGATGCTTCATGAATTTGTTTTCATATACCAATACCAGATCTCCTTGCTTAAATGCTTTATTCTTGATGTGTCTATCATGGTAGGCCTTTTCTCTTTCCTTCCACACCTGTTGATGGAATCCTACAATAAATTTGTCTTCCTCTAGTTCAACCAATTGCGCGAGCCTCTCTTGAAAAATGCCAGTATCATCCATATCCATAAAGGCTGCAATTCTCAGACTAGGAACCAAATATTCCATCGGTACAACTGCTTCTAGGTCGTATACCAACTTAAAGAGGGTCTGCATTGTCAACTTCTTGCAAGTGGTTCTATAGGCCCATAACATTGTTGGTACTCTAAAATTCTAGTCATCAATGTTCACACTATAAATATTCATCAGCGTTGTCTCCAAGATCGTATTGAATGCTTCAACTATCCCATTCGCTTGTGGATGGTAGGGTGTTCTCTTCTGATGATGAACTGCAAATTCCTCAGTCAATGCTTCAATGGTCTTATTAATAAAATGTGTTCCTTAATCACTCATAAGGATCTTTGGGAATCCAAACCTGGTTATAATGTCATCGAATATGAAGCGCACAGCTATAGTTGCACTACAATCCTTTAATTCTCTTGCCTCGACCCATCTGGTCAAGTACTCTGTCAGAATGATTATGTACCTTGCTCCTGTGCACTTTCCTAGTGGGTTTATAGGTCCCATGAAGTCAATGGCCCATTTCTCAAATGCTTGTAAGGTTAGATGGGGTGTTAATGGAATCTCATCTCTTCTGGAAGGTTTCCCAACTCGTTGGCATACATCGCATGCTTTGTAGTAGTCCTTGGCATCTTTGTGTAAAGTGGGCCACTAGAGGCCAGCTCTAAGAACCTTTTGTGTTGTTTCTTTTCCTGCATAATGCCCTCCTGCAATGCCTTCATGAGCTTCTGCTAAAATTAGTGGTCTTTCTGCTTCCATGACACATGTCCTTAGGATCTCATCAGGTCCCATATTGTATAGTTGTCCAGCTATAAGTGAAAAGTCTGCAGTACGAACAACTAGTTGTTTCTTCTGAGCGACTATATATTTCGGAGGTGCCATTCTTGTTGACAGGAACTAGACTATTTCAGTGAAGTGATCATCAACCTTTCTAATGGCCAACAACTGTGAATCTAGTAGTGTATCCTCCAAACTAGAAGGTTCCTCTCCATGTTCCAACCTCGAAAAGTGGCCAGGACCTTTGTTCATTGTCCCTGGCTTGACCACGATCTCAAAATTATATTCTAGAAATAGCAGAATCCATCTGTATATTCTTCCCCCCAACACTATCTTGTTGACTAGGTATTTCAGCGCAGAGTGGTCAGTAAACATGTTAAAGTTTCATCCCAACAAGTAGTGGAAAAACTTTTGCAACACATACACCATGGCTAACCCTTCTCTCTCAGTAGTGGTGTAATTGATTTCAACTATAGATAATTTCCTGTTGGAAAAGGCTAGCGGGTGGTTAATGTGTCATTCTCCCGATTGTGCTAACACTTCTCCTAATGAAATATAGGATGCATTGACATGCACATGAAATTCCTTTCTCCAATCTGGGAAAACCAGAATAGGCGCAGTAACCATTTTCTGTTTCAGTTTGTCGAAGCTCTGCTGGCATTTTTCTATCCATTGAAACTGACAATCTTTCTTCAAAAGATTCTCCATGGGTGTTGTGATCTGTGCATAGCCTTTAATGAACTTTCTATAGTATCCAGTATGCCTCAGGGCAGTGCGCAACTGTCTAATTGATGTAGGAGGGGGTAAATCGACTATAATGGAAATCTTAGATGGATCTACCAACAATCCCTACTTACACACAATATGGCCTAACAACACTCCAAAGGGTGAAAATAAGATGCACTTCTTCAAGTTCAGGGAAATCTAGCATTGCCTGCACTTATCCAACATTAGTCTTAAACATTCAATATGATTTTGCAATAAGCTAAAAATAGTCCAATCATCAAAATATGCTTCTAGAAATTTATGTAAAAACTCTTTGAATGCTTCGAAAACCACCCTAGAAAACATAGTTGGTGCATTCTTCAATCCAAACGACATTATTGTATACTAGTAGGATCCCCATTCAGTGGAAAAGGTGGGCTTATGGTGATCTTCCTTGGCAATCCTGATCTGATGGTATCCTAAAAATCCATCTATGAAGGAGTAGACCTCCTATCCTCCCACATTGTCTAGCACTTCATTAGTAAATGGTGTAGGGAATGGGTCATGAAAACATGCATCATTCATATCCCTGAGATATACACAGATATTGATCTCTCCGGTCTTCCTATCATGCACCACCATAGGGATAATTCATTCTGACTCTTCAATAGGTTCGATGATTCCTGCTTCCAACATTCTGTCAATCTCAATCTTGACTTTCTCCTTATACCTAGGGTTCAATCTGTAGGGTCTCTTCTTGACTAGCCTTGCATATAGTTTCAAGGGGATCTTCATCTCTCCCATGGGCCCTTTAATTCCCTTCATATCAGTGAACTTGATTGGAAACAAGTCCTGGTATTCATGTAGTAGTTTTGTGATCATTTCAATAGTGGCAACATCCCAATTATCTCCAACATTTGCAAGCTTCATTGTTTTCTCTGTTCCAATGTTGACTTTATTGATTTTATCTGACTGTCCAATAAAAGGTAGTTCAACTCCTGTTCCTTCTATGTCTCTATGTACTTCTATTTATGCTATGTTCACATTCCTAGGATCATCATCTTCATCTGCATTGATGTTGTAACAACCTTGCAATTTCTGAAGAGGCACAATCCATTCATCCTCTTCTTGCTCAACAGGGAGGCTAGGTGCCTCCTCAAAGACTCGATGTTTTACAATATGTAACTATTGATCCACTTTAGGGTATTGGATTTCAAATAATAGGGTAGTTACAAAGTTATGAGTCATACCTTCCCAATCTGCAGTGATGAGGCACATTTTTGCTTGAAGATACCAATTGATAGGAATTGTATACAAAGTGTTAATGAATTTATGCACCCACCACTCTTGAGGAAGGTTGGTCCAGGCCTCCTCACAACTTCACACATGGTCCTTCAGACAACTTCGACCTGTGTATCTAACTTCGCATTTTTCTAGTTGTTCTGAAAAGCGTGTTGCCATCAAAGTGTGACATTGCACCCAATTTGCGATGTTCTTTTTGTATGTTCCCCACCATCTTGTTGTAGTTTCTTTTAGGGACTCATCCAATGCTAACAAACTTTGTTGTACTGGTAAAAATTCTTCAAATTACAACAAGAAAGCTACTAAATGATTGATACCATCAAAGGTGGGAAATTTACTTACTTCTGTTCCAATCCAGCGAACTTCCCTAGTCAGTCTAGGACATCTCTGCGTAGATACTTCATACATTTTGTTCTTCCATTTCTCTAGTGCTTCCTCTGAGTTTGATGAACATGCATTTTCACTTCACGAGCTTAAGTTCCCATCTATTGTAGGATTAATGTAATCCTACTGTCTGGCTGTCAATTTGTATATGTTTTCTAGTTCATATGCCCAGTCTTCTTCTCTGATAGGCTCAATATACCTGTGACCTTCATCAGGATCCAAAGGTGCAATGACCCTAAGGCCATTTGGTTCAAACATCATTCTTCTTTTCTTTAAATCAACCACAGTGGAATTATTGAAATCCCAATCAATTCCTAACAACGCAGGATAATGACAATTATCATCAACTATCTCAATCACCTCGAAGTCTGCAAACGTCCTTACTCCGTCGATGTCCATAGAGACATGCTCTAGTCTCCCAAAGGGGATAACGGCATGCTGATTAGCCATCCTGAGCCTAATAGGGTCATAAATAAGCTTAGGATTTCCCATCAGTGCCCAGGTCTGCTTCATCATGACATTGACTTCTGACCCTAAGTCAAGGACCACGTAGTCTATATCATACTCTCTAATTTGAGCATTTAGGTGTTGCTCCTTATTTGTCCTTCTCTTTTTAGATACTTGGTGTACTTCTCTATTCAACAAGGGATCTATCTTTCCTAGCTCATATTGTCTGATTAAATTTTGTAGCTCTTGTACAACGCTTTCAACTTTTATCAAGTTAATGCAGGTACACAAGAATTCCATGAGCTTGCTTACCTATTTTCTTTCTCCCGGCGGAGTAGACTGATTGAATGCCAAAGGAATTCCACATTCTCTTACTTATGTTTGTGTCTTTGATGAAGAGCCTTGATCTTTTCCAAATTTGTTTCTTGCCTCCTCAAATATTTTCTTTTCTTTCCTTGCATCAAACAATTGTATCTTCTCTGCAAATTTTCTAACCCCTGATTCTTATGTAGTCTTTCCCAGGGTCACTCTGTCTTCTCCTGTAACAATGCTTCCTCCAGTGATTATAGTGACTCTAGGATCCTCTCTGTGAGGTTCTACTGAGATTAGTTTTACTTTTTGGTTTCCTCCTCATCTTTCCTGAAGTTTGGCTAATAGCGCAAGACAGTCTTCAATGATATGTTCAAATCAGTTGCAGTAACTGCAAGTGGTACAAAGGTTTTGGTAGTCCCTTGCCAAATTTCCCAACTGTGCACAGTTGTAACAAATGATCTGAACTCAACCTCACCCATTCCTCCTACCCGTCCTCTTCCTCTGAATCCACCGCGAGGGTTGAAGTTTCCTCTTCCTGGAGAGTTATACTGCATAGTGTTTCCTTCTTGATATAATTCACCTTGAATTTTGTATATATCTCTTGACCTTTCATGCATGAGGTCATAATCCCTACAATCCCTATCATCATGCCCCACTAACTTGAAAAACATGCAATATATATTTTTGGGTGTCTGGACATATTTTTGCAAATAGTAACATTCACCAGGGCAATGTTGATTTCTACATACCTTGCACCAGGGTAGGTTAACCTTCTTCAAGGGGCTCGGAGCTCTAGAAGCCAAGTACTCATGAGATAGGAGACAATGCTCCTTGTCGTGGCCTTCTGATTTGAATCTAATTCACCATATATCTTCTCTTTTATCATTTCCCTTATCTTTGTTGATATCTTCAATCTGCAGGGACAAGCTAGTTAACTGACTTAGAATTTGACTCATACCTGAGTTGGATTCTCCCATAAGGGATGATTCTAGTTTCATGGAAATATCCAATGTATTAGCCTGCGAAGCGATCTTCTGTTGCATCAGAGGGACTCTGATGTGTGGTAAAAGGGAAACAATGAACCATTCCTTGTTCGGCTTGTCTGGAATCTGAAAACTCAAGTGATCTGTCAAGGTCTTGAACCTCTGATCAAACTACCAAACAGGTTCAGCTACTCTCTTCTTGATTTCTTTCAGTTCTATAATGCATTTGACTCTGACTTGGGTTTCTTAAATTCTGCACTTAATGTGTTCTTGATCTCATTTAGTGGTTTAGGCTGTGCAATTCCTTTAACAAACTTCATCTACCAGCTTAGTGCACGGTCTCTTAGGGTAGTACTAAACTGAGTTCTCTTAACTGCTTCATCCGTGATTTGTTTAATACTCCATACAACTTCGCATAGGAACCACTATTGATCATGGTCTTCAGATCCATCTCCCTGAAAGATAGGGAGCCTCATCTCATCTGCAATAGATCTTCCTATTTATCCCTAAGTATGTGATGGATTGCTAGTAATAGTGCTCTGAGTGCTTTGTTAACTCTGACTACTCTAATTTCTTAATGCTGCTAAAACAATAGGGGGAGTAATAATAATTACTTCAACAATCTGTGTGGTTCCTGAAGTTTATGATTATTCTCGGCGAGGTTCTTCAGTCTTCCCTTCCTCTACCTTAGTAGACTCTGAATGTTCCTCGTTCACTATATCTTCTTATTCTCCACTATAAAATATTTCGTCCTGTACTAGTGGTTTGTGGTTCTGTTCAAACAAGTTTACCAGAGGGACCTCTCTGAAGATCCTTCCACTGTGCATATGTCCCACCTCTGCATCGTTGTCACTGTTTGAATTCTTGAACATTATCTTTTTTCGATCAGACCATCTACTGTACCTTCAAGATGTTCTTCTCATGTAATAACATCTTGATCTTCAACTTTAAGAAGTGTAAAAATTTTCCTCTCAGTCCCTTAAAGAAATTCCTCTCTATTTGGCTATATGAATCAACATTGTCGACAACAGACTCGGTTATGTACCCTCCAATAGTGATATTGAACCAACATTATACTACTCTTGACACAACGTTATCAACTCTTTTGACCTTCTTGATTAGTGTCGACATCCAAACCAAAGGTGGTCTAGATTTGACCTCAAACTGGGTATCTGCTAATCTGGCTAACCACTCATATAGCTCCTGATGAATTCCCCCAAATAAAATATCATGTATATCAGTAAAGATATACATTCCCAGCCAATCCTCTGTACTAATATTAGGGTTCTTGTTCTGGGCTTCTGCGAAGTCATTTTATTGTTCTTCTATCCACTTCTGAATCTCTATCTTCGATGGAAACCACCTTGACATTCTCTCAAGAAGATCTCGGTCCTGACAACAGAACCATTTGTTGGCACAGGGGAAGACCCAAGGTGAAAATATAATAGTGCACTAACAAGCCCTAACTACTGGACCTTTCAGCAACACCTGTGAAGCAGATGCAGTCTCACCCGAAGTAGCTATAGGGGGTTGCAATACATAAGTGTCTACAACCAGAGGAAATACAAAGTGGATCTAATACAAGAACAACATAGCATCTAGATTTCATTTACCAACTTAGACTTACTTCACAAAGTCATATGTCAGATCTAACATACTAATGCATCATCAAAGTAACAAAAGTAAAGAACAAAACATCAATCACACACAACACAAGATATACGTGGTTCACCCTCTCCCTAGGGCTACGTCCACAGAACTGTGCTTTACAATATATTAGGTGAAAGCTTATAGTTCTATCTTCTCTCTTAGCTAGCAAATCTTCTCTCTTTCTCCCTTCTCTCTATTTCCTTTCCCTGCGCACCCAGCTGAAGATCTTACAATACAGAATGCTCTCCCTCTCATCAATTCTCTCTCTCTCTCTCTCTCTCTCTCTCTCTCTCTCTCTCTCTCATAGATACAATGATAATAACCAATGCCTTTTCTCTCACAATCGTGAACCCAATAACGAACCCCTCTTCTCCCCTCTATGTTCTTATTTATACATTACAATAGCTCACTGACAACCTTAGACCGAAACCTATGTGTCAAAACCCTAGATACCAAAACCCTAGGAGTCTAAAACCCTAGTTCAACTTGACCCACATTTTCCATACTTCGCCAGCCTATCTTTCCTTTCTTCCCTCGAGGTGCTCCAAAGAATCCAACGGTAGATTTTTCCTCTTATTGAGTTGTCCATGATCCATCTTTCTTGTTGATATGACATCCTCGATCTTCTCATCCAACAACTTGCTTTCTCTTACTTCGCTCCGTCTTTTCTGCTCTTTTGCTCACTTCGACCCAATATCTGTCACTGTGTCTTCCGTGCAGTTCACATTTCATCTTTTCTTCCTTGATCTTCACTTACTTCCATAACCAAGGGCCAACAAACACACTCCTAGCTTTGGAAGAGAAAAGGATGTTTTCTTTGGATAATATTAAAAGGAGACAACAAACTTTTAAGAAGTATTTCAACAAGAGTGTCAAGTATGGCAAATTTAAGGTCAATGAAAAAGTATTGCTATGGGATTCAGCTCACGCTGATAGGGGAAGACATTCAAAATTTCAAAAATTATGGCTGGGTCCTTTCAAAATTTCTTTTTTCCTGGATACCAACTCTTACATTCTAAAGGACTTACAAGAGCTATTGTTTTCCTATAGCACTAACAGTTCTCACCTGAAACATTACGTGGGACCGACGTGAAAAGTTCTAACGCTGTTTGGTTTTTCTGTATACTAGTAGTCTACCTCTGCTTTCAGTTTTTCACTATTTTATTTTCTTCTTTACAGTAGTTTGACTTCAACTTTATGTTTTTAAAGTTTTCTTGCTTCTTTTTCATTTCTGTCATTTTATTACTGCTGTTTTAATTTTTGCAATTTTATTCTGTCATGATTTTGTTGCTTACCATCTTTTAGTTGATTTGGTAAAAAATAAGATGTTGGATCAATTCTTCCATAGTGACACTCCTGCAAGGCATTGTTAGTCAATAACAATCAAGCTTACACAACTATTATGATGTTTCCCCTGAAAGCACCCTTGAATTTGTTATTTGCTTCCACTGTTGTCTAAAACATTTTGGGTTATCTCTCACTTTTGCTTTGCTTTTCTTCATTCATTTGAGAATTAAGAGATAAAGTCCATAAATTTTCTCCTTGAAGTTAATATCCGATCCCAGTTGAATGATTATGCACACAGTGGTAAAACCCCTCATAATTAACACTTTTCATGAGTTATTCCTAAATTCCTGGTCATTTTTCCATTAAATCCGCTCACTTCCCCCTGTTGCATAATCTTCCTGGTTATATCATCTTGACCTACAAAACTATGAGTTCTGAGTTCAAATATGTTGAAAACAAATTTCCCTCTGAAGTCGTCAGTTTCTTGACGATTAAAATCGCAACGAGTTTTTTTCCCGCAAAGTATTTCTAAAGCCTATTATGATAAGCTAACAAGATATATAATACTAGTAGGTGGGACCCCCTTGTAGATTGGGAGATCAGATCTTGTTATTTTTCTTTTTTATGTTATGCTATTGTTCAACACTGCTTATAGGGTTCTACATGATTTATAAAATCTTGGTTTTATTGGTGATGGATAAGGCCTATTATGTGTTGGTTCTAATTGCAATAGATAAATGATGGATAAGGCATGTTATGTGTTGTTTATGTTTCTCTATGCTCTAATTTCATGTTACGATGGCCTATGTTATCCATTGTTACCCTTGCTATCTATTCTTGGATTCATTACCATGACACCTACAGAAGAAACATGTTAGTAACAACAAATAAGATCAATTGAAAAGGAATAAGAACAATTGAAAGGAATAGGAGCAATTGGAAAGAAATAAAGAAATATGAACAAAATCCATAAGAGAGGAACAATGCTACTATGCTATACGATGTTGCACCATGCATTTGGAGTTAAGGGGAATGGTGTTAATCCAAACTAACGATGTAAATGGCTATGAGATATATTGAGTCATGTGAAGGCACATTTGATATGCGTTAAGGTATTTTTAGCAATGGTTAATATGGTGGCACATTTTGGATGTTGGTTTTGATGCATTGTTTAATTGAATGAATTAATGAAATGGTTGGTTGGCGTGTACTAAGTGATTGAATGAGTAAGGAATGGAAGTAACATGCATTTACTACATGTCACTCCATAACCCTCCCACTAGTTGTCACCCTAGCTTGGCTATTGTTCAATTGTGTTATGTTGTGGTTAATCTATGATTTTCCGAAAAAGGGAGAACCGCTCGACCAAGCTCACATTTTAAGGATTTTGGTTACAGGTATGTCTTTTTCGCCATCCATGAACCCACTCTGGTTATGAAATAGATATTGGCTCGGTGATGTATGGGTTTGTGCTTCCTTGAGACTGACAACTGTGTAAACTCGTAATATTTCTCCGAAATTGATGTTCTGTGTGGTTTTCATTGTAATGATGGTTGAAGTCACAGGTTCATTGATTTTTCTGAGTATTAGTAGACATGAAGGCTCTCTGTCATCCTTATTGGTTTTGGGTGGAGGGTTTCATTCAGTCCCAATTTGTTGGTTTTCCCCTCACCATACCCGATCGTTTTTTTTTTATGGGGTTGCTAGGTTTGAACCACCTTGTGTCACTACGTATCGTTTCACTTGGGTATGTGTTCATTCATGCTACTGAT
Organism: Picea engelmannii; assembly: GCA_009831015.1. Lineage (NCBI taxonomy): Eukaryota > Viridiplantae > Streptophyta > Pinopsida > Pinales > Pinaceae > Picea > Picea engelmannii. Next base: position 592,823 of record ML796488.1, on the reverse strand, counting down.
GGTTGCGCATTGGGTTATATTTATTTTTCTCGGCTCTGTTTTATCTCATCATGGTTAATTTCTTGATTGGGAAAACCACAAGGGTTATACCCTACGTGTTCTCGGTGTTATTACAAGACCAAAATGAAGCCTTGGTCCTTTGTTCACTGTCTCTCCTATCTCACCTTGTTTGCGAGATTATTGGTCATATACCCTGTGTGTTCACCGTATGGTCTCAGAGATTCTTATCCACTATTGCGGGTCAATTCCAGTTCCCCTGTGTTGGTCCACAGAGCGAACCCTTGATTACTCAAAGCTCAACTTTTGATAAATGAATCTCGTTATATCCTGTCGCGTACATTGTTGATTGTTATGAGTTGGTGGTGTATCGTCGACAATGTTTGATTATTGGCTGGTCTTTGTTGATTATGTTGATAGTGGTTTTGGCTAATTGGTTGATTGGAGAAATGGGATTGAATATACGGTCATTTCCTCTGATATTGTAATTATTGAATTGTTAACCCAACATTAGTTTATAATTGATTAAGTCACAATGATGCTTCATGCGTGATGTGTTTGTATATGTGGGCTTCCTACAACATGTCGGGTTGAGCTGATAGTGCCGTGACTGTGTGTTTAAAATTACCAAATGAGAGTATTGCAATCATGACAATTGTGGCGTGGCTATCCATTGTATATTCTTTGGATATTACTTGATTGCACCATCAAAAATGGTCATGGGTTTTTAAACAATATCATTTTGTTGCAATTTAATCGATTTGACAAATGGGGTTAGGCATATTTTCATTGTCTCCCTCTATTAGATTGATAGATCAATGTTGTTGAAGATTATATTTAGATTAATTGAACATGTGCAGTCACAAAAATGCTCTTGTGTTTTGTTGAATGGTATGTGTATCCTACAACATCGTATAAGTTGAAAGCGTGATTGTTGTGCGTTTAAATGGCAAGTCAGGGTATATTGAGGATTGTGTTTTGACAGTCCATTGTGTGTGGTTGATGGATATCATGCATTTGGTCACATATTCTATGACAATATGGTCTCATTATAACTTAATTATTAAATGAACTTGAGGAATGGAATCAGGTGTGATTTTAGTGTCTGTGTTTGAATTGAAGAAATAATTCATGGACAATGGTTGATGTTTTAATGAAACATATTGGAACAAGTGATTGTGTGTTCATTTAGAAATTGTTTTAAATATTTACTGGGATAATTGGGAAGTAACAAAACTCTTACAGGTTGTTGTGGAAGGCATATTATCTTGTTTTGTTGACACTGTGTAAATGATTTAATTGTGAACAATGAGCAAGTAATACCAAAATTGATTGAGTTATACATAGTGGTTGTTAAATTGAGCACAATGATTATTTGGTTGGTATTGGACCTTTTGCGTTTGATGTAGAATGGTTATGGATTACTTAATTAATTTTATGAACAATATCTGTTCTCCTCCCTACCATTTTCTCACTTTTCGCTAATTACAATCCCCTCGCCTTCCCATATTCATTTTTCATTCCCTTGCCTTAAATTTAATTAAAGTTAAGAGGAATGTTGTATGGTAACAGTTTGAAATCACATCTTCTTAGATGGATTACAGTGACATGCTTTTTGGTTTACGTTATAGTTGATTGTTGTTGTCTATGAGCAGTAACCATGATTCTTTTCCCCCTCATTTTAACATTTTTCACTCAATACAAGCCCCTTGCATATCCCAGAACCTTTGTTCACCCCCCTACTCATTGACAATGGTTAAAAAATTTGTATGGATTGGATTGCATGAGTCTAATATGTTGTTGAGCCAAAAATTTATTTCATATTTTGAAAGAGTTGTCATGTATGGTTGTTAAAGGAACTATTTGATAATCAATTATGCATATATGAATGAGCTCTTCAAACAAAAGGCTCAAAATCGAGGCCCACGATGCCCCTATCAAAGGGAAAGCTACTTCTTCCCCTTCCTCACCTTCAATTGATTCTGATAAATCTGTGTCCTCCCGCATGCATTGGAGGGATGATTGATCTCATATGATCAGTGAGATGAGACCTAAAGGATCCACCCAGCCTAAGGAGAATTTAGAAGGATTAAAAGGTGATAGCAACAACAAGGGAAAGATTGCCTCACAGACTGGAAAATATGTATTTTAAGTTTTATTTATTTATTTATTGTTGAGAACAATTGACTTCAGATTTTCACACATCATGCTTTTGGATATATTGGTAATATATTTTGGAAATTATTGCAAATATCATTCAAATAAATTGTCAAATATGAATGTGATGATGGGAGTCATAATGAGGGATGTTGTTAAATTAACTAGCTATGTTATTATTCTTAAAAGCTAAAGGGAGTCACAAGGGGTCCCACCTACTAGTTATTATTGATTTAAAAACCTTATTATGATTTATTACTTTTCCCCCTTAACTAAAAATTGGTTGATTTATTAGTTAACTTAACTAAGGAAGTAGTTCAACTACTTCAACTAATTCTAATTTGCTTAAATACAAAGGCAAGGGAGGAACAAGAGGAGGGATAGAAAGAGAAGCATACTAAGATTTTCTCTTTGAGTTTATGTTGAGATAGTTCATTTTTCATTCATTCCTTAATTTATCACAAGATTATTTCTTTTTTATGATAACAGGGTCTTATTTTAGACAACAAGATTCAGGGCTGAATTACATCATTCATACACTTGTTTTTCATAGGTTTGGATCTATATTTGATAGTCTGTGTAGACTTGTCTATTTGTGAATTAGTTTTAATGACTGACAAAGGAAACTATGCAGAGTCGAGTGGGCAACAATCTGTGGCAAGTTGATCCAGCTTTTAGAGTTCATTTTTTTATATTTTTTGTCAGAGGTCCTTTTGTATGTTCCATCGAGGATATCTAAGTTTGACTTTGGTCCGAAACTTCTTCACGAATTTTTTTAAAAAGAATTACTCTTTGATGAATTGGAATGAAATAAAGGATTTCTTTATGTCTCATATGTCTTGATTATCATCTTGGTGTCTTTACTTTTGTCTCTACATTTATTTCAACAACTCTTATATTCAAAAAATCATATAAATAATGAATTTTCCAGCAAGCTTTTATTTATAAAAAGACTAGCCTAAGCACTTGTAATCAATACTTGTGAGTTAGGATATTATTTTTGATGGTTATAAACATAGGGTGACATTCCAGCCTATTCTTCGTTAGTCAAGCAGAATTTGAAAATGCTTGAGTAAGATCATTTCATATCTTTTCCTCAACAATTACATGGACCTACCTTGGCCACGAGATTGAAGGGCGTGAAGGACGATCAGTCTAGAGTAACGTGGTGCAGTGACATCACCTAGGGTGATGTGGACCCAAGTCTTACATGCCACATTTCACTCTAATTTCTGCCTATCACATACCCATTGGAAAATTATACATGTCACCCTTGGTCCCTTACACATGTTAGCCCCTGGTACAAGTCCATCCTAGCCGTTGGCGCCAGGAGACATGTGGCGCCAGATGATGCACTTTGAAGGTTTAGTACTCCAGAGGTTTGTGATCATGAGTACCTTGGAACTCCTGAAGCATGGAGTTCCGGAGTAAATCAGAGTCTTCAATGCTCTGAGGATGCGTGGCGTCAGATGGAGCACTTTGTAGGTTTATCACTCCAGAGGTTTTGCAAGGAGGTGCTTTAGATTCCGCCGAAGCCCAGAGGCCCAAAGTCATCGTGAGCCGTTAATCTCATCATAGAATAGGGACCATTGATCCCTTCATGCCAGTTTAGAACTTCTCCAATTCAAAGTTCGAGAGAATTGACATGTGGTGAGGGTAGAACGCCCACAGCCCGAAGATCCAAAGTGCCAAAATAGATGCCTGTGGTATAGGCATTCGGTTATAGCCCGTGGTAATATGTGATGGTCGTAGAAGGGAAAATGGCTAGGCTCTGATTTACAAATCAGAAACCATGGATGGAGGACTTAATTTCTTAAGGAGAAAGAAATTTTGATGCCCCATTCCTTAAATAACCAACTAAAGGGTTGGGTGTGTTACATTTGCCTTGGCCTTTTCCCACCTACTTCAACCATCCTGGGATCCCTCAAAACTGGCGGTCCTTGAGGACTATTTCTGAAAAATGGTGGCTTGCTCCCCTTCTGCCTATGCTCCTTCTTAAACTTCCTATTGTCTTCCCAAGATCTTTGGAAAGTAGGATTTCCCCTATGCTGATCATATAAACATTTTTCCTTGCTTATGGTTTCTTCCATACTTTTAGGATCATCATACTGGAGTTTTTCACTGATAAAAGGTGGCAGTCCACTCAGATATATCTGGATGTTGACTGTCTCATCCTTAATGAAAGGGACATACTTCAACAACTCTAGAAATCTCCTTTCATATTCATCTATAGTTATGCTTCCCAATTTAAGTTCAAAGAACTCTTTCATCTTTTTGTCATAGTATCTCTTGGTTAAGTACTTATTTTCAAAATGTTTCTTGAATTCCTTCTATGTGACATCCTTCTCTCTAACGTAATGCACTTTCACAAGTTGATCCCACCACATGGATTCCTTTCCTTTCAGCTGATAGATTGCAATTCTTCCTTTTGCATGAGAAGAATAATTATGTAATTGGAAATATTTTCTCATGCCAATTAGCCATGTATCAACCTCTTTATACTTATGGTTCTCTCCATCAAAAGTAGGAGGTTTGATCTTATTCATTTCTCCTTTCAACTCATCCACCCCATACCTCCTATGTTTCCTGATAGGGGATGTACTTGAGCTACTGTGTGCTCTCCTATGGGAATACTTTTGGGAGTGTTGGTGATGTTTGCTACCACTCCTTGATCTTCTTTCCTCATCAAGGAACCTGTGGCTCCCTGATTGGATGGATTCACTTTCCTTATCCAACTTCTTTTCAATTATTTCTAGGATCTGCACTAGCTTCATATTTAATTCTTCATGTTGCTCCTTGGCTCTCTTAAGCCTTTCATTATCTTCTTGGTGAATTTGGACATATTTTTTCAAATTTTTAATTATTTTCATAGTGCTCACGTCTTTATCTATTTCTTCCCTATGCCCATTGGAAATTGTCCCTTCAACTCCCAAATTGACATCCATTCCTCTAACATCATCCTCCAGACTGTAAGTGTCCTATGCCTCCTCCATTTCTTTGCACTATGTAACAATTTGGTTCGATTCTAACAATTGTTAACTCTGTAAAATGTGCAGTCAACCAAATTTTGTCAGGCTACTGGACTTAATCAATAAATTAAACAATCTGATTCAGCAGAAGAATATCAGACTCCATTTTTCTGTGGGTCTTTAGTTGATCAAGAATCCCCACGGCTCTATCTCTGATCCCTGTTCTATTCTAAAATTTACTTTCGGGTGGTAGCCCCTTTTTCTTCATCCCTTAATTCGCATGTGACCATGGTTGTGACCAAGTGCTAATATTCGACAGCTTATCTAGAACCTTGAAACTTCGAGGCTCCGGAGCTTTAGAGGTTTCCATTTTTCACACATCACAAACATCACAAAACCTTGAACGGGTGATTTCATGGAGGAAGGTGGATCTACGGTCCACATTCTCTATTAAGATCTATAGTGGATAGGAGTTTCGAGATTCAACGGTTTCCAATGCACATCCCAACAAATATCTCGTAGTGCCGAATTTACAAACTTGCGAAGTGGGATGGATCAATGGTCCAGGGATTCCCAACATCCTATGACTGATATTTACTATGGAACTCCAGGCTTCGGGAGTTCCAAAATGTCCATACTCTCAATACTTCTGGAGTGCCAAGTCTCCATACTACTGCATATGTTTCCAAGTATAATTTCCCGATCAACGGTCGAGATTAACTCCGGCCCTCTGGGCTTCAAGGCTTAAGGGCTCCAAGACTTCAGAGCTTCAAGGTTCCGAGACTTCAGAGGATTTATTCCTCCCACTCAATCATGAACAATGTCTTTTGGAGTGTCAAGTCCTCGGACCTTGGGATCTGACTGCACACATCCCTTGTGACCACCAATTGAGATTAACTCCAGCCTTCAGGCCTTCGAGAGATCTCTACTTAATGCTAACTGTAACACCTTTCCTTTGGAGTACCAAGTCTCTGAACTTCACGATATGGCGCCACGCATCTACTAGGGTCAAGTTATCATGGGATCGGTTTAGTTAAATTTTTTTCCAGGGTTTTAACTACTTTATTTATCCATCAGGGGTCCCTCTACCCATGATCGAGAGGAGTTCCAAATGGAGAAATACTAGAGGTGGACACGTGGGCCAATCAAATGGGTAACATGTGTCATGTTCGAATTGGAATTTCAATATTTGAAAGTACATGACTCACTGCCACATGGCACACATCCTATGTGTCCACATCGATGTCAGCAGGCCACGTCACTTCGGGACTTGGAACTTCAGAAGATTTACACTTGCACACTCAAATTCTCCCGAACGACGAACTCTCGAACAAGCTAATCTTCTGACACATGTCCCTTTTGATGAAATGTCCAGATTAACTCCAGACTTCGGGACTTCGGGAGTTTTTACTCTAGAAAATTCCAATTCTCTCGAAGTGTTGAACTTCTGAACTACTGTGAGATCTATGAATCACAATCACTTGCACGTAGATCTGATGGCTGGACTCTGTTCATCACCACTACACCTTACTTGCTCTTGACTCAATCTAACAACGTTGATCTATTTTCGATCGATCCAACGACCAAGAGCTTCTCCCTGGATATACAATGTAGATCCACTCTGGGACTACAGAACTTTAGGCTTCAGCCCCTTTTTTCTCTATAACACATAAACTTTTCCGAAGTCATGAAGTCCGAAAGACTTGGAGGTTAACTCTTATGCACCCTTTTTCCATATCTGATGGCTAGAAAATTTTGGTCTTTCTCCTGCACAGATATTACGCCCCAATTCAAACCTTCTAGCCCAACCCAATGATTGTTGCGACTTCTTTATCTGATGCCATTCCATAAACTGTTATACCTCCTAAGATTCTAAACACATTCCCAAGTGTTCACACAGTGCCTTCCTGACACTCAAGACCGCTCTAACTTCAAATTTTGTCCATCTCGACAACAATTCACTCTGAAACCTTTGTTTCATTAACCACTTACATGGCCCATCCAAGTTCAGTGTTGAAACCATGGCTCTGATACCAATTTGTAACATCCCCAACCACCAACAGGCTGGGCAACGTCACAGATTAAACATGTTTCTTCTCTGAATCCAATTTGTAACCATGGGACTCGAAATAACGCTCATGCTCAAATATACA
>ML796488.1:551196-585410 GCA_009831015.1 Picea engelmannii | reverse complement strand
GTTCATACATAGATTAATGTGGAAGCGACAATAACAAATACAAATTTACATATGATTTACATTCTGTTATCACAAAAAATAATGCATAAATAACAGTAAAAGCATGCATAAAAGTATTGACAGGAAAAACCCATAATTATAACAACATATACAGGCAATAATCATCATTATAGCATGTAAAAATACACAACATGTAAATGAACAGAGGGTTGGTAATTATCTTTTAATTGGAGTACACCAATTGTGTGCAGACCTTCTACGAACCTCCCAGCCTTAGACCATGTTGCTCATCACTTTTAGTAGTGGGTCACCCCTGTTGCACCTCTTTTGTAACCTAAATGAGAAAAACAGAGGTGCTTACAAGCTTATTTGGGTTAGCTAAGCAAGACAGTTGTAAAGGAAAAGGGTTAGAGAAAGAAACATAAAAGAACAAGATAAGAATTAAACTAAGAAATAAAAGAACAACTAAACTATTGAGCATAAGGACATAAGAACAAAAAACCAATAAGACTCATGTCACCAATGGCAAGGATTATATTAGTGAAAGAAAACACCAAGAAGAAAGAGGACTTTGGGTCCCTTCTTCCTCCAAGGGAGGGCTCTTGGACCCCCACAACTAAGCTCTTCTTACAACTTTGAATGAAATGGTGAAAGAATCCCAAGCTAATCCACTCAAGAGGTGAGATGGATTGCCCAATGTAATGGTGCTAGTATACTCTTGATGAGAAAAGAGGATTCCCCAAGAGAATAACAACAGCATAACCTTGCAAATGAATTCCTTGAAAATGAAGTGCACCCATGGATTTGTTTTATAGGACCACTTTGAGGTATTGTGCAACCAACTTGTAGTGTGAAAAGAGGCTATTTAGGGCATTTTTAGGTCTTTGACCAGCCACCCAGTCGGATTCAACCGAGATTTGGGTGTCAAATCAACTTGGAAGTTGAACCAGAAGTGGGTGGGAGGCCGACCAATCTCATAAATGCACCATTCTCAGATGTGCACAGCTTTTAGTGACCACATTTGCACTTTTCCTGTGTTTTTGGATAGCGCATGTGCACGCGCGCCCTGTGCAGTCATAGCGCACTTTAATTTTATCACTGGTTGTATAGTTTTGGACCTTTTGGAAATGCTTTTGTGGTAATTCTAGTCCATGGGTGACCTCATAACTGTTTGAAGATGTTGGATTTATGTAACCATTTGTGGACGAAATTTCAGTGATAACAGATGCCCCCTAATGGATGAGGTTAGGAGCATACGTATAGCCAAAATTCATCAATTTTTATTCTACTAAGAGTGTCGTTGTAAGAGAGAGCGATAGTGAGAGTATAATGAGTGACCCGTTGGAGGGAGAAGGGAAACTGTAGGACCCAACCTTCCATGAGGTGTGTAAAAATAAACTGTGTACAAATGAGGCGGGCATGCCCCATGCTCGTGTCATGTAACTCAAAAATAATGGTGTTGTATAGTAACTGAAACGGTGTGTTGATGTAGACAACTGCAGCGCCCTCGGGGGCGGTCATGATAAAGGCAGAGGACAATTCTGAGGAGGAACATACTCTGAATTGTAGTAAATGACACCTGTAAGAATTATCACATATTCGATAGGCATTGATAGCCCATCCAAGTTCAGAGGTCTTCGGAAAATATAAGAAACAACTGCAATAGTCGCAAAGTAAGACCCACCGTAGCACGAGAAAGTGTTGAATTTGAATGCTATGGGGGTCATTGACATCAAAGAGAAATTATGGTTCTCTCTGTTTCGTCCAAGACCTCTCATTGGAAAGGTAATGAGGGTCAAGATACTGTCTCCCTTCTAGAAACTATGTTGATGTCGACAAAAGGGGGACGTGACTCCAAGAAGCAAAGAGCTTCTTGAAATCTACTAGGTGAGGTTAGGAACTGAGGAGGTACATGGACAAAATCAAGATGTATGAAGACTCAAGATTGCCCTTGGTTGGGGGTATATGTGAAGTATAAGTGGCCACAACTCTTCAACTAGGTCAAGTGTCAGGGGGACAACAAGACGTGGGATAAGTTGTGCTAGAGGCGGGACAAAGTGGACAAACTTAGAGAGAAGAGGTAAGTGGCATGTGGTATATGCGGAGTATATGGACGATGTCAATAGAAGTATATGATAAGGAGTGCCCCAACCAAGGGTGACATGGGTTGTGTTTTCCAAGAAAAGGGAAGAAGGTCACCAAAGGTGACAACAAAAAGATATGTAAATGCTGGAAACAAAGGCTTTTTACAATTTATAAAGAACAATTTGGGATGAGTGTACAAATATAGAAATGGGTGCCCTAATGTAATATGGTTGAGTCAGTGAGGGCGCAATGTTCTTGGAGAACTGGTGGAGGGTGGGGGCCTCATGGGTGGGTTTCTATATGAGGTATATTGTATGGAGGGAAATTTGTGGAGGGGAAAACTGATTGTGAATGAAATGGAGGGTTAATGATACTGCAGAGGCACAGTCAAAATAGAACCTTGAAGAGATAACCTAAGAGTCCATTGGGAAATCTAGCAAAATGAGGAGAAGGAGTATGTGGCTGATTCACAACATGATGTAAGACTATCGGGACTCCCATCCCTAAAGGGTTTGAAAAACAACATGAGTGTCAAAGTTCCAAAGGGTGCTATGAATGGGACAACTCATGTGGGGGAGAGTGCTACCAGGTGACAGTACCCAAAATGCAATGGAGGTGTCAGTACTGCAGAGCCGGAGATGGGGATCCTAAAGGCAAATTTTAGAGGGTGTGACTGGAGATGTAATTGAGATTCAGAGGGAATGATTACATGCCAGTGTTGATTATATACCTGAAGGGGTTGCGTTGATGTATGATGACCAAGTACCTTCACACATGAAAACCAAATACCCGACGTGAACAATATCTGAAGAGAATCGAACATACAAGCATTTATTTGATAATTTTGAACATGAGCATGTGTACCTGAACGGGGTATGAAGAAGCAGGGGGAACGATGCAATGATATTGCAATGGTTCGCTTGACATAAACCAAATATTGAGGTACTGAGGAGTACCAGTGGTAGTTGGATGTAAAATTTTCGTAGGGAAATGAACGGGAGAATTGGGGGGATTTGGGGGTAAATCCTCGGATAAGTCATCCAAGAACCATAGAGGAATAGGGAGTGCCTCTGGTTCAGGAGAAATGATATGAAGAATCTCTAGTGATGAGGTAAGGTTAATCATCGATTCTGTAGGGGGTGCAGGTGTTTGAATCAGGGTCGATTGGCATTGCTTGTATTCAATGATCACAGGACATTGGTATGTAAAATGATCTAAGGATTCACATAGTGAGCAAGGGCATCTCATACATTCATTGACTGAAGTCGTGAAATAATGGGTGTCAGTGATGTTTGGTAGGGATGATGTAGCTATATTGGGTTCGTGTTGGACGCTTTGGCGTACTGCGACTAATGTATGCCGGAATTGAGGTAGTGCTGGGCAATGGTGTGTATAATGGCCATATTCTGAACATATGGTGCACGTGAATTTGGTTCGTATCCCTTTGTTACTTGGGTTAGGGGAGGTAGTGGCAATACTTGCTACAGTGATGAGTGGTGATGGTGTTTCATTGAGTTGAATTAGGTTACGTAACTTGGGTAGAGATGGGCATTTGTTGGTTGGGTGTCCATCTTTCTCAGATAGCGCGCAAGGAGGTTGGACGCATGGAGGGAGTGGAGCTGTGGGCTCCTTCTTCTTTCGCCTACCCCTAGCTATGGTAGGGAGGTTAGTGAGTGGGGGTGTAGAGGGTATGGTGGGAGTGAGTATGGGAATCGTCATTGAGATTCCTTCCATTTGGGGGGGGAGGGATGGTTGAGTAACCATCTCTAGTGGATTTAAATACCAAACTGGAATTTCCAACACCATATTAGGGAGGGTAAGCGTTGGGGCTACTTGGAAAGCTTGTATGCCTGGTGGAGGGTAGAAGAAGGGGATTTGAGTAATGTCTTGGGAAACTATCTCCCAAACTGGGATATGGCCTTGGGGAGAGGTGAAATCATGAACTGGTGGAGTCAACGAGTTCACAGGAGGCTCATGAGAGGGGATCTTTGCGACTAGTGGGATGTCAGATATAATAGAAGCCTCCCTAAGAGGAAGGGTATCCTCTATGTCAGTTTCGTTGGACGATACAACGCATACTTGATTGGAAGGATGAAGGAGCGGTAGTGCACCATGGTAAGTTCCTAACAATGATGGGTCTTTGAAAATTCTGGGGCCCATTTCGATGAGTGGGTATGCATCATGAATCGTGTGGATGAGAGGGAGAATGTTATTGATGTTGGTAGAAGAGTTAGGCTCGTAATGTGAAACTTGGTCAATGGTAATGATCTTCCCGTTATGGGGGAACATCATTGTTCGAAAGACGGAAGAGGCAATTGCCTTCATAGCGTACATGTAGCTACAACCAAACAAGATATTATAATCGAGTGGGGCAATGATAACTTCAATGTCAATGAGAATGGTCTTGCCCCCGAGTTCTACAGGGACATTTTGGAAGATCCCTTCGGGAGAAGATGGTCATCCATCATAAGCTCTTAAGGTAATGGTAGATGGTATGAGTTTGGGGGAACCAAATTTCTACCATACAGACTTGGACATAATGCATGTGGATGCACCGATGAACTGTACTGTTCCAAATTTTTACTGGGATTTGAAAAGAGAATAGAGCAGGAAGGCGAGGTTCTCCAATGTCAAGATCAAATGTGATGAGTTGAGTATCCGCGGGGTCGACTGCCCCCAAGGTGGAAAGTAATGATTTCCACTGAGTGGGACAAGTTTGAAGGACTTCTAAGACTAAAATGGAAGTCGTGGATTGCTCTAAGTCATTGAACAAACTATAATTATGAGCCGCCCTAGCCTGGGGGTTGTGGACATTCCTGCGCAATGGGATGCGAGGGATGCAAAGTAGTGTTTTGGCGTTAGGGTGAGGAATCACCAACGGGGTCCTCGTTGGTGCTGGAATTTCTTTTGGGGGAATGGGAGGAGACTCAGTGGGTGCACGGTATTGATGACTACGTGTTTGCAGAAGCATTTCTTCCTCACTGGTGAGGAGGATAGTATGATCTGCGGGATTGTTTGGATTGAGGTATTGTCCCAATTGTGGTGGGGTAGGTTGCGTGTCCTATTGGGTGTTCATCACACCCTGGTACAGAATGGGATTTTGCAGCACGACTGGGGGTAGTTGTTGTACGTATTGTTGTGGGGCCTGCTAAGGGGAAGGTGGTGCTGGAGAGTGTGGTACACTTCCTGAGTCTTTCATCCATTTAAAATTATCGATTTGGGGACAATGATGAGTATAATTACCAAACTCACCACAAAGGGCACAAGGGAAGGTGGTTCTAACAGTATTGTTATTTCTCCCTTGACACCTGTTGTTATTTCCCCCCTGGGGATTCTGATTCCCTTGATTCTAGTTGCCCCCAGTAGGTTGGTTTTGTTGGGGGTGATTCCTGCCTTGACCTGGGTTGCTATTGTTCCTATTTTTTCCTTTCTTTTTGGCAGTATTCGACTGATGGGTCATATTTTCCATATTCAGCTGTTCAAAATTTTGATATTGCTGAAGGGGAGAGGGTTGAACAAAATTCACCCTGGCATGAGGATGTGGGGGAGCCATGGGCTGTGGAGGACCAGGGAATGGAAAGTATGGATTCTATGGGGGTAATGATTCATAAGGTACGTAGGAAGGTGTGTCACTTTCTCTAGTACTTAGAGTATAAGCTGAGGTAGGGGGAGTACCAAAACTTGTTTGGATAGGTGGGTGTATTGTAGGTGTCGGTGGTGGCCCACTGATAGGTGGAGGAAGAGAAACAGGGTATGGTTGTTGATAAGGGAGTGGAGGGTAATAACAGGTTCCTGCATATGCCGACGGATATTGAGGTGTGCCATACATTGGTGGTTGTTGGGGTTGTGGACTGTTGTGTGTGGTATTACCAATCAATCCGTCTGCTGAGTGAGACATCCCAGGTTTGTCTTGACCGAATGGCATGTGTTTTGGGAGATCAGGAAGTACTACATATAAGTACCCTGATTGTGAATAGATGAGGTCATATTGTTGAGCCTTACTGATGGCTTCTTCTTTTGATTGAGGGAAGGTGGAAGCTACATCTTTACCGAGGAGAGAGACAAGTGATCTGAGAAACCAGTCAAGAAATTGTTGTTTGGTGGTTTCGGCTTTTCACAAACTACGTCGTCTACGCCACTCGTGAATGCGATCAACAATATGTGTGGCTGAGGTTTGTTTGAAATTAGAGAGTAGTTCAAGACCATTTTCATGGCGGATTGGTAATTGGAAGAAGGTCAAAAATTCTTTGGCCAAGGACTCGAAAGTCGCATGGGACCCCGATTTTTTGTCTACATACCATTTGGCTAATGGGCCAATGAGTGTGCGTTGAAATAATTGTACTCTGATGGAATCGTCCATAATGTTGTTGGAAGAGAACCATAGGTGAAAAGTCATGACATGGTTGGCAGGGTCATCCCTTGCCTTTCCTTCAAACTTGGGGATGTCTAAAGGTAGTTTTGTAGGCATTGGAAGCCATGTGGGGTCATGCAATATAGGATCATTTGTGAGTTTTCTTAAATTTGGTATGTTAAGAGAGGCCAAATATGGCATTTAGAGTGGTGGCAGAGGATTAGTTTCAGCCATGGTGTGAGTGTTCTGTGAACCTGACCCTTGAGGGGGGCTAGGTGGGTTGGTACTCCCCCCTTGAGAGGAATTTGGCCCCCCGCTTCTGTGTAAAGGAGAGCGAGTGGACGATGGACCTTGGGAAGTGGACCCAAGTAAGGTGGAACCAAGAAAAGTTGATCCTAATATAGTAGCACTCACAGGAGTGTGAGAAGGTGGGGCCGATGAGTTGTCAAGACTAGTAACTCCTCCTAAAATAGGAGGGAGGTTTAGCAAGTGTCTGGAACGATGGGGGTTTTGTGGGTCCCCTATGATTTCCGACTAGCTAAGTGGATGTGTGCAAATTGTGGTGAGAGTAATAAATAAACAAGAGCCTTTTGTTGCAAATTTTTAACTTTACACGATATATATCTAAAATCAAAATGTAAGCAGAAGTGCATCATACATACAATATTTTGAAAAAGAAGCATATATGTGGATAAGTGGGTTTTGTCTGCGTGGGGTATCAAAGAAAACAAATGCTCGTGTCCTAAAATATATAGTGTCCTTCCTCTCAAATAGCACTGGACCTTCCAATAGCACTCAATAGTGGGGTTTGAAGTCACCAAAAGAGAAACTAGTGAAGGATGAAGTAATCAGTTATAATGAGGGGTAAAGGGAGCATATCCCGAAAGAGTTGGCGATATTTCCCAATAGCCACACAAAATCCGATCAAGGTGCAATTGCATCCCACAATTGCCACTTGGGTAGATGTCCTAAAATTTGGTCACTAGGTACCTTGGTCAAAGTGCGACATTTAGATTTTCGGCCTAAAAAATGGGTCACGGGATGGATCCCGTCCAAGAGGTGGGTGCCTCAAGGGGGGATGCACAGAACAATTGGACCTCGGCCTTCAACCCTTCACGGGTATCTCCCTTCCTTATGGTGTTAGGAACACTTGACTTGGAGGATTTTCAGTTCCCTATTTGACAACTTCTATGGTTTTGACAATGTGAGAACCAGATAATGGGGAGTTATTTGGATGCCTATCCCCTAAATCCTACCTAGACTAAAAAATTTCTTTTGGCACCTCCTGTGGAGGAAAACTTAGTGAGTTTTTAGAAAACTTTTAGATGTGGTTGTTTGAGAGATTGGGGGTGTGAGCCAATCTCGTTGAAATTAAATGGGAGTGGATAGTTTCGTCAACAAAAGGGTGGGGTGTTTTGGAATCCCTTTGGAGGAAACTTACTTTGACATCCATGTTTCGAGAGGAAAACTATGTGAGTGATAAGTGACTTTTGTGTGTGAATGAGTGAAAGTGTGCCAATGTTTTAATGAATTAGGTGTCACCTTGCTGCATGTGGACTTTGCTTGGTCCTTACAAGTGTTGATTACCTAATTAACTAAATGCCTTTGGTACAACCTTGCATAATTTAAAAGTCCCTAGGAAGCTAGCATGTGGACATGTGAGTCCTTTACTATTCCTTTAACTCCCTATTGTGATTTAATCTAAGAAAGCTTTGAAACTATCCTAGATTGTGATCATGTGGGCATGTATGGGCCTGTTACAAAACCTTTAAACTTCCCTAGTGATTTAATCTAAGAAAGTAAATTTCAACACTATCTTATCTTTGTAGCATGTGGGCATGTATGGGCCCATTACAATCTTGAGATGTGTTTGAAAAATAAACTAAGAGGAGTTCTGAGGGGGTTGTTTTCCTCTCCTAAAGGTTTTAGTCTTTTTAAGGGAGATGAAATTGTCCTACAATCTTTTTCTGATTCTCAAGGTCGCTTGGAAGCGCGAGAGAAGAGCATACTAAGCGATTGTTATTCAACTTCTGGTCCCAATGCAAGTTTTATGTTATTACAAACGATTACAACTTATACTTTTAGTCAAAGCAAGCCATCCATGTGGAAAAATGAAAGAAAAAGAGGAAAAAATGATTTTAAACCCCCTAAGCGCCTATGTGTTTTGACTAATCCCTTTATATGAAGAGGGAACTAAGTGTGGTGCAGATTACAATATGCATAAAATCACTTTTAAGAAGGCTAGGGGCCTTTCCCAAATCATAAACAAGCTTACAATGTGTATTTTTCTGCACAGGTGCGTGGGTCTCAGTGTAGACAGAGGTGCACTGAGCACCTGTGCGCAAACCAAAACAGGATTTTAGGCACAGGTGCACAAAACAACATTGTAATTTTGGCGCACGTGTGCACGATGCGCGACTGTGGGCCAATAAACCTGTGCACAACTGACACACGACCGTGAAGAAACTTTCGGATGGAATTCTCTCAATTCAACTTTGAATTGGATGTTTTGCAGGTTGGCTTGGGCTGGTTAAGGTACCTGGAGGTTAAATAAACCAAAAGAAGAGCTAGAAAAACCCAAATGGGGTAGGAAATTGATACCTTTCCCCAGTGGAGTCACCAATTTGTTGCGCCTCTTTTGTCAGCTAAATGAGCAAAACAGAGGTGCTTACAAGCTTAGTTGGGTTAGTTAATCAAGACATCTGTAAAGGAAAAGGGTTAGAGAAACAAACATGAAAGAACAAGCTAAGAATTAAACTAAGAAATAAAAGAACAACTAAACTATTGAGCATAAGGACATAAGAACAAAAAACCAATAAGACTCATGTCACCAATGGCAAGGATTATATTAGTGAAAGAAAACACCAAGAAGAAAGAGGACTTTGGGTCCCTTCTTCCTCCAAGAGAGGGCTCTTGGACCCCCACAACTAAGCTCTTCTTACAACTTTGAATGAAATGGTGAAAGAATCCCAATCTAATCCACTCAAGAGGTGAGATGGATTGCCCAATGTAATGGTGCTAGTATACTATTGATGAGAAAAGAGGATTACCTAAGAGAATAGAAGCAACATAACCTTGCAAATGAATTCCTTGAAAATGAAGTGCACCCATGGATTTGTTTTATAGCACCACTTTGAGGTATTGTTGAACCAACTTGTAGTGTGAAAAGAGGCTATTTAGGGCATTTTTAGGTCTTTGACCAACCACCTAGTCGGATTCAGCCGAGATTTGGGTGTCAAATCAACTTGGAAGCTGAACCAGAAGTGGGTGGGAGGCCGACCAATCTCATAAATGCACCATTCTATGATGTGCGTGGCTTTTAGCAACCACAATCATGCATCGTGTGCATGTGCGCTTTTCCTGCATTTCTAGATAGTGCATGTGTGCATGCGCCCTATGTAGTCATAGTGCACTTTAGTTTTATCACTGGTTGTATAGTTTTAGACCTTTTGGAAATGATTTTGTGGTAATTCTTGTCCATGGGTGACCTCATAACTGTTTGACGATGCTGGATTTCCGTAACCATTTGCAAACAAAATTTCAGTGATAACAACCCCTGAGCTGGGACTAAGCTCCACTAGCCAAGGGATTCCTAGGCTAGGCAGGGACAATAGGAAGTTTCACAGTACAATAGGAAAGATTTCCTCAAAGGATCGACTTACACCCACAACTCACAGACTCTCATTCCCCACATGCATGTCCCACCCCAGGAGTGTACAGCTTCACTGTCACACAGTCCATCGACTTCTACACCTCCTTTTCCTTAGGATCCAACAACAGGTCGAACCAGGAATTTTCAGAGGTATGTAGCTGCTACTAGACTCCCTCCAGGAGAACTCACTTCCTTAACTCAATCTCTCACCTGGAGAGAGTTTCTCATAGGCATGACAACCTACTTCTTCTATCCACAGGCCTGACAACATGCTTTTTCACTCCCGCTCCTCAACACACGGGCATGGTGATGGCAACAACAGAAACTAGGCATGGGGAACAGTACTAATAGGACAAAACATAGGAAACCCCAAGGGTACAGGTGCAACAGGGGTATCAATTCATCTTTTTTCATAGGGTCGGGGTGTTTAAGGAATTCCACAATGGTATTATAGGGTTACTATGTGCTTCCGATTACATTGGTCGATCGGGGTAATAGATGGCCAGCCTGGTTTGAAAGGTGAGAATCCTCAGAGAATGGTCAGCATGGTGAGAACATACAAATCCGTGAGAATGGTGAGAATNTCGTTCCTCTTCCTAAAGGAACTTAGGATAAATTAATATCCTCTTTATAGATTTTAGAATAATAATATATTATTCTATTAGTCTCTTAAGCTAAGCCATTTTTCCTCATTGTCTTAGCCTCCTCCCTTGCCCAACCTAGTGGAATTTAGTCCCCCATACTCTTTCTTCGTGGTCGATATACACACAAAAATGTTGTTATATTAATAATATGAATATTTACATGTACAAAAAAGGATCCTATCTTTTAACATCTAGGCTCTGAGCCTAATCAACACATAAGCCTACCATCTTATAAATACTTGGCTCACCAGCCTATAAACATCATTACATTCATAATTACAACCGGGCTCGGCCTTGGGATATTACACCCTCTCAACGAGGGAGACATTCTGCATCATGCCAATATTGTCTCTAAAGTATGAAAACTTCACCCTAGACTCATGACACTTATATATTAGTCTTGGGAGACGTCTCTCTCCCACCTAAACCGAGGATAAAATCCTTCTATGACTCTCCGTTTTACGCCAATTGACTCTCTCTTTGAGATGAGGCTTACTCTATATCCACATGTAATATCATATAGAATCTTGAGTCTTTATCATTCCTTGTCAAATCACCATGACTAGAGCAAATACCACACCGGGATCTTTCACCACAAGTACACACCTGTGAGTGAATGTTAGTCTGATGCTAACTGACACATGAAAAACACTTCAAGCACCTAGAGTCCATATTATTTCATGTCATGATCAAGGAAGGACTATGTCTGGGCCCATTTATCACAAGTGAAAATTTATGATAAATGTATCCTATCTCCCTTGGTCTGTAGCCCAATATAGGAGAAGTTTCTCTCGATGTTGAAACAACAACACTTCCTCTTAGCTAGGGAGGTGTTAACACATAAGATTGTATGGGTCAAACAAATTCACCTTAGTTTTGTTCTTTGAGTCATAAAAAGTTTCAAAAAGGTTTTTGCCAATAATATACCAAGGAACAAAAACCCCCTTCAATTTATGCACAAGTGTTATCATTTGAGATAAATTACCAAAATAAAATTGATATAGGAGGGTTCCTGCACTTTTGAACTGCTCGAATTCAAGTCATTTTTTCATGGGTTTTGAGAAAGAGTTTGTAGTTATTGATGACTCCATTGTGTAGCAGACATCACAAGATTTCCAACCATACCACTTGCAGCCCAAAAATCCTCTGATAAGGCCTCCAAACACCATCTCAAATACCATGTTGTGTTCTTGCTGAGAGCATGCTGCACTTCTACAATTTTTGAGTGACTAACTTCAAACATGGATTCAGAACAAATGAGAAAGTATTTTTGAAAAATGGAGGACATATTTGTTCATCACATACCAACTAACAAAAACCTCTCTCAATTTTTCAAAAAGTGTTATGGTTAGAGAGACATTTCTCTACCTTTGAGCCCTATTTTTGCAGAAAAGTTTGAGAATTTTGGTCAAATTTTGGTATTTTGGCAATTTCATGATGCATAGAAACGCAACAAGCTCACACTACGCTTTTTCTCAAAGGCTCAAATGGAGGTCAAAATTGCATGGATGGATGAATTTTGATGTGTACATCCCAGATATGCCTTTGGTTTTTCATGACAGTTCCTAATTTTGGAGGAAAACTCAGAAAATACCCCAAATTTCATGTTTTTGCCATTGTTTTTCAACCCACGCTACACTTTTGGAGTAAGCTTGGGGAAATGAATATTTGAGTGTCTTACATGTGGTATTTTGCAAGTTTCAAGGTTTAGTTGGTTAGAGGACATCTAGGGATACCTTATCCAACCTTCATATCAGAAACAATATGCATAAAATCTATCTCAAAAGCTCCTCCAAGTGCACACTACACTTCTGTCAAAATGTGCTACAAAATGTGTTGCAGAAACTTTGTTCTAAGACTATTGAACTGGTATTTTTGACCAGTTCAATTCCAGGAGTATTTCCAGGTGAACCAGGATGAATTTTCAAAATACAAAGGAGTTTATTTTCAAGAACGGACCCGAGAACATTAACCTCTTTCATTTTTCAAACAGGTGTCATGGATTGGGAGATTCGAAGGAATCTTTGAGCCCTATTTTTTTAGTTTTCATGATTTTCTGATTGAGACATGTTTTTGCGACACGTATTTTGGACAGATGGAGATGAATTTCAAGAAACTGAGAGAGGTTTTTCTTTAGAACGATCTTATATACAAAAATAGTTCTGATATTGTACACATCTATTGTATTTTGAGAATTACAAGTGGCATTTTGAGGCCTAGTTTTCAGAATTTCGCCTCTTGAAAAGCAGGAAATTAGTTAAAACGTGTCATTCTCTGTTTGTAATTGTTTCTATTTCGGGAAAGGGTTTGGAGTTAGAATTGGTGAGATTTAAAGGACCTATGGTGATATATATTTCATGGTACAAGAGTATAGTGGGGTGAGAATGAGCTAGGGGGAAGGGGTCTTTGGACCTAGAGGAATTCAGAGAGGTTATCACTGTGTTCTTTTCTTCTCTATGTATTTGTTCAGACTTGTGATTCCTTATCAATGGAGATCAATTTTTCTTTTCCATTTCTATCTTTATCTGTGTAATAATATTAAATATTGACTGATTTACTCTTCTTCTTATTCATACAATGATTGAGTGATGTTCTTCGTTCTTTTCATTGGTGATATAGAATTTGTTAATACACAGATTTTTACTATGAGATGATTGTTTTAAAGTGCTAGAAGTATCTATGACATGTTCAGATCGTAGTTTTCTTTTCGTCATCAATTTATCAAGTCTATTTTCTGATATGAAGTTTCTAAGGCCACTTTTGCTGAAGGATATAGTTGGGAATGTGTATAGTAGATGAATTTGATTGTCCTTATGGTCAAATCCTTGTGAATTTAAAGCTTATCTTTCAAGATTAAATTTGAATTCTTTGCATGTTACCAAGCTCACCTGATTACAGTCTAGGGTGAATCTTGGAGTGATAACATGAGGTATATTTCAATAGTAGTACACAACTATTATCTAGAGACACGCAGTCTCTTCCAGTGGTACACAACCACCATAGTAGCAAAAGGTTTGTCACACATGGCACTCCCATGTGGACTTCTAGAGGCTACTCCCTCTAGAAACACTTAGGGTCAACTCCCCATAGTGTGTTACATCAAGGTTCAACTCCCTTAACATGTCCTCATGTGCTATCCACATGGGACGTTGGTATATAAGCTCAAATGAACTTATCCCTTCTCGAATAAGTGTCCCACTTATCCCTTCTCGAATAAGTGTCCTCATAGATCAAATCAACTCAATTTACAGAGGAGTACGATCGGGAGAATGTTTTTCACACATGGCACTCCCATGTGGAATTCTAGAGGCTACACCCTCTAGAAACACTAGGGTCAACTCCCATAGTGTGTAACGTCAAGGGTCAAATCCCTTGACACGTCCTCATGTGATCTCCACATGGGATGTGTCCTCATGTGTTCTCCACAAGGGACATTGGGATATAAGCCCAAACAAACTTATCCCTTCTCGCATAAGTGTCATGACAAATCAAATCAACTCAGTTATAGAGGAGTAATATATGGAAAATGTCTCAGGAAGATGCAAACATCAACACTCCCTCTCAGCAAGGGAGACATTCTCTACCACACCAAGTCTGTCACAGAAGTACTTGAACTTTGTCTTGGTTTGGTAAGAACATCAAAAACCTACATATCTATAAGAAGGTACAACACAAGTACTTCCTTCCTCTGCACCATGTCTCAGATGTAACGGTACTTGATATCAATGTGGTTCTATTTTTCATGAAACAATAGATTCTCTGAGATCTTCACTAAACTTTGGATATCATAATGAATAATGGTGGAATCCATCACATGTTCAGATAAATATGAAAGGAGCTTATGAAGACACACTACTTCACGAACTGACATACTTAATGAAATGTATTATGCTTCTATTATGCTCAAATCCACATAAATATGTTTCTTACTACACTAGGAAACCATGGAAGATCCCAAAGTGAAGCAACACCTGAAGGTTCTCTTTCTATCCACTGCACTCCCTACCCAATCGGAGTCAATATATTCCTACCATATCATATCAATACTGGAAGTATATCTCATACCATGTCCAACTGTGCTTTGCATGTATCTCAACACATGCTTCGAAAAAATCTAGTGTGTCTATCTCGACTGACTCATAAACTGGCTAAGTGCACTCACTACATAGAAAATATTCAGTCTAGTGTTAACCAGATACATCAATGATACAATCAACTATCTCTACAAAGTCATATCAATTTCTTCAGAATCAGAAGAAAACACACTTACTTTCTTTAGATTCTTCACCATTGGTGTAGCCACAGGCTTCAAGTTCAACATCCCAAAATTATTCAATATATCAACTGTGTACTTCATCTGACTTAGGAAAATCTCATCAGTTCTCTGCCACACCTCTAGTCCCAAGAGATAGTGCATCATACCAAGGTCCTTCATCTCAAACTTAGATTCCAACGCATACTTGCATTCAACAATAAGTCTCTCTTTATTGGTGAGGAATAAATCATCAATGTAGAGGATCAAAATCAAGGACTCACCATTAACAGTCTTGTAGTATAGGTTGGGATTGAAAACACTTTTTTTGAAGCCCAAAAATCATCAGGTGTCCATCAATCCTTGCATACCAAGCTCGAGGTGTCTTCTTGAGTCCATACAAGGCCTTCTTCAACCTGCACACATGATACTCCTTCTCATGTATCATGAAACCATGTGGCTGCTCAATGTATACTTATTCCTCAATATCTCCATTGAGAAAGGTTGTATTTACATCCATATGATGTACTCTCTAACCCATGGATGTTGCAAGGGAAATAATCATCTGGATAGAAGTGTATAGAGTAATAGGAGAAAATGTATGCTCCTAATCTATTCCCTCCACCTGAGAGAATCCTCTAGAAACAAATCTCATTTTGTGCCTCTCGATGCTCCCGTAAAGTGTGTGTCTGATCTTGTATATCCATTTGGAAGTCACTACAGACTTCCCCTCAGGTCTCCGAACAACATCCCACACATCATTCTTCATGATGTATTGACACTTCTCCATTATGACATCTCCCCATACTAGATGACTATTTTACTCCTCATAATAGGAATACTCAAAATGAATGATGTGGCTCATAGCATGAATACCTCTGAGGTATATTTCTCACTCGAAAGGTACCATGAGGAGGTACATATCCTTCTTCCTCCTGTAGAGTATGATGATCCCATGTAGGTCTCTTCCGAACTACTACAATATATCTGGGAACAACAACTGGAGCTACAAGATCAACATGATCAATTGGATCAATTGGATCAATATCCATGTGATATCCTCTAGATCTCTTTAAAGGATACCTCCTCCTCAAAGGTAACATCTCTTCTCACCTCAATCTAACTATGACAAGGGATGTAGATCCGATATTCCTTCGAAGACTCATTGTACCCCACAAATGTACCCTTTCTTCGTGAAGGGTCTATCTTTATCCTTTTCTCCTTGGGTACATGAATGTATACTAGACACCCAAATATCTTGAAGTGTCCAACCTCAGGCTTCACTCTAGTGAAGGCCTTCTTGGGCATCATGTTCCTCAAATTCTTATGAGGACTTTTTTTCTGAACATACACTGTAGTCATGGATTCCTTTGACCAGAGAAATATAGGTAAATGTTGATCATTCTAAGTCATCTTGGAACATACTTGATATATCGAGGTTCCCTCATGAAACCAATGTCTTAGGAAGATGAAAAACATCAACACTCCCTCTGGAGATCGAGGTGACTCCTGCTCTGTCTCTTCTCCCTCTGACACTGAAGGTAGATATTCCTCCTTCTATGGAGGTAACTTAATCTCTTCTCCCTCTGGATGTAGTACCACCTTCATCTTTGGGAATGCCTCTACCTACACTGGAACTATTTTCATGCCTGCTTCCTCAACATCTCATGGCTCGAATCATGTACTAGGACTGCTACAGCTACTCCCTCTAAGTCTCATATTATGTTTTCCTCCTCTACTAGATATACCATAGTTGTGCTACAGTCGGTCTTGACTTGTTGTATCCATGATCACTAGAACTGTCTCTACCATCTGGCATGGTCCCATCCTAGGAGGTACATTGCTCCTAATGACTTCCTGTCTCTGTGCATCATGTCTAGCAATGTATCTCCTTGATATCATGTTGAAATGTATTTCCCTCCATGTCTGCTTCTTGAGACCATCATTATAACTCCTTCTCATAGATATTACATGTGACCTTTCCGGAACAAGAAACAAGAACAACAAAAAGCATCTCCTAGAGGAGATCAATTTATCTTGTGCAAAACTATATATAGTGACCCTCCAAATAATATGTCTTATACTATGACCAACACACATCCATCATATACTCGATGTCATACAACTAACAACACACATCCATCATATACTTGATGTCATACGACTAACTAGGTTGATTTTCTAGTGTTAAATTAAACAAGCACATTTTTCCGCAAGTGGTAATTACTTCCAATGATATACAATATTACTTTAGTAAACACTAGAACATTAGTAAGTAACTTAGAAAATTTAAACTTCTTATTCTCTTCCTTATATCACTTATCCCGCGTGTGAGAGAGAAAAAATATGTGTGTCTATTGTTGTGTCTTTCAAGTGTCTTTTTATGGTAATATTAGATTGATCCAAAAAAATACACATCTCTTTGAAAAATTAAATTCAATATTTTTTCTTATAAATAGTTGGAGAATACCTCCGTAACTAACCAAAGATTAATTTGGTTATAATCCATCCACATAGCATTTGACTTCGTTAAATTGTTCATCCATTATTCATGCGATTCTTTGCATAAATATAGGTAGAAGTAAATATGCATCACATTCCTCATATTTAGGTAATTAGACATTTTTACTAGAAATTACTGCCCACCATAATTTATGAAATTATTTCTATAATTTAGGTAGGATTAAAAAAGTAAATATGTTGTACATAG
The DNA here is from genome assembly GCA_009831015.1 of Picea engelmannii. NCBI lineage: Eukaryota > Viridiplantae > Streptophyta > Pinopsida > Pinales > Pinaceae > Picea > Picea engelmannii. Next base: position 567,716 of record ML796488.1, on the reverse strand, counting down.
ATATTGTAACAACCCCATAAATTTAACACTCCCAAAATTTTACTCTACTCTCATTTCCATGGAACCTCCTATGAAGGAGTCAAGCCTAGTCCCGCTCTGATACCATGTTGTTTTTCTTCATATGTGATATAATCGATATATTATTACAATGATGAGTGTTCCATATATAGGGAACATTTGGTGACCATCCATGAAAGGATGCATCTCTTGAATAATCAATAACTATTTATTATTATAATTTACTTATTATATATGATATTTAATAATTAATAATTATATTATTAATTATTATTCTAAGAGAATGTCTTCTTGATGTTGGCCAAACATCAACAACAATCCCTTCCCAGGATTTGGTAACTATATGAGTGGATCCTTCCCATCTTCTGTGATGCCATCAGGAAGAAATCCATTCTAGAACTTTGTAAATCCTATGTATGGTGGAATTCCTCCTTATGATCAGGTGTCAGCCACCTCTAATCAACACCCTATACATTAATAAAACAATCGTTTTCACTTGGTGTTGGATATGCCCCAAGTAATTATTTTGCGAGTACTAGCCAAGAAATGGGGCACAAACCTGAAAGTAAGAACTCAGATACAAGAAATAATTTCGTAGAAATGTTGAATCTTATATATTTGACGAATTTGATTAATGATATGGTGCTTCATGATCCAATATATCCCCTGGTCCCTACCAATCTTCCCTCAAATATCCAAAACAAATTAGGGAAAATCTAGCGAGGATCCAAGTAATCATGTGATGAATTTTCATATATGGTGCTCATCAATCCCCTTAATGGATGATTCCATTAGGTTGAGACTCTTTCAATGTACCCTGACTAATATAGCGGAAAAATGGTACATTGAAGTCACATGAGCTTCTTTTTGCACCTTTGACGCTCTCACTTTGAGATTCCTTAACCATTTTCAATTGTTTGTTCGGTATAAATCAAGGACTAAGTTTTTTTCTTCCTTTTGATAAGATAACTCCAAACACATATCTAATCACATTCATGGTCGAGATGATTCCATATGATTAAATCTCAAATACCCACTCAAGAATTTTTGTTGTAACTTTTGTTGAAATACCTACTGCCATATATTTTGAAGGATGTCTCCCTATCAATGATCAGAATGGAAGAGGAGGCCATTTTTAGAACCCAACAGTTAGATTCGGTATACTCTCAATCCATGGTTTTATATGAGATGTTTCCTAATCCAAAAAACCTAGACATGGACCCCATGAAACCCAATCCTAGACCACATGACAATGGTGTGGTTGGTTCCATAGAGAATGTTGTGGCTAGTCAAGTGACAAGCCAAATGAGACAAATGCCTCTACATCCATTTGTGGTACCAAAAGCCACCACCTCTACCTTTTCCACACTTCAACCCTCCAACTTCCATACCATGTAGATATCTAAGTTTAAGGGTAACCAACAACCCAAAGGAAAAAACAAGAAGAGAAAAAGAAAGGAGGTAGACGAAATAACACAAACAAAAACAAAAATGATGGTGGGAGTAACAAAGATAAAAGGAAGGTCAAATTCCCTTGTAAATTTTTAAGGAGGATCATCTGAAACATATGTTTTGTACTCAATATATATGAAATATAATATAGATATTAAAGCACTTGACTTCAAAAATAAACCAAATCTTTTAGACAAAATAATCAACACATCTATTAAAGTACTATTTTCCACCCCAAAGACTCAGTGAGGACCTATGGGTGTTTTCATGTTGAGACATATATTTTCTTCCTTAGATTTTGAGCTTTTTAGGGAGTTTTCTCCTTGCATGCCCAATAAGGTGTAAGCTCCCTCAAAAACTCAAAATACAAGGAAGAAAAGGTATGTCTCAACACGAAAACACTAGTAGGTCCTCACTGAGTCTTTGAGGTGGAAAATAGTGTTGGACATGGTGTTATGTTTTCATTGATGTCAACAAGGTTTAATATGGATTTATCATCCAGACAAGTATCCAGCTATACCAGTTCTAGGAATCGATAGTAAAGAATGAATAACAATGTTGATCATTGGATCAAAATAAAATCACGATTCAAACAACTCAGATCTCTTTTCCGTGAATCCCCTAGGCAACCAAAAAAATGGCTAAGTATCATATTCTATCAATATCACTTAAAAATTTCTAAGTATGGTTCATTATGGAGGAAATGAATGTTGGGCATGCATTTTGATGACATCTGAGAAGAGATATGATTGCTCGATTCCGAGAGTCTGCGAACCCAAGAAAAATCACTTAATTTTTTTTCTAGGTATAGGTTCATCTTGGAGGTTGTGGAAGTTGGGCTTGCATTTTGATGAAAACCGAGAATACATGTGATTTCACAAGTTTGAGAGTTTGTGAATCCATCACACAAAATAATTCTAAGTGTTTGAAATGAGTAAGAACCGTCCACTCAATGATTGATTAAATCAAAACTGTAGATCTGTCTAAAGATCCTAGATAAAATAGGGTTGTCCACTCAATACATGATTATATCTAAACTGTCGATTTAATTGAATGACAAGATAAGGCAAAGATACAAAGTTACAAAGTGATGAATCCTTTAAATCCCACCAACCATTAGATTGAGGGAATAATTCAAGAGTAAGGTGAGCCATTAGATCAAGAAGTAGAGGATATTGTAAGAACTTCGACATGTATAACTCTGGGGGAGTTGAACACCATTAGAGTTGTAATATCCTAGAGTCCTAGAGTACCAAAACCATGAACACCGTTGACATAATATCCTTCATGATATTTATATACCATCTGATCGATGGGAAACATGGTGAAAAGGGTGGTCATTTGGGGTTCACCCTCTTGACGTAAATAAATTTGAGTCGGCTAGAAATCTCAAAGGCCGAAATACTGAAATCAAGAAAAAACATCGATCTAAGATCCCTTCGTGACCTTTCTCAGTCGTTTGATCAAGAAGTATAGAGAAATGATCCAGGAGGGATACATGTGGTAGAAGACAAATATTACATGTGGCCCAATCAACTGGTGACAAGTGTCATGACCCATTTGCAACAAAAGTTCTGTGACATTCATGAATCAAGGTGACACATGGATCCACATCAGTAGGACCACGTCAGCAATGAGTGACATGTGGCACACATTCCATGGGTCCACGTCACTAAAGGATAAGCATGGTCACTCGAAGCTAACCATTCCAGGAGTAGAATAACTTGAATCAGTTAGATAGCCCGGAGGATGAAGTCTGGAGGACTTGGTTCCAACACTGGTCTCATGATAAGGTAAAGGAGTTGATTAGAGGTGCCAAGGGCATAGAAGTAAGTAAGCCCATGAACATTTGAATAAGATCCTATGTATAAGAATAAGGGAGGAAAGAGAAAGTGCTAAAGGAACATCGCTTAGAGTAGATAAGCCTGTAGTTTCTAGCCCACGGTCCCAAGGAAAGTGGATTGGAGGAAGCGTATATCTGCAAAATTTGAATCAAGATACACGAAAACAATCTATGAAGGAATAAAATGATAAAATGACTTAGAATGGATTTGAAGTCTTTTAAAATTAAAATAAAATATCAATAAAAAATAAATGTCACCATTAATGTTTATTAAATGAAGAGGTGCATTGGTTCATTATTAAAATACACAATGGTTCAAACTCATACCTATTGAAATATTATATAAACCACAAATTGTGGTGGAAAGAAAGTGTCTCTGTGGTCTAATTCAGAATATCAATCAAATATAGATTCCAAGGAATAACGTGAAACATTCACATGAAGTGAGGGTGATAGGGAGGAGCAAGGGAGGATTGGAGTCCTCTACAGGTTGAAGCCTGAAATAAGGGAGTTGGTACTTCCTCAAGTTGGTGCTTGAAAACAAGCGAGTTGGTGCTTGAAAACAAGGAGTTGGTGCTTCCTAGATTTGGTTCTCTAAAATAGGGGATTGGTGTCTCCTTGAGTTGGTTCTCAAAAGAAGAGAGATTGGTGTCTCCTACACATTGTAACCTATACTTTTTGTTATTTTTATATTTAATTTTTTTTCCAGTACATTCTTATTAATCAATTGTTAAGTTTAATAATTAATTACCATTAAAAATAGTGAAAAATAAGCAATATTGATTTACCCCCCTCTCTCATTATTGGCCAACATTTCAACAATTGGTATCAGAGAAGGTTCCTTCACCACAGTCTAACTACTTGAAGGGAGATTCTGAGAAATCCAATGGATCAAGAAGAAGGAATGTCCCCCAATAGAGAACCATTGTTCAAAGGAAATGATTATGCATTTTGGAGTATAAGGATAAAAATTTATCTGATGGCTCTTAGATGTGATGTTTGGCTGTCTGTGGTAAATGGTTACACTACTCCAACTACTGCACCTTCATATGTTGCTGCAAAGAAACTCTGCGATGATAATTCAAGGGTTTTTAATTAAATTCCTAGTGGATTAGCAAACCCCATATTTGAAAAGTGATGCATTGTAAATAAACAAAAGAAATTTGGGACAAACTTAAAGTCATCTATGAAGGATATGGAAAATTTAAGAAAGAAAAACTTCAAACATACAGAGGGAAGCTTGAGAGTATGACGATGAAAGAGGAAGAAAACGTTGCAGAACATTTTCAAAGAGGGGATTAAATAGTCAATTCAATCAGAGAAGAGATAAAAGATAATATTATTCTCCAAACTGTGTTGATATCATTACCAATGAGATATCATTCCAAGGTATCTACCTTAGAATATTGAGAATACCTTTACAACCTTACAATTGATGAACTTCATACGATTCTTATAGCCTATGAATTGCGAATCGGGAAAGAAAAGTCATCAAAAAGGGAAACAACCTTCAAAGCATCAAAAGAAACAAAGAATCATGAGCATGTGCCAAATGAAAATCACTCAGACATATCAGGTGAATAAGAGGCCAAATTTATAAGGAAACTCAATAGAGGGTCTAGAAAATACAAAGGGAAGTTATCCTTCAAATGCTTCAACTGTGGAAAAATTGGACACTTTGCTAGCAAGTGTCCCTATCCCAAACAAGAGGATAATTATGATGAAGAATCTTACAACCAGAAAGACCATAAAAAGGATAAAACCCAATACAAAAAGAAATTCTACAAGAAAAAGAAAAACTTCTACTCCAAATAAGACAATAGTTCATCTAACATAAGTGAAGATGAGGAGACAAAGCTTCTATTTATGGGCATAGAACCTCCAAATAAAGACGACGGAAACTTTGAAGTTGAAGGAGGAGTAGACCTTGAAGAAGAAATTATTAGTTCTATTGAATAACTGAGAAAATATAGAAAGAAGAATAAATTATTAAGAGAACAACTACTAGAATATGAAGAAGTACAAAAATCAAGAGAAAAATAAGTTTCAAAAACCCTCAAGAAAACGTAACAAATTATTATTGATTTAAAGACTCAAGTCCAAAAATCTAAAAGGATATAAGAAGTCATTTCAAATAAAATCAATGAAAAGCAACAAGACTGTGAAAAGCTAGAGGCTGAATTTATTGTTCTAAAAGGGGATCTTGAGAAAGAAAAGAAAAAATCAAGATATGAAAACAATTCAAGAATATTGTATGATATTCTTAACAATCAAAGGTCATCAAGCAATAAGACATTACTGGGATATGATCAAAAGAAGTCTAAGAAAGGATCTAACTCTACATCTCAGGAAACTGACAAAAATGCAAAAACTTATGCAATTTCCTTTCAAATCTCCTTCAATTAGAAAGAAAACAAGATAAAGAATGTTTCTAATCAACTTAAATCTACAAAAGAAAATGAATTCAGATGGGATAGAATTACAAGAAGAACTTCCCCCCAAAATTATCAACATCTCTTTCTTGGATATTGCTTCTCTTGCAATAATTTTGGGCATAAAGCAGTAGATTGTAGAGCTTATAGAAAGAACAAACAAAAGAATGTTCAAATATATGGTTATAATAAAAACAAGAATAATACTAGTCAAGAGAACATAAACTATAATTCATTCTATTTACTGGAAAATTATAATGTTGAATGCAACAAATGCAATAATTATGGTCACAAAACTAGTGACTGTATACTACCAAAGAATCCCATAAAAAAATACAAAATTAAAGAAGAAAAGCATAAGAGGGCATGGAAATAAAAACAAATAGAAGAAAAAGGAACATAGTGTAAGGTATCCTTATATGCTAAAGAAAAAAGGAGTCAATGATATATTGACAGTGGATGTTCAAAGAATATTACTAGAGATCAGGACAAATTCCTCAGTCTGAAAAGAAAAGAAAGTGTTATATTTGAAGATAATGTCTTTGCCAAGATACTTGGAAAGGGAACACCCCGTCTAGGAAATAATAAATCTAAATCACAAAATGTGTTATTAGTTGAAAAATTGAAGCCTAATCTCCTCAGTGTGATCCAAACATTTGATCAAGGACACATATGTATATTTGACTCTAAAAAATGTGAGATTAGAAAAGAAGACTCAGGAAAATTCGTGGTTTTTGCACCAAGAACACCAAGAAATATTTATATCTTAAACATAGAATATGAAGAAAATTTTTGCATGAGATAAATAGATGAAAGTTGGCTATGGCACAGAAGAATGGGACATATAGGTTTTGACAATTTGATAAAATTCAATAAAAAATAAGTTTTGATAAATATGCCAAAGATTATTAAACCTTCAAACCTTGTTTGTAGGAACTGCCAACATGGAAAGAAAACAAGAATAAGATTCAAGACAAAAGAATACTCTACATCAAAACCATTGGAACTTGTTCACACTGGCCTCTGTGGACCAACAAGAACTAAAATAATGCAAGATGAACATTACTTCATTTTATTCATAGATGACTATACAAGGATGACTTGGGTATCCTTTCTTAACGAGAAATCAAAATCTTTCAAAAAATCAAGGCTTTCAAAGGCATGTTGAGAATGAGACTGATCTCAAAATCAAGATCTTAAGATCAAAAAATAGAGGGGAATTTACCTCAGATGAGTTCAATAAGTTTTGTGAAACTCATGGAATTAAAAGACATTTTTCAGCTCCAAGAACTCCTAAAAAAAATGGAGTTGCTGAAAGGAAAAATAGAACTATCCAAGAAGAATCCAAAACTATGTTAAATGGAGCCAAAACTCCATATATCTATTGGAGCAAAGAAATGTATACAAAAGTATACATAATTAATAGATCTCAGCTTAGAATTAACCGTGACAAGACACCATATGAGTTATAGTTTGTAAGACCAAAATTAGTCAAACACTTTTGAGTCTTTGGGAGCAAATGCTATATAAAAAGAGATGATGATAATATAGGAAAATTTGATTCCATATCGGATGAAGGCATATTTCTTTGTTACTCATCCAATAAAAAAGCCTACATATGCTACAATCCGAGATTGCACAAAATTGTGGAAAGTGAAAATGTAAAGGTGGATGATCTAACATCAAGAAGAATCAAATCTCAAGAGAATTCACAAGATGATGAAAGAATAAGAGATGATGATGATGAAGAAGAAACTGAATAAATAAAAGAAGAAGAATCACAAAGTGAAGAATAAAATGAAGAGGAAGCGTCACTAAGACATTAATCAATAGCACCATCAAGAAGAGTACAAAGAGATCATCCTGAATGTCAAATCATTGGAAACACAAGTGCTAGAGTTGAAACAAGAAGAATGCTAACATATGAATCTGAACACGCAATGATCTCCATAATAGAACCAAAACATTTTCAGAATCTAGCAAAGATGAATATTGGATTAAAGCCATGAATGAAGAGCTTGATCAAATAGAGAAGAATCAGACCCGTGAACTGAAGTTCCAAGACCAAAAGACAAAAATGTGGTAGGGACCAAGTGGATTTTTAAGAATAAAGTTAATGAATATGGTCAAACTATAAGGAATAAATAAATATTAGTGTACAAAGGATATGCACAAGTAGAAGGGATCGATTTTGAGGAAACATTTTCCTTTGTGGCCAAATTGGAAGCTATCAATTGTTTTTGGAATTTGCGTGCTTTAAAAACTTCAAAATATATCAAATGGATGTCAAATCAACATTCTTTAATGGAAATATAGAGGAATAAGTTTATATAGAACACCCTGAAGGTTTTATGTTATCAGAAAATAAATACGATGTATGGAAATTAAAGAAAGTATTGTATGGTCTCAAACAAGCTCCCATTGCATGGTTTTCAAGACTTGATAATCATCTACATCAACAAATATACAAAAGAGGAGCCACTGAAAACAATCTCTATATTAAAATTGAAAATCAGAATATGATTATTGTTGTAGTATATGTGGATGATATCATATTTGGAAGTAATCTAGATCCTCTAAGAAAGCAATTTGCTACATAAATGAAAAAATAATTTGAGATGTTGATGCTTGGTGAACTAACATTCTTCCTAGGATTACAAGTTTCACAATCAAGAAAATGCATGTTCATATCCTAGACCAAATACATTAAAGAAATGTTGAAGAAATTTCAAATGGAATATTGTAAACCTATGACCACTCCTATGATTACAGGATGCAAACTAAGCAAAAATGATGAATCACTAAATGTATACCAAACCAAGTATATATCAATGATTGGTAGTCTATTTTATGCAACAACAACAAGACCAGACATCATACAAGCTATAGGATTAGTGGACGGACTTGAATCTGCACCTAAAGAGACACATATGAAAATAGTTAAAAGGATTTTTAGATATCTCAAAGGAACCTTGGATTTTGGTTTATGGTATCCAAAAAAAAAATACTTCACATTAACTGCATATGTTGATGCAGATTCAAAAGGAAGTATTGATGATATAAAGAGCACTAGTGGAGGCGTGTTTTTCCTAGGAAAATTTCTTGTGTCATGGCCAAGTAAAAATAAACCCTCCATAACATTATCTACAACAGAAGCTGAATATATTGTTGCTTCCTCCTGTTGCACTTAAGTAATTTGGATGAAACAAACTCTAGAAGACCTACAAGTAAAATATGATCATCCAATTCTTCTTAATTGTGACAATACCAGTGCCATAAACCTTTCTAAAAATCATGCGATGCACTAAAAATCCAATCATATTCCAATCAAATTTAATTTCTTAAGGGAACATGTTTCTCAAAAAGTTGTTAAAGTGGAATATGTGGATATTAAAGAACAAATTGCATATATATTCACAAAACCTTAACCCAAGAGTATTTTTGAATACCTTAGACAAATATTGGGGGTAATCTCCATATCTAATTGAATTGTACAATATTCATTAGAGAGGGAGTACATGGACAAGGGGAGTATAATCTCCTGGGGGGAAAGAAATGTCCCTTCTGTCATTGTTTTCAAAGGGGGAGAATACACAGTAAAACACAGTTAAAATAAAGTGTTTTTACTTTGTTTCCATCAATGCCAAAGGGGGAGAATGTTAGACATGGTGTTATGTTGTTATTGATGTCAACAAGGGTTAATATGGATTTATCATCTAGACATGTATCCGGTTATACCAGTTGCAGGAATCGACAGTAAAGAACGAAGAACAATGTTGATCGTTGGATCTAAATAAAAGCATGATCATATGGCTCGAATCGATTTTTTGCAAGTCCATTGAGCATCCAAAAAAAATGGCTAAGTATCATACTCTATCAGTATCACTTAAAATTTTCTAAGTATGGTTCATTATGGAGGCAACAAAAGTTGGGACTGCATTTTGAGACATCCGAGAAGATATATGTGTCCATGAGTCTGAGAGTCCATGAACCTGAGAAAAACCACTTAATTTTTTTTCTAAGTATAGGTTCATTTTAGAGGCTTTATAAATTGGGCGTGCCTTTTGATGAAACCCGAGAAGACATGTGAGTCCGTGAACTCGTCACACAAAATAGTTCTAATTGTTGGAAATGAATAAGAACCGTCCACTCAACGATTGATTAAATCCAAACCGTAGATCTGTCTAAAGAGCCTATATAAACCAGGGTCATCTACTCAACACTTGATTATATAAAAAAAATTGATTTAATTAAATGACAATATAAGGAAAAGATACTAAGATATGAAGTGTTGAAGACCCAAAATCCCACCAACCATTAGATCAAGGGAAGAATTTTGGAGTAATTTGAGTCGTTAGATCAAGAAGTGAAAGGATAGTGTAAGCACTTCTACAGGTATAACTACAGGGGAGTTGAAAAACATTAGAGTTGTAATATCCTGAAGTCTCGGAGTACCAAAACCCCGAATACTGTTGATCTAAGATCCTTCTTGATATTTCTAGATCATTCGATCAATGAGAAACATGGTGAAAAGGGTAGTCATTTGGCATTGATCCTCTGGACATAAAGGCATTTAAGTCAGCTAGAAATCCTGAAGGCCGAAATAGCGAAATCACGCAAACCATCGATCTAAGATCCCTTTGGGACCTTTTTCAACCATTTGATCAAGCAATCTAGAGCAATGATCTAGGAGGGAGACATGTGGTAGAAGACAAATATGACACGTGGCCTAATCAACTAGTGACAAGTGTTAAGGCCCATTTGGCACACAAGGTCTGTGAGAATCATGAATCAAGGTGACATGTGGCTCCACATCAACAAGTCAATATTAGCAGGACCACGCCAGAAATGGGTTACATGTGGCACACATATCATGGTTCCATGTCACCAGAGGAGAAGTATGATCATTCGATGCTGACCATTCTGGGAGTAAAAGAGTTTGAATCGATCAGATAGCCCGAAATTCAAAGTCCGGAGGACTTGGTTCTAGAACCTCTTTCATGATAAGGTAAAGGAGTTGATTATAGGCACCAGGGGGCTAGAAGTAAATAATCCCATGAAATTTGAATAAGGTCCTATGAAGAAGAATAAGGGAGGAAAGATAAATCATTAAGGGAATAAAGCTTAGAGTGGATAAGCCCGTGGTTTCGAGCCCATGGTCAAAATGAAAGTGGATTGAATGAAGCGCCTATCTGCAGAACTCGAATCTAGATACAAGAAAACAATCTATGAAGGAATAAAATGATAAAACGATTTAGAAGGGATTTGAAGTCTTTTAAAATTAAAATCAAATATTAATAAAACCTAAATGTCACCATTAATGTTGATTAAATGAAGAGGTGCATTGGTTCATTATTAAAAGACATAATGGTTCAAATTCATATCTATTTAAATACTGTATAAACCACAAACTGTGGTGGAAAGAAAGTTCATCTATATTAATTCAGAATATCAAACACAGACAGAGTCCAGAGAAGAACATGAAACATTCACATGAAGTGAGGGTGGTAGGGAGGAGCAAGGGAGGATTTGATTCCTCTATAGGTTGAAGCCTAAAACAAGGGAGTTGGTGCTTCCTCAATTTTGTGCCTGAAAAGAAGGGAGTTGGTGCTTCCTCAAGTTGGTGCTTGAAAACAAGGAGTTGGTGCTTCCTAGAGTTGGTTCTCTAAAACAAGGGATTAGTGTCTCCTTGAGTTGGTGCTAAAAATAAGAGATATTGGTATCTCCTACACATTGTAACTGCACTTTTTGTAATTGTTATATTTAATTTTTTTTCAGTGAATTCTTGTTGATCAATTGTTAAATTCAATAATTAATTATGATTAAAAATAGTGAAAAAGAAGCAATATTGATTCACCCCCCCACCTCTCAATATTGGCCAACACTTCAAAAAATAGAGCTATAACACCCTTGAGGTAGGATAACACAATATATTATTCCTTAAAGAAAGAATTCACTCCCATGCAATCCTTGCTTTCTACAAATACAATATACTTCACCATATCCTATTACATTTCTTATACTTGTTTATATAATACTATCTACTTCTTAGGAAAATTATAATAGGTGAAACCTTCTTGTAAGCCTTCTCACTTTTATTTATTTCACACTATTACATATTCCTTATTGACTATGAATTCCTTCCATACATAACAATACATAACCATATATCTATTATTATTCCAATTGGGTACCTCCCTAGTTACCCCATATTACCCCCTAGGTATACTAAATTTGTTGTATAATCAATAGATATGAAATATAATATAGATATTAAACCATTAAATTCAAAAATAAAACAAAACATCCACACAAAATAATCAACACAAGAATTAAAGAAAACCCTTGAGGTAGGTAACACCATATATTATTTCTTAAGGAGGGAATTCACTCCCAAGCAATCCTTGATTGATACAAGGACAATATACTTGATCATATCATATTACATTACTTATACTTGTTTATATAATACTATCTATATCCTAAGAACATTCTAGTAGGTGGAATCTTCTAGTAATCCTTCTCACATTTATTGCTTTCACACTATTACATAGGCCTTATTTATTATAAATGGACTCCATATATAAAAATGTATAACCACATATCTATTATTATTCCCATTGGGTATCTCCCTAGTTACCCCATACTACCCCATGGGTATAATACATTTCATCCCCCTTCACACATTTCATCCTCGAAACATGGGAATAAACCATACAATATGATCTGGTAAGAAATGTAGCCAACTCGTACCAATAACGAGAATCCAACCATCCTAGTGAAATGTGAACATGGGGTCCAATTTATTTCTTTCAATTGCTCCTCACTCTACTAATCTAATATCTCCATGAAATGTTGTTATTCCTCCACACACCTCTTGATTGTTTTTTATTTTGGTACCATGTTAGTCCATAATACGTTCGTTGATGCTCAGACCCTTTCCTTGATGACTTTTGTTTCTCTAGGTGGTGTGAGTGGTGGTATAGATCAACCTTAACTCTTGGTGTGTCTTGGTTTTACTCTTCAACATGTTGTTCCTTGTAGTCATTGAGCTCATTGGCTTATTTTTTATGTCCTTCATGGGGCTTTCCTTCATATTCTATTGAAGGATCTATTTATGATTCAACCTTGGATTTTTCAATTATTTTCCTTGCAATAACTTCTTTAGGTAACCTTGTGGACCCTTCTGGATAAGGAAGATAAATATCTTGCAATATAAGTTTATTTTTCTTATACAAAATCTTCAAAAAATTCTTTTTCACATTAACATTAACTTTACCAACTAATCGTATCCAAGGATATCCAAGAATAACATCAACATCATTCATATCAATGGCTTGAAAATTAAAATGCAACGTATATGTATCCATAGTGAGCTTCAAATATTTGAAAATTTGTATAGTATAACCCTCAACTTGTGTTATTTGGATATGTTTTGCAAGAACTTGCAATCTATTATCCAAATGGACATTGATGAAATTATGTTGGCAACTAGGGTTAATAGAAACAATGAATTGTTTTTTATGAATACATCCATGAACTTGTAATATAGAGTTTCCACATGAAAATAAACCCTTGGTGCTCTCTTTATCATTATTATTAGCATGAGACCATTTATCTAAAATGAATGTTTCATATGCTTCATAGGAAAGTGCCACCAACTCGACAAAGTCAAATGACTACCACCATAGGGAAATATTCTTTGAAACCATAGTGTAGACAATCTTTCCACTTCTCTTTTCATAATGACTTTTGGGACTTTATGAATTCTTCAATACTAGGACCATCATCTTTTCCAAGTAAATACATCTTGCTTGGAATAAAGCTTCAATAAAAACTAGGGTTTATAAAAATAACTTACATTTCAATGGAGCTCCTTGAGGTCACTAAATTCAAATGGGCATAACTACAATTATGCTGAAATGATTGGCTAGTATTACTACAATTGTGAAATTCCACAACCACTATGCATATATTGGTGTTGGTTTGACTAAACTCTAAGCACTCTAGTAAAAGATATTTGATCTACAAATCGCATGGCCATCCTCGAAAAAAAACCTAAGAAATTATTGATTGTAACTTGGGTATATTTTTTAGAGGAACTCATATATGTAACCTGTTCCTTCAAATTCCACATAGAAAGTTTCATAATTCAAGCTAAAGGCCACTCTCCTCTTTTACCTTTGAAAAAATATGTAAAAAGGAAAAAGTATTCCTTTTTTGGCCCACGAAAGAGCTTTGATACCAAATGTTGTGTACTCAATAAATCTAAAAATAAACAATATAAATCAACTAGAATATAATAGATACACAAAATAGATAGTAAGATAATGAAATCAATTTGTTTTGTAGTCAATAGATTTGAAATATAATATAGATATTAAATCCTTCAACTTCATAAGTAAATCAAAGCATTCACACAAAATAATCAACACAAGAATTAGAGAAAACCCTTGAGGTAGGATAACACCATATATTATTGCCTAAGGAATAAATGCACTCCCAAGCAATCCTTTCTTGCTGCAAATACAATATACTTCACCATATCACATTACATTTATTATACTTGTTTGTATAATACTATTTACCTCCTAGGAACATTCTAGAGGAGGAACATTCTAGTAGGTGGAACCTTCTAGTAATCCTTCTCACATTTATTACTTTCACAATATTACATAGGCCTTGTTTACTACAGATGACATCCATACATAACAATACATAACCACGTATCTATTATTATTCCCATTGGGTAGCACCATATATTATTTCTTAAGGAGGTAATTCACTCCCAAGCAATCCTTGATTGATACAAGGACAATATACTTGATCATATCCCATTACATTACTTATACTTGTTTATATAACACTATCTATATCCTAGGAACATTCTAGTAGGTGGAACCTTCTAGTAATCCTTCTCACATTTATTGCTTTCACACTATTACATAGGCCTTATTTACTATAAATGGCCTCCACATATAAAAATGCATAACCACATATCTATTATTATTCCCATTGAGTATCTCCCTAGTTACCCCATACTACCCCATATTTATAATACATTCCATCCTCCTTCACATATTTCATCCTCGAAACATGGGAATAAACCATACAATATGATCTGGTAAAAAATGTAGCCATCTCGTACCAATAATGAGAATCCAACCATCCTAGTGAAATGTGAACATGGGGTCCAATTTATTTCTTTCAATTGCTCCTCATTGTGATAATCTGATATCTCCATGCATTGTTTTTATTCCTCCACGCACCTCTTGATTGTTTGTTATTTTGGTTCCATGTTAGTGCATAATAAGTTCGTTGATGCTCACACCCTTTCCTTGATGACTTTTTTTTTCTCTAGGTGGTGTGGGTGGTGGTATAGATCAACCTTAACTCTTGGTGTGTCTTGGTTTTACTCTTCAACATGTTGTTTCTTGGAGTCATTGAGCTCCTTGTCTTCTTTTTTATGTCCTTCATGGGGATTTCCTTCATATTCTATTGTAGGCTCTACTTATGATTTAACCTTGTATTTTTGCAATTATTTTCCTTGCAATAAGTTCTTTAGGTGCCCTTGTGGACCCTTCTGGATAAGTAAGATAAATATATTTCAATATAAGTTTATTTTTCTTATACAAAATCTTCAAAAAAATATTTTGCACATTAACATTAATTTTACCAACTAATCCTATCCAAGGATATCAAAGAATAACATCCACATCATTCATATCAATGGCTTGAAAATTAAAATGCAATGCATATTTATCCATAGTGATCTTCAAATATTTGAAAATTTGTATAGTATAACCCTCAACTTGTGTTCTTTGGATATGTTTTACAAGAACTTGCAATCTATTATCCAAATGGAAATTGTTGAAATTATGTTGGCAACTAGGGTTAATAGAAACAATGAATTGTTTTTTATGAATACATCCATGAACTTGTAATATAGAGTTTCCACATGAAAATAAACCCTTGGTGCTCACTCTATCATTATTATTAGCATGATACCATTTATCTAAAATGAATGTTTCATATGCTTCATAGGAAAGTACCATCATCTCGACAAAGTCAAATGACTACCACCATATGGCAATATTCTTTGAAACCATAGTGTAGACAATCTTTCCACTTCTCTTTCCATAATGACTTTTGGAACTTTATGAATTCTTCAATACTAGGACCATAATCTTTGCCAAGTAAATACATCTTACTTGGAAAAAATATTCAACAAAAATTAGGGTTTATAAAAATAACTTACATTTCAATGGAGCTCCTTGAGGTCACTAAATTCAAATGGGTTTAACTACAATTATACTTCTATGATTGGCTAGTATTACCACAATTATGAAATTCCACAACCACTATTCATATATTGGTGTTGGTTTGACTAAAATCTAAGAACTCTAGCAAAAGATATTTGATCTAAAAATCATATGGCCATCCCCGAAAAAAAACCTAAGAAATTATTGATTGTAACTTGGGTATATTGTTCAGAGGAACTCATATATGTAACATGTTCCTTCAAATTCCACATAGAAAGTTTCATAATTCAAGTTAAAGACCACTCTCCTCTTTTAACTTTGAAAAAATATGTAAAAAGGAAAAATTATTCCTTTTTTTGGCCCAACAAAGAGCTTTGATACCAAATGTTGTGTACTCAATAAATCTAAAATAAACAATATAAATCAACTAGAATATAATAGATCCACAAAATAGATAATAAGATAATGAAATCAATCTATTTTGTAGTCAATATATTTGAAATATAATATAGA
>ML796488.1:508648-545062 GCA_009831015.1 Picea engelmannii | reverse complement strand
GGTCTCATGATAAGGTAAAGGAGTTGATTAGAGGTGCCAAGGGCATAGAAGTAAGTAAGCCCATGAACATTTGAATAAGATCCTATGTATAAGAATAAGGGAGGAAAGAGAAAGTGCTAAAGGAACATCGCTTAGAGTAGATAAGCCTGTAGTTTCTAGCCCACGGTCCCAAGGAAAGTGGATTGGAGGAAGCGTATATCTGCAAAATTTGAATCAAGATACACGAAAACAATCTATGAAGGAATAAAATGATAAAATGACTTAGAATGGATTTGAAGTCTTTTAAAATTAAAATAAAATATCAATAAAAAATAAATGTCACCATTAATGTTTATTAAATGAAGAGGTGCATTGGTTCATTATTAAAATACACAATGGTTCAAACTCATACCTATTGAAATATTATATAAACCACAAATTGTGGTGGAAAGAAAGTGTCTCTGTGGTCTAATTCAGAATATCAATCAAATATAGATTCCAAGGAATAACGTGAAACATTCACATGAAGTGAGGGTGATAGGGAGGAGCAAGGGAGGATTGGAGTCCTCTACAGGTTGAAGCCTGAAATAAGGGAGTTGGTACTTCCTCAAGTTGGTGCTTGAAAACAAGCGAGTTGGTGCTTGAAAACAAGGAGTTGGTGCTTCCTAGATTTGGTTCTCTAAAATAGGGGATTGGTGTCTCCTTGAGTTGGTTCTCAAAAGAAGAGAGATTGGTGTCTCCTACACATTGTAACCTATACTTTTTGTTATTTTTATATTTAATTTTTTTTCCAGTACATTCTTATTAATCAATTGTTAAGTTTAATAATTAATTACCATTAAAAATAGTGAAAAATAAGCAATATTGATTTACCCCCCTCTCTCATTATTGGCCAACATTTCAACAATTGGTATCAGAGAAGGTTCCTTCACCACAGTCTAACTACTTGAAGGGAGATTCTGAGAAATCCAATGGATCAAGAAGAAGGAATGTCCCCCAATAGAGAACCATTGTTCAAAGGAAATGATTATGCATTTTGGAGTATAAGGATAAAAATTTATCTGATGGCTCTTAGATGTGATGTTTGGCTGTCTGTGGTAAATGGTTACACTACTCCAACTACTGCACCTTCATATGTTGCTGCAAAGAAACTCTGCGATGATAATTCAAGGGTTTTTAATTAAATTCCTAGTGGATTAGCAAACCCCATATTTGAAAAGTGATGCATTGTAAATAAACAAAAGAAATTTGGGACAAACTTAAAGTCATCTATGAAGGATATGGAAAATTTAAGAAAGAAAAACTTCAAACATACAGAGGGAAGCTTGAGAGTATGACGATGAAAGAGGAAGAAAACGTTGCAGAACATTTTCAAAGAGGGGATTAAATAGTCAATTCAATCAGAGAAGAGATAAAAGATAATATTATTCTCCAAACTGTGTTGATATCATTACCAATGAGATATCATTCCAAGGTATCTACCTTAGAATATTGAGAATACCTTTACAACCTTACAATTGATGAACTTCATACGATTCTTATAGCCTATGAATTGCGAATCGGGAAAGAAAAGTCATCAAAAAGGGAAACAACCTTCAAAGCATCAAAAGAAACAAAGAATCATGAGCATGTGCCAAATGAAAATCACTCAGACATATCAGGTGAATAAGAGGCCAAATTTATAAGGAAACTCAATAGAGGGTCTAGAAAATACAAAGGGAAGTTATCCTTCAAATGCTTCAACTGTGGAAAAATTGGACACTTTGCTAGCAAGTGTCCCTATCCCAAACAAGAGGATAATTATGATGAAGAATCTTACAACCAGAAAGACCATAAAAAGGATAAAACCCAATACAAAAAGAAATTCTACAAGAAAAAGAAAAACTTCTACTCCAAATAAGACAATAGTTCATCTAACATAAGTGAAGATGAGGAGACAAAGCTTCTATTTATGGGCATAGAACCTCCAAATAAAGACGACGGAAACTTTGAAGTTGAAGGAGGAGTAGACCTTGAAGAAGAAATTATTAGTTCTATTGAATAACTGAGAAAATATAGAAAGAAGAATAAATTATTAAGAGAACAACTACTAGAATATGAAGAAGTACAAAAATCAAGAGAAAAATAAGTTTCAAAAACCCTCAAGAAAACGTAACAAATTATTATTGATTTAAAGACTCAAGTCCAAAAATCTAAAAGGATATAAGAAGTCATTTCAAATAAAATCAATGAAAAGCAACAAGACTGTGAAAAGCTAGAGGCTGAATTTATTGTTCTAAAAGGGGATCTTGAGAAAGAAAAGAAAAAATCAAGATATGAAAACAATTCAAGAATATTGTATGATATTCTTAACAATCAAAGGTCATCAAGCAATAAGACATTACTGGGATATGATCAAAAGAAGTCTAAGAAAGGATCTAACTCTACATCTCAGGAAACTGACAAAAATGCAAAAACTTATGCAATTTCCTTTCAAATCTCCTTCAATTAGAAAGAAAACAAGATAAAGAATGTTTCTAATCAACTTAAATCTACAAAAGAAAATGAATTCAGATGGGATAGAATTACAAGAAGAACTTCCCCCCAAAATTATCAACATCTCTTTCTTGGATATTGCTTCTCTTGCAATAATTTTGGGCATAAAGCAGTAGATTGTAGAGCTTATAGAAAGAACAAACAAAAGAATGTTCAAATATATGGTTATAATAAAAACAAGAATAATACTAGTCAAGAGAACATAAACTATAATTCATTCTATTTACTGGAAAATTATAATGTTGAATGCAACAAATGCAATAATTATGGTCACAAAACTAGTGACTGTATACTACCAAAGAATCCCATAAAAAAATACAAAATTAAAGAAGAAAAGCATAAGAGGGCATGGAAATAAAAACAAATAGAAGAAAAAGGAACATAGTGTAAGGTATCCTTATATGCTAAAGAAAAAAGGAGTCAATGATATATTGACAGTGGATGTTCAAAGAATATTACTAGAGATCAGGACAAATTCCTCAGTCTGAAAAGAAAAGAAAGTGTTATATTTGAAGATAATGTCTTTGCCAAGATACTTGGAAAGGGAACACCCCGTCTAGGAAATAATAAATCTAAATCACAAAATGTGTTATTAGTTGAAAAATTGAAGCCTAATCTCCTCAGTGTGATCCAAACATTTGATCAAGGACACATATGTATATTTGACTCTAAAAAATGTGAGATTAGAAAAGAAGACTCAGGAAAATTCGTGGTTTTTGCACCAAGAACACCAAGAAATATTTATATCTTAAACATAGAATATGAAGAAAATTTTTGCATGAGATAAATAGATGAAAGTTGGCTATGGCACAGAAGAATGGGACATATAGGTTTTGACAATTTGATAAAATTCAATAAAAAATAAGTTTTGATAAATATGCCAAAGATTATTAAACCTTCAAACCTTGTTTGTAGGAACTGCCAACATGGAAAGAAAACAAGAATAAGATTCAAGACAAAAGAATACTCTACATCAAAACCATTGGAACTTGTTCACACTGGCCTCTGTGGACCAACAAGAACTAAAATAATGCAAGATGAACATTACTTCATTTTATTCATAGATGACTATACAAGGATGACTTGGGTATCCTTTCTTAACGAGAAATCAAAATCTTTCAAAAAATCAAGGCTTTCAAAGGCATGTTGAGAATGAGACTGATCTCAAAATCAAGATCTTAAGATCAAAAAATAGAGGGGAATTTACCTCAGATGAGTTCAATAAGTTTTGTGAAACTCATGGAATTAAAAGACATTTTTCAGCTCCAAGAACTCCTAAAAAAAATGGAGTTGCTGAAAGGAAAAATAGAACTATCCAAGAAGAATCCAAAACTATGTTAAATGGAGCCAAAACTCCATATATCTATTGGAGCAAAGAAATGTATACAAAAGTATACATAATTAATAGATCTCAGCTTAGAATTAACCGTGACAAGACACCATATGAGTTATAGTTTGTAAGACCAAAATTAGTCAAACACTTTTGAGTCTTTGGGAGCAAATGCTATATAAAAAGA
Source organism: Picea engelmannii (assembly GCA_009831015.1). Classification (NCBI taxonomy): domain Eukaryota; kingdom Viridiplantae; phylum Streptophyta; class Pinopsida; order Pinales; family Pinaceae; genus Picea; species Picea engelmannii. Next base: position 541,031 of record ML796488.1, on the reverse strand, counting down.
GATGATGATAATATAGGAAAATTTGATTCCATATCGGATGAAGGCATATTTCTTTGTTACTCATCCAATAAAAAAGCCTACATATGCTACAATCCGAGATTGCACAAAATTGTGGAAAGTGAAAATGTAAAGGTGGATGATCTAACATCAAGAAGAATCAAATCTCAAGAGAATTCACAAGATGATGAAAGAATAAGAGATGATGATGATGAAGAAGAAACTGAATAAATAAAAGAAGAAGAATCACAAAGTGAAGAATAAAATGAAGAGGAAGCGTCACTAAGACATTAATCAATAGCACCATCAAGAAGAGTACAAAGAGATCATCCTGAATGTCAAATCATTGGAAACACAAGTGCTAGAGTTGAAACAAGAAGAATGCTAACATATGAATCTGAACACGCAATGATCTCCATAATAGAACCAAAACATTTTCAGAATCTAGCAAAGATGAATATTGGATTAAAGCCATGAATGAAGAGCTTGATCAAATAGAGAAGAATCAGACCCGTGAACTGAAGTTCCAAGACCAAAAGACAAAAATGTGGTAGGGACCAAGTGGATTTTTAAGAATAAAGTTAATGAATATGGTCAAACTATAAGGAATAAATAAATATTAGTGTACAAAGGATATGCACAAGTAGAAGGGATCGATTTTGAGGAAACATTTTCCTTTGTGGCCAAATTGGAAGCTATCAATTGTTTTTGGAATTTGCGTGCTTTAAAAACTTCAAAATATATCAAATGGATGTCAAATCAACATTCTTTAATGGAAATATAGAGGAATAAGTTTATATAGAACACCCTGAAGGTTTTATGTTATCAGAAAATAAATACGATGTATGGAAATTAAAGAAAGTATTGTATGGTCTCAAACAAGCTCCCATTGCATGGTTTTCAAGACTTGATAATCATCTACATCAACAAATATACAAAAGAGGAGCCACTGAAAACAATCTCTATATTAAAATTGAAAATCAGAATATGATTATTGTTGTAGTATATGTGGATGATATCATATTTGGAAGTAATCTAGATCCTCTAAGAAAGCAATTTGCTACATAAATGAAAAAATAATTTGAGATGTTGATGCTTGGTGAACTAACATTCTTCCTAGGATTACAAGTTTCACAATCAAGAAAATGCATGTTCATATCCTAGACCAAATACATTAAAGAAATGTTGAAGAAATTTCAAATGGAATATTGTAAACCTATGACCACTCCTATGATTACAGGATGCAAACTAAGCAAAAATGATGAATCACTAAATGTATACCAAACCAAGTATATATCAATGATTGGTAGTCTATTTTATGCAACAACAACAAGACCAGACATCATACAAGCTATAGGATTAGTGGACGGACTTGAATCTGCACCTAAAGAGACACATATGAAAATAGTTAAAAGGATTTTTAGATATCTCAAAGGAACCTTGGATTTTGGTTTATGGTATCCAAAAAAAAAATACTTCACATTAACTGCATATGTTGATGCAGATTCAAAAGGAAGTATTGATGATATAAAGAGCACTAGTGGAGGCGTGTTTTTCCTAGGAAAATTTCTTGTGTCATGGCCAAGTAAAAATAAACCCTCCATAACATTATCTACAACAGAAGCTGAATATATTGTTGCTTCCTCCTGTTGCACTTAAGTAATTTGGATGAAACAAACTCTAGAAGACCTACAAGTAAAATATGATCATCCAATTCTTCTTAATTGTGACAATACCAGTGCCATAAACCTTTCTAAAAATCATGCGATGCACTAAAAATCCAATCATATTCCAATCAAATTTAATTTCTTAAGGGAACATGTTTCTCAAAAAGTTGTTAAAGTGGAATATGTGGATATTAAAGAACAAATTGCATATATATTCACAAAACCTTAACCCAAGAGTATTTTTGAATACCTTAGACAAATATTGGGGGTAATCTCCATATCTAATTGAATTGTACAATATTCATTAGAGAGGGAGTACATGGACAAGGGGAGTATAATCTCCTGGGGGGAAAGAAATGTCCCTTCTGTCATTGTTTTCAAAGGGGGAGAATACACAGTAAAACACAGTTAAAATAAAGTGTTTTTACTTTGTTTCCATCAATGCCAAAGGGGGAGAATGTTAGACATGGTGTTATGTTGTTATTGATGTCAACAAGGGTTAATATGGATTTATCATCTAGACATGTATCCGGTTATACCAGTTGCAGGAATCGACAGTAAAGAACGAAGAACAATGTTGATCGTTGGATCTAAATAAAAGCATGATCATATGGCTCGAATCGATTTTTTGCAAGTCCATTGAGCATCCAAAAAAAATGGCTAAGTATCATACTCTATCAGTATCACTTAAAATTTTCTAAGTATGGTTCATTATGGAGGCAACAAAAGTTGGGACTGCATTTTGAGACATCCGAGAAGATATATGTGTCCATGAGTCTGAGAGTCCATGAACCTGAGAAAAACCACTTAATTTTTTTTCTAAGTATAGGTTCATTTTAGAGGCTTTATAAATTGGGCGTGCCTTTTGATGAAACCCGAGAAGACATGTGAGTCCGTGAACTCGTCACACAAAATAGTTCTAATTGTTGGAAATGAATAAGAACCGTCCACTCAACGATTGATTAAATCCAAACCGTAGATCTGTCTAAAGAGCCTATATAAACCAGGGTCATCTACTCAACACTTGATTATATAAAAAAAATTGATTTAATTAAATGACAATATAAGGAAAAGATACTAAGATATGAAGTGTTGAAGACCCAAAATCCCACCAACCATTAGATCAAGGGAAGAATTTTGGAGTAATTTGAGTCGTTAGATCAAGAAGTGAAAGGATAGTGTAAGCACTTCTACAGGTATAACTACAGGGGAGTTGAAAAACATTAGAGTTGTAATATCCTGAAGTCTCGGAGTACCAAAACCCCGAATACTGTTGATCTAAGATCCTTCTTGATATTTCTAGATCATTCGATCAATGAGAAACATGGTGAAAAGGGTAGTCATTTGGCATTGATCCTCTGGACATAAAGGCATTTAAGTCAGCTAGAAATCCTGAAGGCCGAAATAGCGAAATCACGCAAACCATCGATCTAAGATCCCTTTGGGACCTTTTTCAACCATTTGATCAAGCAATCTAGAGCAATGATCTAGGAGGGAGACATGTGGTAGAAGACAAATATGACACGTGGCCTAATCAACTAGTGACAAGTGTTAAGGCCCATTTGGCACACAAGGTCTGTGAGAATCATGAATCAAGGTGACATGTGGCTCCACATCAACAAGTCAATATTAGCAGGACCACGCCAGAAATGGGTTACATGTGGCACACATATCATGGTTCCATGTCACCAGAGGAGAAGTATGATCATTCGATGCTGACCATTCTGGGAGTAAAAGAGTTTGAATCGATCAGATAGCCCGAAATTCAAAGTCCGGAGGACTTGGTTCTAGAACCTCTTTCATGATAAGGTAAAGGAGTTGATTATAGGCACCAGGGGGCTAGAAGTAAATAATCCCATGAAATTTGAATAAGGTCCTATGAAGAAGAATAAGGGAGGAAAGATAAATCATTAAGGGAATAAAGCTTAGAGTGGATAAGCCCGTGGTTTCGAGCCCATGGTCAAAATGAAAGTGGATTGAATGAAGCGCCTATCTGCAGAACTCGAATCTAGATACAAGAAAACAATCTATGAAGGAATAAAATGATAAAACGATTTAGAAGGGATTTGAAGTCTTTTAAAATTAAAATCAAATATTAATAAAACCTAAATGTCACCATTAATGTTGATTAAATGAAGAGGTGCATTGGTTCATTATTAAAAGACATAATGGTTCAAATTCATATCTATTTAAATACTGTATAAACCACAAACTGTGGTGGAAAGAAAGTTCATCTATATTAATTCAGAATATCAAACACAGACAGAGTCCAGAGAAGAACATGAAACATTCACATGAAGTGAGGGTGGTAGGGAGGAGCAAGGGAGGATTTGATTCCTCTATAGGTTGAAGCCTAAAACAAGGGAGTTGGTGCTTCCTCAATTTTGTGCCTGAAAAGAAGGGAGTTGGTGCTTCCTCAAGTTGGTGCTTGAAAACAAGGAGTTGGTGCTTCCTAGAGTTGGTTCTCTAAAACAAGGGATTAGTGTCTCCTTGAGTTGGTGCTAAAAATAAGAGATATTGGTATCTCCTACACATTGTAACTGCACTTTTTGTAATTGTTATATTTAATTTTTTTTCAGTGAATTCTTGTTGATCAATTGTTAAATTCAATAATTAATTATGATTAAAAATAGTGAAAAAGAAGCAATATTGATTCACCCCCCCACCTCTCAATATTGGCCAACACTTCAAAAAATAGAGCTATAACACCCTTGAGGTAGGATAACACAATATATTATTCCTTAAAGAAAGAATTCACTCCCATGCAATCCTTGCTTTCTACAAATACAATATACTTCACCATATCCTATTACATTTCTTATACTTGTTTATATAATACTATCTACTTCTTAGGAAAATTATAATAGGTGAAACCTTCTTGTAAGCCTTCTCACTTTTATTTATTTCACACTATTACATATTCCTTATTGACTATGAATTCCTTCCATACATAACAATACATAACCATATATCTATTATTATTCCAATTGGGTACCTCCCTAGTTACCCCATATTACCCCCTAGGTATACTAAATTTGTTGTATAATCAATAGATATGAAATATAATATAGATATTAAACCATTAAATTCAAAAATAAAACAAAACATCCACACAAAATAATCAACACAAGAATTAAAGAAAACCCTTGAGGTAGGTAACACCATATATTATTTCTTAAGGAGGGAATTCACTCCCAAGCAATCCTTGATTGATACAAGGACAATATACTTGATCATATCATATTACATTACTTATACTTGTTTATATAATACTATCTATATCCTAAGAACATTCTAGTAGGTGGAATCTTCTAGTAATCCTTCTCACATTTATTGCTTTCACACTATTACATAGGCCTTATTTATTATAAATGGACTCCATATATAAAAATGTATAACCACATATCTATTATTATTCCCATTGGGTATCTCCCTAGTTACCCCATACTACCCCATGGGTATAATACATTTCATCCCCCTTCACACATTTCATCCTCGAAACATGGGAATAAACCATACAATATGATCTGGTAAGAAATGTAGCCAACTCGTACCAATAACGAGAATCCAACCATCCTAGTGAAATGTGAACATGGGGTCCAATTTATTTCTTTCAATTGCTCCTCACTCTACTAATCTAATATCTCCATGAAATGTTGTTATTCCTCCACACACCTCTTGATTGTTTTTTATTTTGGTACCATGTTAGTCCATAATACGTTCGTTGATGCTCAGACCCTTTCCTTGATGACTTTTGTTTCTCTAGGTGGTGTGAGTGGTGGTATAGATCAACCTTAACTCTTGGTGTGTCTTGGTTTTACTCTTCAACATGTTGTTCCTTGTAGTCATTGAGCTCATTGGCTTATTTTTTATGTCCTTCATGGGGCTTTCCTTCATATTCTATTGAAGGATCTATTTATGATTCAACCTTGGATTTTTCAATTATTTTCCTTGCAATAACTTCTTTAGGTAACCTTGTGGACCCTTCTGGATAAGGAAGATAAATATCTTGCAATATAAGTTTATTTTTCTTATACAAAATCTTCAAAAAATTCTTTTTCACATTAACATTAACTTTACCAACTAATCGTATCCAAGGATATCCAAGAATAACATCAACATCATTCATATCAATGGCTTGAAAATTAAAATGCAACGTATATGTATCCATAGTGAGCTTCAAATATTTGAAAATTTGTATAGTATAACCCTCAACTTGTGTTATTTGGATATGTTTTGCAAGAACTTGCAATCTATTATCCAAATGGACATTGATGAAATTATGTTGGCAACTAGGGTTAATAGAAACAATGAATTGTTTTTTATGAATACATCCATGAACTTGTAATATAGAGTTTCCACATGAAAATAAACCCTTGGTGCTCTCTTTATCATTATTATTAGCATGAGACCATTTATCTAAAATGAATGTTTCATATGCTTCATAGGAAAGTGCCACCAACTCGACAAAGTCAAATGACTACCACCATAGGGAAATATTCTTTGAAACCATAGTGTAGACAATCTTTCCACTTCTCTTTTCATAATGACTTTTGGGACTTTATGAATTCTTCAATACTAGGACCATCATCTTTTCCAAGTAAATACATCTTGCTTGGAATAAAGCTTCAATAAAAACTAGGGTTTATAAAAATAACTTACATTTCAATGGAGCTCCTTGAGGTCACTAAATTCAAATGGGCATAACTACAATTATGCTGAAATGATTGGCTAGTATTACTACAATTGTGAAATTCCACAACCACTATGCATATATTGGTGTTGGTTTGACTAAACTCTAAGCACTCTAGTAAAAGATATTTGATCTACAAATCGCATGGCCATCCTCGAAAAAAAACCTAAGAAATTATTGATTGTAACTTGGGTATATTTTTTAGAGGAACTCATATATGTAACCTGTTCCTTCAAATTCCACATAGAAAGTTTCATAATTCAAGCTAAAGGCCACTCTCCTCTTTTACCTTTGAAAAAATATGTAAAAAGGAAAAAGTATTCCTTTTTTGGCCCACGAAAGAGCTTTGATACCAAATGTTGTGTACTCAATAAATCTAAAAATAAACAATATAAATCAACTAGAATATAATAGATACACAAAATAGATAGTAAGATAATGAAATCAATTTGTTTTGTAGTCAATAGATTTGAAATATAATATAGATATTAAATCCTTCAACTTCATAAGTAAATCAAAGCATTCACACAAAATAATCAACACAAGAATTAGAGAAAACCCTTGAGGTAGGATAACACCATATATTATTGCCTAAGGAATAAATGCACTCCCAAGCAATCCTTTCTTGCTGCAAATACAATATACTTCACCATATCACATTACATTTATTATACTTGTTTGTATAATACTATTTACCTCCTAGGAACATTCTAGAGGAGGAACATTCTAGTAGGTGGAACCTTCTAGTAATCCTTCTCACATTTATTACTTTCACAATATTACATAGGCCTTGTTTACTACAGATGACATCCATACATAACAATACATAACCACGTATCTATTATTATTCCCATTGGGTAGCACCATATATTATTTCTTAAGGAGGTAATTCACTCCCAAGCAATCCTTGATTGATACAAGGACAATATACTTGATCATATCCCATTACATTACTTATACTTGTTTATATAACACTATCTATATCCTAGGAACATTCTAGTAGGTGGAACCTTCTAGTAATCCTTCTCACATTTATTGCTTTCACACTATTACATAGGCCTTATTTACTATAAATGGCCTCCACATATAAAAATGCATAACCACATATCTATTATTATTCCCATTGAGTATCTCCCTAGTTACCCCATACTACCCCATATTTATAATACATTCCATCCTCCTTCACATATTTCATCCTCGAAACATGGGAATAAACCATACAATATGATCTGGTAAAAAATGTAGCCATCTCGTACCAATAATGAGAATCCAACCATCCTAGTGAAATGTGAACATGGGGTCCAATTTATTTCTTTCAATTGCTCCTCATTGTGATAATCTGATATCTCCATGCATTGTTTTTATTCCTCCACGCACCTCTTGATTGTTTGTTATTTTGGTTCCATGTTAGTGCATAATAAGTTCGTTGATGCTCACACCCTTTCCTTGATGACTTTTTTTTTCTCTAGGTGGTGTGGGTGGTGGTATAGATCAACCTTAACTCTTGGTGTGTCTTGGTTTTACTCTTCAACATGTTGTTTCTTGGAGTCATTGAGCTCCTTGTCTTCTTTTTTATGTCCTTCATGGGGATTTCCTTCATATTCTATTGTAGGCTCTACTTATGATTTAACCTTGTATTTTTGCAATTATTTTCCTTGCAATAAGTTCTTTAGGTGCCCTTGTGGACCCTTCTGGATAAGTAAGATAAATATATTTCAATATAAGTTTATTTTTCTTATACAAAATCTTCAAAAAAATATTTTGCACATTAACATTAATTTTACCAACTAATCCTATCCAAGGATATCAAAGAATAACATCCACATCATTCATATCAATGGCTTGAAAATTAAAATGCAATGCATATTTATCCATAGTGATCTTCAAATATTTGAAAATTTGTATAGTATAACCCTCAACTTGTGTTCTTTGGATATGTTTTACAAGAACTTGCAATCTATTATCCAAATGGAAATTGTTGAAATTATGTTGGCAACTAGGGTTAATAGAAACAATGAATTGTTTTTTATGAATACATCCATGAACTTGTAATATAGAGTTTCCACATGAAAATAAACCCTTGGTGCTCACTCTATCATTATTATTAGCATGATACCATTTATCTAAAATGAATGTTTCATATGCTTCATAGGAAAGTACCATCATCTCGACAAAGTCAAATGACTACCACCATATGGCAATATTCTTTGAAACCATAGTGTAGACAATCTTTCCACTTCTCTTTCCATAATGACTTTTGGAACTTTATGAATTCTTCAATACTAGGACCATAATCTTTGCCAAGTAAATACATCTTACTTGGAAAAAATATTCAACAAAAATTAGGGTTTATAAAAATAACTTACATTTCAATGGAGCTCCTTGAGGTCACTAAATTCAAATGGGTTTAACTACAATTATACTTCTATGATTGGCTAGTATTACCACAATTATGAAATTCCACAACCACTATTCATATATTGGTGTTGGTTTGACTAAAATCTAAGAACTCTAGCAAAAGATATTTGATCTAAAAATCATATGGCCATCCCCGAAAAAAAACCTAAGAAATTATTGATTGTAACTTGGGTATATTGTTCAGAGGAACTCATATATGTAACATGTTCCTTCAAATTCCACATAGAAAGTTTCATAATTCAAGTTAAAGACCACTCTCCTCTTTTAACTTTGAAAAAATATGTAAAAAGGAAAAATTATTCCTTTTTTTGGCCCAACAAAGAGCTTTGATACCAAATGTTGTGTACTCAATAAATCTAAAATAAACAATATAAATCAACTAGAATATAATAGATCCACAAAATAGATAATAAGATAATGAAATCAATCTATTTTGTAGTCAATATATTTGAAATATAATATAGAGATTAAATCCTTTAACTTCATAAATAAATCAAAGCATTCACACAAAATAATCAACACAAGAATTAGAGAAAACCCTTGAGTTAGGATAACACCATATATTATTGCCTAAGAAAGGAATGCACTCCCAAGCAATCCTTGCTTGCTGCAAATACAATATACTTCACTATATCACATTACATTTATGATACTTGTTTGTATAATACTATTTACCTCCTAGGAACATTCTAGAGGAGGAACATTCTAGTAGGTGGAACCTTCTAGTAAGCCTTCTCACATTTATTACTTTCACAATATTGCATAGGCCTTTTTTACTACAGATGGCATCCATACATAACAATATGTAGCCACATATCTATTATTATTCCCATTGGGTATCGTTCTAGTTACCCCATATTACCCCCCTAGGTATACTACAACATTAATTCCCCAAGCTTGAGGAGGCCCATTGATTGTTGGCATAATGAGATTCCTACCAACAATCCATTATGTTGAGGAACCCTTTTCCTCCTCACAACCAATAGTTGGTTGCTACATTCCAAAAAACCCTTCACCTTTGCAAGGGGGAAACTAGGTATCCCTACACCTAGCGAATGTTTACATGTATGAACAACATGTGAATGTTTAGACCAGGGATCATAATTACAAATCCTATAAATCTGGTTCCAAAGGTAAATGAACTACTACTCTTAAGTTGTAGAATCCTCTCTAGATAGATAAACCAATGGTTGAATAAATGTTGTGCATGCCCAAGTGTGTGCTCAAAATGTTGACACACAATCCCAATTCCAGGATTGTACCTCAGAATTAGTCCATTATGGAAGATTTATCCCATTGTGGAAGATCTATCCCATTGTGGAAGATCTATCCTAGGAATTATGTGTTATGTCTATGTTATAGGTTCTATAGATCCATCCCATGCAAAGGAGAGAATATATTTAATCTATAGGAGCTTTTGACCTTGCAGAATCTCAGTGGACAATGTGAAACCCAAGATTGCACACTATGTCTCTTTCCAAATTCATGTGTTGTATTGCAATACACACATATATAGGATAGTAGTAGATGAAGGCACACCAACTTGCATCATGTACTTGTCTTGTTGGAGAGATATCGACTCCCTAATATTAACCCTTCCCCAACCATGTTAAAATCCTTCAATGAGAATTTTTTCAGATCTCATGGAATCATCCCCACATTCCCCATTGAATTTGGGGGGAAAATGATATTCGTAGAGGTGGAGGTGGTTGATCGTCTTCTCGAATACAACCTTCTCTTAGGATGAAGTTGGACCTATTCCATGAAGGTTGTGGCTGCCTTGGTATTATAAGTCATTTTTTTCCTCACTAAGGGAAGATCATCAATATTTACCAATTGTCCTACAATCGGCCTGATCCAGCTACCTCATCGAGATCTAATGCCCCTTTGTTAGATAATTCAATGAAGTCATGTAAAATCATTTGTGTTGGGATGTACACTACATTTATTGGAACTTATAACAATCCAACTCCCATATCATATATCAACTCAACTCCAACATGCATGATCTCGTCATTCGCTACGATCCCCACAACTAAAAGTTGTTACTTTAGAACATCCTATTTTGAAGACCTATGGGTTCTACCATATCCTTCTATCTCGGTAGGGGAAACTAGGCATGTAGGAATGGATATGACTTTATTTGCAACTGATATTTCCTATTAGGCCATTCAAGAAGCCTCCATAAACATTGATATTATTTCTCCTTTGTCATAGGAATCAAATCATATTATCTCACCCGTTTGGGCCTCCAACTCTACTATGGATCTCTTGTATTTGGATTTTTCTTCTAACAAGGTTGTTATCAATTCCATGACTAGATTTTAGATCTTGTGGGAAGATATGCACCATCGCTTATATTCCCTTCCCATATTGATCAAATTAGAGAATGGATATTTCAATATCACCATGATTGGTCATCCCGACTGGTCTATAAACCCCATAGAGATGCAAGGTACATGTGTCGAGGAAAATATGGAAAACGTCTCAAATACCATACCAATCAACATTTATAGGGATCTTGATGTTGTGGATAATGTATTTATCGAGGTGGACTATTATTCTAAGGAACTTGAGACCTATACTTCCCTTGTCATGGAATTTCGTGATGTTTTTTCTTGGACTTATGAAGAAATGATTGGCATTGATCCCAGGATTGTAAAACATGATATTAGAATGCATGAGAATGATAAAATTGTTCAACAAAAGTTGTGACCAGTCAACTCTATAAAGGCGGTGTTGGCCCTTGACCAAGTTTTGGAGAACCTTGGTCGTGTTTGACCATTTTTGGGACTTCAACAGGATGGTCGAATATGGAGTGCCCAGGCGAAGTGGAGATCGCAGGATATCACCATTTTTACAGGATTTTTGGGTTTTAGGGTTTATGTAACGGTTATGGGATGTATTCCCATGGGTTTTTCCCATGCTTAGGCCCCTTTTCTAATGTATAAATAATTAGCTAGGCATTGTAAGAAGTAGATCTGGTTAGCTACATGAAAAGACCTAGTAGGTCTATGGCTTAGTGCTAATGCTAGCTATGTGCAAGAAGATGTGTTAAGGCTTGCAGAGCTAAGTGCAAGTGTTTTGTAAGTACCTTGTGTGCAGACTATAGAAAGGCTCTGTTCTTTGAACTAACTCGGGGAAGGAAGATCTGGCGAGGTGCGCACAGATCTCTTGTCCTATGCAGAGTTGGATCTGTGTCTTGGTGCATGTAAGCAGATTGGAAGAAGCTAATAAAGACAAGAAGAGTTGGTGGACGTAGCCCCACACTGTGGTGAACCACGTATATCCTATGTCTATTGCCTTTGTTCTATATCGTTCATGTGTTTATGTATTTACTTGCTTGGTGTAAGGATCTTGATGTATTGTAGATAGATCTATGAATTCTTAGTGCTTATTATGTGAATGAATGTTAGATCAGAGATATGTTAAGTGCTTAGAGATGTTTGATCTGTTTAATACTGTGTTGTTCTATAATTAGGGTTTAACCTGTGAAGTGAATAAGGTTTAAAGAATAATGAATGTTATTGGCTAAGTTCTTTGTTAAGCATTGTGATCACAAATCTCTGTCCCATCTAGGTTGCAGACACCTAAGTCCTACAACCCCCCCTGCCTCTACCTCGGGTGAGACTTCATCTGCTTTGAAAGTGTTGCTGAAAGGGTCAGTATTTAGGGTTTTTTTGGTGCATTGTTAAAACATTGAACCCTGGGTTTTCCCCTGTGCCAACAAATGGTTCTGTTGCTGGGACCTAAAACTGTGATCGCTGGGAACTGAAGAAAAGAGAAAAGCTATGTGTGTAGATCTGTTGTTGTAGTGCACAATATTCTACTTGGCTTGTGAAGCTCTGTGCTAAGAAGAGAAGCTCGATTTGAAAGAAATAGGTAAGATCTTAAATATTTGTGCTCTGGTAAAGGTAAGATAAGTGGAAAATTTTGTTTTGAAAGTATGAGTTTAGGTATGTTTGATAGATTTTGTCCTAGTCTGAAAACTAGGGCATAGCTAGAAGAAACAAGATTTGATTTGAATAAATTTGATAGAGGTAATGAAAGATATGTTATTCCTATGCATAGAAATAATTTTTGGACTAACAAGTGAATGCAGGATCCTAGAAATATTTTTTTGCAGGTACAACACTGTGACCCCAGTGCGCAGTACAGAAAAGGTTGGTGGTCGTTTAAGAGAAAGAGAGGATTGGCATTATGTTATAGTTGCAGAAGACCAGGACATATTGCTAAGGAATGCCCTGGTAGCGGTCTTATTTGTCTTTGTTGTAAATTTGTTGGTCGTGAAGTTTTGGATTGCCCTAGAATGATTGCTAAATTTAAGGACATGAACATGAAACAAGAAGACTATGAAGAAGGTCAAGAGACTAAAAATATACTAGAACACTAGAAAGAATTAGAGACTATATTATTGTAGATGAAAGAAACACTGAATGATCACAGAGACATCAATTTATCAAAGATCTTAAAAGAGAAGGAGTGCATAGAAACAAGAATAGGAGACTTCGAGATAGACTATGTATTGGATGCAAAAACATAGATGAATATCATGACAGAAAGTACTTGGGAAATTTTGGGAAAGACTGCTATGGTTCCTTCATTGGGAAGGATAGGATTGTTAAAGGAAAGACGATAACCCTATGTGGAATATTTACTCATGTACCTATGATTTCCCATGGAACATCGACAGAAAAATAATTTGAGGTCATCAAGTTTGTTGAGAACAATGCTCCTTTTGAGCTTTTTCTAGGAACGACCTGGATTGAAAAAGATAAGATCCGAAGGAAAGAAGAAGAGGAAGACACATAATAGAAAAATAAAGAATTAAGGTATTTTATGGCTAGGAGAATAACATGCTTAATAGAAGAAAATGAGGACAAGTCTAAGTAGTAGAAGGTTGTCGAAGTTGAAGGAATGCATGAAGGCTTGAAAAACCTGTCCATGTAGGAAAGAAGTGCATCTACCCTAGAAATAGTAAGAGAAGAGGTATTACACTCAAACCATTTGAAAGATTCTCAGCAATGTGAAGTTACTATCTTAAGAGCTAATAAGAATAAGAATGGAAAGAGGAATCCAGAGACTCAGATCACAAGAAAGAAGGCCAAAAAGCTCAGTAAGAAGAAAGCAAAGTTAGAAAAATTGCAAGAAGCTCTAGAGAGGACTTCACATAAGGAAGGCTTGCATAACTTGAACCTCGCCGGAATAGCAGAATAATGCATAAAATAAATTTGACTTGGCGAAGCAATATGACCGTTGGAGGTGTCCCGACCATTAGAACGATGCTTCAGAACGGATAGAAACGTAGTTATTGCCGACAGGATCGCCATTGGACCGTTGGGACCGCACCATAACAGATGGAATCGTATTGATTGAGGCATTCCTGCCCATTGGAGAAATCCATTATGACAATTCTTATTTAATTCGTTGAATGCCTCACCGGGGACACTTTTGCAAATTGTGATTATCTGATCTAACAGAGAAATGGGTGCTATCGCGCTATGCTTTTGAGACCTCACCACACGTTTCTTACCTTGAGCACCCATTCGCTTACCCGATATAGTTGACCACGAGTGTGTATGTCAGGAAAATGCAATGCAGTAGAGAAGTTTGTGGAGGATATCCTAATAGACCTTATGGCTGAGAAGGTCATGTCCGCAGGAGTACAGGACTCATTGACGAGAGGATTGCAAACATCCCCCTCGACTTCACGTCTATCTAGTCGAACTGGACCATCTCGAACCATGATGGAGAAGAGAAGAAAGCACCATGATGACCTGGCGAATGAAAATATCATCTAGTCAGTCTTGTTCGACTACATCCTGCCTCTAGCTAGTGCAATTAATCATGATAGTGTCCAGAGAGATTTCGAGTACACACTCATCATTGCATACCTCCTGAAGGGGATATGAGTAGTAGGACCACAACTAAGATTGATCCCTGATCTTAAGATCAATGAATTTAACCTGGGAGACAAGAATAATTATGTGCTTCTCACATTGCATAAGTACTTGAAAAATATGATGAGGAAGAAGAAGAAGATAGTCCCCCAACCATGGATTAAGGAGATTTCAAGGTCCATCATCCTTAACGTTATGAAGATACCCCACTTCGGCAAACACTCCATCGGTTTAGGCCACTCACGAAGTTCCACATAGATCGACACTTCATATATATCATTGTGCCTTGGGATGAGAGCAAGGAGGAGCTACAGTCATACTACAAGTTGACTGAGGAAGATATGGAGGAGATAACCAAGGAATGGTCGGCTGAATTCCTTGTACCGTTTGGAGATGCACACCTCTTCGACCCTGACCTCATCAAAAGTTCTATGGTCACTAGGACTAAGTGGGATGGACCGAGCAGCACCAAGAAGAATAAGAAGGAAGAAGTGCAAGAGATAAATAGCGCAACGGAGGAAAATGCATCTGACTCACCAGGAGAAGGAGGTGACAAAGTAAACCAAGAGGAGGAAGAAGACAAGCAGGAAAAGGGTGAAGTGACACCGCTAAAGGATCCCCTTAAAAAGGCCGAGACATCAAAGAAAAGGAAGGTTTATCCAAAGAAACCCTCAGAATGGAAGAAGTCACAAGCCAATAAGCCCCAGTCATAGAATGTTCTCACAATGGATGATATTGACCTCATCATTGCAGCTGTAGAAGATACTTCGGAGCATATTTTGCAGTGAAACGAGGCAAAGAAGGATACAACGTACGACATAATCGAGGAAGAGCTTAAAGGGGTACATCAAGATCTTTATTCAAGCCACGCAGTGTCTACTGCGTCGTCATCATCAGAAGGTATGGAATTGGGGGATGAGCCTGCCCAATTGCATAGAATAGTAGATGCAACAGAGGCTCAACTTCATCAAGTACAGGAAGAAAAGGAGCATGACACAAAGACCTTTAAGCAATCAAAGGAGGAATCCCTAAGGAAACATTGGGTTGCGTAACAAGAGAAAGATGACCTTAGAGAAAAGTTTGAAGAGGAAATAAAGTAGACCCAGAGAGAAAAATACCAACAGCTCACAAAGCAGACTGAGGTCAAAGAGGCAGCATATAGAGAACTTCGGTCTATGTCGGGCTTAGCCCAGATGGAAGAAGAGACAACTAAGAGCCAAGTGGGGAAGCTCTCTTAAGCCATTCAGAAGCTTCAAGCAAGAGTAGCAGAGTTAGAACTGCAAGCAGTTTTGAGCACTCCGTAGGAAGTGCGAGACCAGAGGGAAGAAACTGCTAGGTGTGCAGTCGAAAGAATCAAGGCATTGGATTTAGAATGCAAGAAATTAAGTAATCGAAGTGTGTAGACCTATGAGCACCTTGAAAAAGACCTGGAGCTAAGGATATTGAAGGCACAACTACAGGAGGTGCAGCAACATGCATTGACTATGCAAGCACAACTGAAGCAACTTACGGGAGTTGAGAAGATGAATAGATCACAGGAGCAGTGTGCAGTTCAAAATCATGTCACTTCCATCCAGAGCAGAGTGATGGAGGTGACAGAACAACTCTAGCCGGTGCAGAATGAAGCTTTCACCCTTTTTGAAGAGATCGAGGGACAAGGTGCACAGCTAGAATAGGTGGTCACAATAGTAGAAAAATGTTGTAGGGCCCATCACCGAGCAAGTCATCCAGGATTTCTCTGAGCAGGAGGCTTTGGCAAAGCAACAAGTCGAGGCACCTCAAGCTCAGCTCGAGGCCTTCGAAGCAATATTGCCCAGATCAGAGTGAATCAGGACAAGTCATAGGTGAGTGTTGGGGACTTGTTGGCCCTTGAACAAGTTTTGGAGAACCTTGGTTGTGTTTGACCATATTTGGGACTTTGACAGGCTGGTCGAAGATGGAGTGCCCAGGTGAAGTGATAATCCCAGGATCTCACCCTTTTTATGGGTTTTTTGGGTTTTAGGGTTTATGTAACGGGTATGGGATGTCGGCCCATGGGTTTTTCCCATGCTTAGGCCCCTTTTGTAATGTATAAATAAGTAGCTAGGAATTGTAAGAAGTAGATCTGGTTAGATACGTGAAACGACCTAGTAGGTCGATGGCTTAGTGCTAATGTTAGCTATGTGCAAGAAGATGTGTTAAGGCTTGCAGAGCTAAGTGCAAGTGTTTTGTAAGTGCCCTGTGCGTAGACTATGGAAAGGATCTATGTTTTGACCTAAATTGGGGAAGGAAGATATGGCTAGGTGCACGTAGATCTCCTATCTTATGCAGAGTTGGATATGTGGCTTGGTGCATGTAAGAAGATTGGAAGAAGCTAATAAAGAGAAGAAGAGTTGGTAGACATAGCCCCACACTGGAGTGAACCATGTATATCTTGTGTCCATGTGCTTTGTGCTATATCATTCATGTGTTTATGTATTTACTTGCTTGGTGTAAGGATATTGATGTATGGTAGATAGATCTATGAATGCTTAGTGCTTATTATGTGAATGAATGTTATATCTAAAATTATGCTAAGTGCTTAGAGATGTTTGATCTGTTTAATGTTGTGTTGTTCTATAATTAGGGTTTAACCTGCGAAGTGAATAAGGGTTAAATATTAATGAATGTTATTGGCTAAGTTCTCTATTAAGAATTATGATCACAGATTTGTGTCCCAGATAGGTTGTAGACACCTGAGTCCTGCAACCCCCCTACCTCTACCTCGGGTGAGACTTCATCTGCTTCGCAGGTGTTGCCGAAAGGGCCGACAGTTAGGGTTTTGTTGGTGTGTTGTTGAAGCATTGAACCCTAGGTGTTCCCCTGTGCCAACAGGCGGATGAAATCAAAGAAGAGATAGATAAGATGCTCAAAGATGGATTCATTTACCTAGTTCACTTAAATGAGTGGATATCTAACCCTGTGCCCATTGAAAACAATAGGGAACTATTTGAGCTTGCATCGACTTTTGAGATCTGAATAAGGATTTTTTGAAGGAGAACTATCCAACTCCCTTCATAAACTAGATAATATATGAATGTTATGGGAGTGAGATCTTCTCATTCATGGATTTTTTTTCTGGTTATAGTTAGATCCGAATTTGGCTAGAGGACCAACATAAAACTGTGTTTATTTTTCCTTGGGGAACCTTCGCTTATCGTAAAATTCCTTTTGGCCTTAAAAATGCTGGGGCTACTTTCCAATAGGCTATGTAATATGATTTTCATGACATCACACACATTTTTTAAGCATACCACTATGACTTTTCTGGACTCTCTCATAAGTGGGAAGATCATCATATGCACCTTCGTGCAGTGTTTGATATATGTTGTTACTACAAGATTTGTTTGAATTCTTAGAAATGCATCTTGTGTGTTGTGTCAAGGTGATTTTTAGGTTTCATTGTTTCCAATATGGGGATATGATGGTTTACCCACTTATGTTTGAGGCAATAGTTGAGTTCCCCCCCACATAATTTGTTCCAGCTACAAAGATTTTAAGGAAATGGTAACTTATTACTATGGTTTATTGTAAACTATGTTGAGGTTTCTTGCTATGTTGAGGTAAAAATCATGATAAAGTGTAGAAATTTTAGCAAAGATGATGCAACAAAAGAAGAAGAACACATGACAAAAGAAACAAAACACAGACTTGTGATGAAGTATGCAAAGAGGATAATTTCAAAAAATATGAAGAAGAAAGATCAAGCAAGTGATGAAATAATCATATTTGCAACAATAAAGGCAATAGTTGATGAGCCTCTGCATGTGTTGTGGAAAGCATGGATTTTCACATATGTGTTTTTCATCTCGTGTATGTCCGAGTTGATCGACATGATAATTTTAAGAATTTGGTTTTACTATATTGGAGTTATTTTTGTTAGAATTCAGAACTCTAACAAATGACCAGTGATTATAAAAGATTCAAGACAAATACTGCATGATGTCAAGTATGTGCATGATTCGAGAGGAGGAATACTTCGTGTTTTATGATATATTATATCTTGCTAATGTTTTGAAATCCTGGATGGGTGTTTGATGTAATGAAAATCAAAAGAGAGTTGTTGCTAGAAGGAAGTTATAGCTACATGTTTATTCCTTCTAGTTGTTACTTGATGAAAGAATGTTTGATGAATGTTTCACTATAAGTCCTCATATGTATGTGAAGAGAATGTAAGATTAGCATGGATACATCCTATATCCATACTATTTTCCTAGAGAACTAGAAAGAACCATGGTTGGGTACTTAGGTCTCTTGGTAGATGGAAGTATGTGTTACACATTAATTTTGTCATCCATATGACCATTAATGATGTAAACCTATATGTTTCCTTCAGAGGGGTCAGTGGCCTGAATTCCTGAAGAAAGAAGGGAGAAGAACTTTTACTAAGAGAAGAAGTTGTATTTTCCTTTGCAAAAACCCTATTAAAGAGGATTTCCGCAGGCTACTCTATACACAGGGTGCGAAAATACCTGATTTCCACAGGTTGTACTAAAGCTAGGTTGCAGAGTTTCTGCAGGCTATACTATAGCTAGGGTGCGAAAATTCCTGTACGTGGGAAAAACGAGCGTCTTCTCGATGCTTCTAGAAGGAGAATATTCTATGGTGAGGTGGCCTCCGAACGGTTTGGATCTTACTCACTTTCATGATTTAGTGGGATCATCCTAACCTCCTCACCTTATCCTCTTCAGCTTATAAAAGGAGAGGATCTATCATGGAGAAAGTTAGTTGGATTGAGCTTGGGTTTTGTAGCTTGGGGTTTTTGGAGCTTGTATATTGGTTTTGAGCTTTTCTTTGTCAGGATAGATTGTGAATAACTATCAGATCCATGGTCTCAGAATCCTTGGATTAGAAGTGTGTGAGAAGCAAGGAACTGTTGGAAGGAACCTAACAACATCAAGACATCTGGTTGTATCTTTCTTCCACATTATTTAATATAGATATACTTTTCTTTCCTATATGAATGTTATTTGTCCATATTGTATGATTCCTTGATCACGTACATAGTTTTGTATCAAGTAGACTCTGTTATTCTTGTCTTCATTGGCTTGTGTTTATTTGCAGATATTTCTCCATAAGCCTCATGACAGAGCTTGGATTGCATTGGCAAAGTCAGATATTCAATATTTAAAAGTTATGTTCTAGATCCATTTCTCATTTTATAGTTGAATCTAAGGAAAGAGTAGTGTATTGTCTCGTTTTGTTCTAGTTTCATATTGAAGCTAGGGGGATTGATTTGTGTCTGCACTTAACAATTAGCTCGATAACAAAATTGGCGACTCAACTGGGGAATGGATTGTTTTCCTAGTTTTTCCTACTTTTTTTCTTTGATTGTCTGGGTTATGTTTTCTGAGTCCATGGGGGTTCCATCCAGACTCTCTGGATCTGGAATTTCTTTTAGACTCTTTTCCCTTTTTCCAATTTTTCTTTGTTTACAGGCATTTCCACACGGTATCCCATATGCAGCCTACAAAAACCTTACATTATCACACCATGACTTCTTATACCAATGTGGAATCTCTGCACCCTACCCATATCTAGCCTGCGGAAACTTCAAATTGTCACACTATACCTTACTGTTGGGTTGTGATGTCTCCTGTAGAATTTTTTGGATTAAGTCTTTTTGTCTTCTGTCACCCGATTTTTCTTTCACCACCTGGGATGAACTTTTGGACCCTGTATTTGACTATTAATGGTCTTCTTGACAATGTTTGAGTTGCTTTTAACCATCTTTTATTTGTTTTCTTTTGAAATATTTGGTTTATTGCTTTGGGTGTCTTTCGGTTACAAAGCATTGTTTTTTCTTTAGAATTGTTTGGTGAAAGAATTTCTTTTTCTTTTATTGAATAGTTCATGTTAAAAGAGAAAATTGTTTGGGTTTCTTTGTTTCATATTGATTTTATATTTCTTTTAGCTATCTTCAAAACAAAAAAAACTCATTTGTTACTTTGTCTTAGATTGGGGGGCATCTTTGCATTTGAAGTAGCGAAATTGCATGGTTTTTGGTATTTTTTTGTCTTGAATTGGGGGCCAAGAATCATGTATTGGTGTACAATATCTTTGGCTCATTTATTAAAATTCTTGATATTGATGAGTTTAATTAAATTTTGGGACATTGTGCATCTAGGAATGATGAACGTTTTCTCCTTCTTGTAATACAACTTTCATCGAAGTGAAATATTTTCATTCTCATTTCTTTGCATTGTTTAGATTCGGTCAAAACATCATTCAGTCCACACCATTTTCCTCTTGAGTAACAACAGCCTTAAAATAAAATGCTTATAAAAATTGATTAGACATTTTTATATTTTATGGCAGCAAACCTACATTCGATTAGTTGTAGGGCTTTGGAATAGGTGCGAAAGATAACTTTCCAAAGCTACAAACAAACATAGAATATTGAGTTGGGGAGCGGTGAAATCCAATTGATAAATTTTGTCCTGGGAAGCCCTTCTCACACAAGGGTCAATCACAAGGTCACATTAAGAATAGAAGAGTTACTCACCCTGCTTTGTTGGTCTTGGTGTAGAAATTGCGCGTATTATAGGGGTCGCTTGAAGGTATACCCTGATGAGTGGAATCCTTTCAAGTTGATTTCGAGCTAGATACCATGCCTTTGCGCATGGATCGAATTGTCGACTGTTTCCCCAAGAATCATTGTTGTCATTGGTAACCTTAGTGGTCTATCTCTTTAGGGTCTTTATACAAGGTGACTGTGGAGGGGAAACTTTTCACGATACCTGGAATCGATGTTGGCCAAATTCACTCGGGCTCCTTGGAGGGTATACCCACGATTATGTGTGGGAGCTTGCACCAAGGCGCAAGTCCATTAAGCAGGTCATCAACGTAACGTTTCCACCCGCTCTATCTCATCCCCTTCTTATATTGTTCTCGCAACGTTGGATTTGATCACCAACTAGTGCGTTCATTGTGAGAAGGTTTTGTTTGTTTTTTTGCTTCCTAGATTTTTAGCTTGTGTTGTTTGTTTTCCCTAGTGGACTCTAGGTTGGATTTTTGTTTTAATGGCATCAGTTCCTAAAATGACCAATGAAGGAACTCCTTTTCTAGGGGAACCTTTTTTTTTTCCTTCTCACGGAAAAGTTGGTCCTCCTCATATTGCTACTTTGAGCCTTCCAGGTCTCACAATTGGATTATCGGTATGGTTGTTTTCCACTCAGGTAATCCCAAACGCAGCTAGTGCTTCGGTTGTAAGTGCTTCCCCCCAAGAACATCAACCTCATGTTGATCCTTCACCTTCTTCACCAATAAGATCTTCTTCACCTTCTTCACTTACAGGGTCCTCTTCTATTTCATCTTCTTCATCGAGTGAAAGCTCTGCATCTAGTAACCCGGTGGATAAGAAGAAGAAGAAAAGGAAGAATAAGAAGAAGAAAAATAAGCAAGGATCTACACCTCCAACCACTGCTAAACATGTTAGAAAGAATTAAATTATTGTTAATTGTGTTGGGAGTGTTGATGATGCCAATATCACCCAAACCCGTAAGCCTAAGTACCCTTGTAGGCTTTGTAAGGGTAGCCATATTTTTAAGGATTTCCCTAGTCTATCCAAGGACATAGAAGCATGGTCTATATCTCCTTGCTAGTCTATGTTGTCAGCATATGAAAAACATGTTGATGATGTCCGTCAACTAGTCAGGATACCATTGGGAAGAAGAAAAGTACAATCAAGTTCTCGTGTATGTTATGCAAAGGGAGTCATCTAACTCACCTTTTCCCTCGTATGGACGAAGCCTTGAAAGTATTGGAACACATGATTGTTTCATGGCCTCAACTTCCAGCTGCTTACCGTAGGCTTTCTCTCAACCCTCCTGTAGTTGATGGAATGATTAATGTGGTCCCTTCGTTGGTCAATCTGGTTGATCATGTCGTCAATTTGGTCACGTCCTTAGTTGAACCAGTTGACAAAGTGGTTGTTCTGATCCCATCCTCGGTCAATCCCACTCTCCCGCCAGAGAGTGAAACCCAAGCAGTCGATATGTTTCCACCTGTCGACCCCATTCTCTCCTTGGAGAATGCAACCCAAGTGGTTGATCTGATCTCACCATTGGTCGATCCTACTCTCCTACTAGAGAGTAAACCCAATTCTGCCCACATTTTTCTTGTTGATACGGACACTACCATCCTAGGAGGCATTCCTCCTTCTTCCATGGAACCCCCTTCAAGTAATTAGGCCATCCTTTTCGATTGGGGTGTGATGACTAGACCTCGTCTTCCCTCTCACATTCATTTCCAGATTACAGCAGAGGTTTGTGGTTAGGACGTTCCTCAAACACTGATAGATGAAGGTTCGTATGTTATTATTTTCTCTTCTATTACTTGGCAATCTTTGGGTTATCCTTAACTTGCATCGGTTACACAAAATCTGTTATCTTTTAACAGAAGAACTAGTCAACCTTTACGGACCCTTCCTCAATTTCCTGTAACATTGGGAGGGAAAACTGTCTTTATTGATGTCATGGTAGTCCAAGACCCCTTCGATTTTTCTTTACTCCTTGGGTGAGATTATGGCTATGCCATGAAAGATATTGTGTCCACTCTTTTTCGTGTGATATCTTTCCCACACGATGGAAAAATGGTGACTATTGATCAACTTTCGTTTATTGGCCCTGACTTGACCATCAACTCAATGAACTCCCTAAACGGTTTGTATATGCAGTCAGTTTCTCCCCCACCATAGGTCAATTATGTGGCGTTGTCCCCCATGCCTTCACCTACCAATGAAGATGGGTATCTCACTGTAAGCTCAGACTCTTATGACTTAGATCCGATAGTTGACATGGTGGTCTCTTCGATAGGGTATTTAGAGCTTGATATCCTTGCCTCTGTCGCGACCCTCGACATGATGTCCTTCCAGAGTGTTGTTCTTCCATCGAGTGAAGATCTTTTGGAAGCCATGACTGAGTTTTGTCCCTTGACATGGTGTCCTTCCAGAGCACTGTCCTCTTGGAAGCCATGATCAAGAAGAGATATTTGAGCATGATTTTATGATTTCAAGCTCGTTAAAAAATGAAACCAGTTTTGAGTATGATTTTATGATTTCAAGCTCGTTAAAAAATGAAACCAGCTTTGAGCATGATTTTCTGATTTCAAGCTCGTTAAAAAATGAAACCAGCTTTGAGCATGATTTTCTGATTTCAAGCTCGTTAAAAAATGAAACCATCTTTGAGCATGATTTTCTGATTTCAGGCTCGTTAAAAAATGAAACCATCTTTGAGCATGATTTTATGATTTCAAGCTCATTAAAAAATGAAACCAGCTTTGAGCATGATTTTCGGATTTCAAGCTCATCAAAAAATGAAACTAGTTATGAGGATAGTTTTTCTGTCTCTGTGGAAACCTCGTTAAAAAATGAAACATAGGCTACGAGCATAGTTCCTATTTATGTGTCAAGCTCGTTCAAAAATGAAACAAAGGTCTGGGGATTGAACCTAGATTCCAGGGTATAGTTTTTTCTTCTCTGTGGCAAGCTCGCTAAAAAATTAAATAGTTCTTCCCCCTTTCCATTTGATTCGAGTCTAGTATTTGAAGCTTCCTTTCCTTCACCTTTTCATTTGGATGAAACAAAGCTTGGGGGGAAATGCTTCCAGGCTTTGTACTTCATGCTGAAGTTGAGCCACTAGTTTCTTAAGTTGGGGGCTAAGTAAGAACCATCCCTGGCTAATGCGTTGGGAATTCCAAGCATAGTTTTCTATGGTTCAAGCTTGTGTAAAAATGGAACCACCTACCTCAAGAATAGTTTCCTCTACTTCACGATTGTGTAAAAATGAAACCAGGTCCAAGCATAGTTTCCTCTGGTTCACGCTTGTGTAAAAATGAAACCAAGTCCAAGCATAGCTTTGTTTAGTTTTAAGCTTGTGAAAAAACAAAATCTATCCCAAGCATAGTTTTGTTTTGTTTTAAATCTTGCATAAAAACGAAAACAATCTCGAGCTTAGTCTTTGTTCTTTCTCATACTCGTAAATACATGAGAATAAGTTACCGAGCTTAGTCTTTGTTCTTTCTCGTGCTCGTAAATACGTGAGAATGTAACCGAGTATACTTTTATTATTTTTTCAGACTCATAAAGGTTATACGAAAAAGGAACCCCCTGGACTTCCCTTTAAGCTCTTTTCAGACTCTCTAAATACGAAAAGATTATCGAGCGATCTTGTTCTTTTCACGCTCATTAAAGTATTTGAAGAAAACATTTGTTGAGCGATAGTTTATCTCTTTTTTGGTCTCATCATACTACTTTACGAAAAAGGAATTTTTGGAGTTTTCTTTAAGTGTTTTCCAGACTCTCTAAACATGAAAAACCCCTAATTTTTCTTTCTTGGGACTCGTAAAACAAGAATTGAAAGGCCCATATGGGACCGAACCACTCCTTCCTAGGGATCGTTAAACATGCTCCAAGGGACTCATCCAAAGGATGAGCTTACATTTCAAGCATATGTTATCCTCAAGCTTGTGTAAGAATAAAGAGGTACTCGCCAGAAATGGTGGGGGAAAAATTGGGAAAGAAATGTGTCTAAACCTGTATTCTATGGAAGAGTCACTTTTGAACATGACACCCTTTCACTCGCTTTGTGTCTAGGTTGGAAAATCCACTTGTCTCTTGGTCATACTCCTTTATAAGATTACAAATCGGTGTGTGATCCCTGTTGTTGATTCATTTTTCCCAAGACAGTTGTTGTGTCATCAATATGTTCAAAGAGAAGTTCAACCCAGAAAGCCTTCTATTGCATCGACCATTTTTGCAGTCCTTAAGACTTCTATTGCGTCGACCATCCCTGAGTTAGTCCTGAATCACTTTTTACTCTGATCTACATCAAATATTGTTACATGTTTCATGTCATTTGATGGGGGATACATTAAGGCCCTCCCGTGACGAGTCTTTTTCTATCGACGTTCTCTCATTATCCAGGAATTAGACTTAGAAACTAATTGGTACCTTGGAACTTGCATGCCTCAATGGCAGGTTTCCTCACTTTCGACAGTGGGTTTTCATTATTGACCCCTGATCAGAAGATTTTGTCGGGTGTTTGACTTCAGCTCATTAATTCACATTCATTGGATTGTACTAGAGTACCTTGGGATTCATTGACATTAATGGTGATTTCCCTCGCACTTGTTAACGACATACACTAATGACCGATAATCAAGTGGTTTCTACCATGTTCAACTTCAGCACATGTATTCACATGGTTAGATTCGTACTATAGAGTGGTGGAGATGAAGACCCTGGATCTTTTCTGACAGATTCAGGTTGCTTTGGAGTATATTCAATTTGTACTGTTGGATAGATCCACATTGTATGTCTGGTGGCTATGTTCAAATTTGAGTCTTTAACACATAGATCCACAGTGTATTTTTGGTGGCTATGATTAGATTTGAGTCATAATGGTATGGATCCATAGTGTATGTTTGGTGGACATGACCTGTATTACTTGACATGGATCTTTGCATTTCGGCATTTATGCTTTGAGTCATTTGTATTCTGAGTATGGGAATGCCTACCTCAGTGATGATATATTATAGTATTGTATTTCCTTGTTTGTTGGAAGCTTTCTGACCGAGGTGTTCCTTGTTCCCTACACACACTCGACAAAGTATTTCAACTATCACTATGTTCTTACTTCATACTTTGGGGGGCTCTCTGTTACAAAATATTTACGTCATCCCTATGGCCATTAATGATGTAAACCTATCTGTTTCCTTCAGAGGGGTCAATGGCTTGAATTCCTGAAGAAAGAAGGGACAAGAACTTTTATTGAGAGAATAAGTTGTATTTTCCTTTGTAAAAACCCTATTAAAGAGGATTTATGAAGGTTGCTCTATACACAGGGTGGGGAAATTCCTGATTTCCACAGGCTGTACTAAAGCTAGGCTGTGGAGTTTCCACAGGCTGCACTATAGCTAGGGTGTGGAAATCCCTGTACATGGGAAAAACGAGCATCTTCTATATGCTTCTAGAAGGAGAAGCTTCTATGGTGAGGTGGCCTCCGAATGGTTTGGATCTTACTCGCTTTCATGATTTAGTGGGATCATCCTAACCTCCTCACCTTATCCTCTTCAACTTATAAAAGGAGAGGAGCTCTTGTGGAGAAATTTAGTTGGATTGAGCTTGAGTTTTGTAGCTTGGAGTTTTTGGAGCTTGTATATTGGTTTTGAGCTTTGCTTTGTCAGGATAGATTGTGAGTAACTACCAGATTCATGGTCTCTGAATCCTTGGATTAGAAGTGTGTGGGAAGAAAGGAATTATTGGAAGGAACCTGATGACATCAAGGCATCTGGTTGTATCTTTCTTCCACATTCTTTAATAAAGATATACTTTTCTTTCCTATATGAATGTTATTTGTCCATATTGTATCATTCCTTGATCACATACATAGTTTCATATCAAGTAGACTCTTTTATTCTTGTCTTCGTTGGCTTGTGTTTATTTGCAAATATTTCTCCATAAGACTCATGACAGAGCTTGGATTGCATTGGAAAAGTTGGATATTCGATATTTAAAAGGTATGTTCTAGATCCATTTCTCATTTGATAGTTGAATCTAAGGAAAGAGTAGTCTACTATTTTGTTTTGTTCTAGTTTTGTAGTGAAGCTAGGGGGATTGATTTGTGTCCACACTTAACAATTAGCCCGATAATAGTATGTCCATAGGATGATCAAATTCTCGGTCTTTACTCTCAGGTTAGTGTTTGGTCCTAGAGTACAACATGTTCCTAGTCAATCTGAGGTATCAACAGTATATTTCGTTTCCATCTGGTACGTGTTCAAGATAACAATCCTATAAGTGAAGAAGCATGGACACTTATTTGTTTTTTGATAGTTTGGTGTGTCTGAAAAGAGATCCATATGACTCAAGTCATGACGAGTCAAAGACGGTAGGTTTGGTCTCAATCAAGAATAGATGAATTCATATTAAATGTGAAATTTAATCTTTATGCTTGAGCATATAGGTTGGAATGGCTATTCAATCCTACTTGAGAATGGGTATTTCCCTGAAAGGGGAGGTTTTACAACCATATATGGAGTCATGAACACTTGGAGTTGGATGTGCACTATGGGTGATGTTAGGAGACTGAACAAGGAAGGACAAGGAAAGGTATAAACAAAGAGTGGATGCATCATTTGCACTATAAGTTACTGGAAAAACTATTTACACATGCATGGAGAGTGAAATTTTTTGATATTGCAACAAGAAGGACAAGGATAGAGATGTTACACTAGAGAGAGTTATTTTGACTTTGATTCAAAGGAAGATGATGACTATAGAAGTCCTATGGAAATAGAGAGATTTCTTTGAAATTGGTGACATTTCTTATGACAGTAGTGGATATTGGTTGTGACAACAACAAATATTGGACAATGATGGACAAATAAAGTAAAACAAGGTAAATCTTGTGAGGTGTGTTGATCATATTGTAATTATAGTTTGTAGTTGTAGAAAGTATATGATGTTATGTTCTATATAGTGATCCTTGAGAAGTTTGAGTTTGTACCTGACATCTCCATGAGTGGATTATGTAATGTATGTATCTATATCTATATAAAATGTAAATGTCATATTTCTATAAGACTTGGATATGTGTTCTTTCCCCTTTGTCACGTGTCCCTGATAACTTGGATAACTTGTCAACTATAATGCAGTAGCCTCTATGGTGGATTTATTTAACACCAAGGGTGGACCATGTTATTGGTTTTACACTCTTATAAGCGAAGTTCTACATTACGAGGAATTTAATCAATAGGTTGAATGAAACATGTACATGAAGGGACATCCTATTAAACCGACAATTACAATTACTGGTTACCCAGGTATTTCGGTAGATGGGTTTTCCTTTATGTGGAACTCGACAGAGTGATGATGTATATATGATCAAGGTATGAGATGAAAGTGCCAGGATGGACTAGAGATAGACTTTGTTGATCAAAGGAGGTTCTTTGATTCATAAAGGAGCATTTTCTATAGAGGAGAAGATGTTGATGTAGACCTCCACTGCTAAAAATTAAGACAAATAGTGGTTGAGGGGAGTATTGGAATATGTAACTCCTACTTGTCTTAGGTGTGATCACATATGTGGTTGTAATGTTAGGTAGATTTTGTATCTATGTAGAGAGTTTGTTCCTAGTCTATAGGAGGTTGTTGGAACTAGTTGGATGTGAGAGATACTCTCCAATTAGATGCTTCCTAGAATTATGAAAGGTTGAGATATTTTCTCAATTGAGTAAATTGCATGATCAAGGTGTTTTGTATTTATTGAGACAAGACGCATTTATTTATATGTACTCCATTACATTGATTGGATAGAGTGCTCAATATATTCTTTGATGTGTGTAAATAAGTGTCTACTCTCTCACATTTCTAATAGGCCCTCTGTGGAGAAATATAATGAACAAGGGAATCAACCCAATCCAAGACTACCATCAGATGTCAAAGAACCGGCCATAGCCTTGAAGCATGTGAATATTAGGCCTTACAAGGCACTATTTCAGTTTCTATTCGAGAGAAAGATCAACAACTCTTGTGGAACCCATTTTACACTCTCCACTAATGAAAACAATATGCCATGATTTATTGTCTTCAAAACAATTTAAAAAATGTGAAATTAGAAGGACAAACAATAATGAAGTTGGTTGGATAATCAACTCAAAAAATGAGAAATAAAAGAAAAAAATGTGATCGCAATCAAACATGAAAGAAACCCCATTCTTGGGATGGTTGGGTTAATTGACTCCCAGTCTTGAAGCTTTGATCGATGTTTTCTAGGCCTTTCTAAATTGATGACGGGAAGATATTGTTGGACTTGAAGTGGATGGGATGGCCTCTGATCGAAAGGAAGGATGTACCGTGAAGGGAATTCCTTCACTCTCCTTTCATGTAGTGTCTACATGAGATCAACGGGCTTAATGTCCCCAATATAATCCCCAATTTAATTAATGATTAATATAGATATAATGTATGGTTGTGGCCAAGAGATGTATATGCAAACTGTATTTCTAAATTTTAATAATAAAATGTGATTCTAGTTGTTGGGGGATATGGATAGAGATGGGGGATGATTAATCAAAAAGAGAGGGTAGGGTCTAAGATAATGTCTAAGAGAGGGGTCCAAGGGGGAATTACCCATGTCTATTAATTCAACCCACTTCCTAAAATTACTATTTGTATATGAACCTTCTATTTTGTTGTTGAGTTTTCCCAAAGCCAATCATTGAATGGATGTAAGAGGGTGGGTGTGAGGAGTCACATCCCATAGTTATTGGGAGAATGGGGTATAAGTAAAATTAATTTGGGTAATATTGTAAGTCAATCAATTAATCCAAGTAGAGGAAAATTTGTATAGGAAATTACAATAGTTTTGGATAGTCAATGTTTTGCATGAACAAAAAGAAGAGAACATGAAAGAACAACATTGGAGTTGGAGCAACCATGGAGGGTGAATTATGGAGTGTATTTGGAGCAGAAGAGTGAAGATCCAGGTTGTTAGGAATGGAGAGTGGACTCTTGTTTGAGTTTCACTGTAACATCAAGTGATTGTTGTTGTTTTTCCTTGTAGTTTTCCTACCAGCGATCTCCCTTGAGTTTCCTAGTAGTGATATTCTTGGTTACATGTGCTAGAGAGACCCTAATAAATTGTAACACACCCAACCCCTTAGTTGTCTTTCTAAAAGATGAGGCATCAAGTTTTCTTTTCCATCAAACGTCTTAGATCCTTTTTCCAAGGCCTCCCATACCTTCTGCTCGTCAAGATATTTTGACAGACTGCTACTAGGCTCAAAACTGAGCTCAGGATTGGGAGATATGCCTTTCCAAATATCTTTGGGCCTTATTAGATGAGGGCCACGTGGAATCCACATGGATCCATCTCATACCTAACATCTAAAGTTCCTCGAAGACCCAGAGCTCCTAGCACTCCTGAATCTATGGTGGATATCCATCCACCATTAAATCAGACAATGGATCTTCCTCCTTGTTAATGCATACGCCTAAGGATAATTTGACATTTCGTGCTTCGACGTTGAGCACCCCTTTTATTTATATACATGAGACATCTCGGAGCTTTTAAATACTAAAGTCTCGTACGCTTTCCATGTGGCTCTGACATTCAGGCCTTTCGGTCTCTTTACAATACTACACCCCAAATCCTCTAGAGTCTCATAGTACTGGACTCCCGAAGTCTTGGTCAATTCACCAACCACTTTGGTCAAGCGGGAATGTGCCAGGGGCTAACACGTGGAAGGGGCTAGGGGTGACACATCACTCTTAGATGATGTCACTCTACCACATCACTCTGGACTGATGGCGTTCCATATCCCTTTGATCTCATGGTTAAGGTATGTCCACGTATGCCCATGGATCTACGGCCTTCGTTACTTCGTAACTTCGACATTCAGGAAATCCATGGTGTGACTTCCTCATTTCTCCTGGAGTGATCAACATCGGTCTGACCATGTTTTAGATCCAAATTCCAGGAAAGTTCCCGAAGTGTCCTCAGATGTACGACTCTTGTCACTTCGCGAGTGCGAGATTCGGGGGTTCTATCCACTCCACGCTCCTTTTCTCTCAAAGTTCCAAACTCCAAACATGCAAAGGGCTTTGATCAACGGTCCACGTGTCTTCTACAATGGGTAGTCAAGATCTACTTCAACCTTTGGGACTTTGGGAGATTCTCAACCTAAAGTGAAACACACCTCGGATCTTCCAGAGTGTCGAACTATGAACCAAGGTCGATCTGTCGCCATGTGTTCCTGGCGTCAACGACCAAGATTTTCTCTAGCCTGTGGAGCTTCGGGAAACTTACACGTTCTTTCAAATACACTTTGATTTCATCAGATAACCATACTTTTGGATAACTCTTGATCTGCCAACACACATCCCTCTACTACCAAAGGTCCATATTAAATTCACGACTCAGGCATTCAGAGGGTTATGGTGAAATAACACTTATGTTCTCCTGGAGTGGGACTTATCCGGAGTGCCTTACACTAATATTTTTATAGTTGATTGTTAAGAACCAAATATCAATATAGCATAGAAAAACCTCAGAAAAAGTACTCAACGCCTTGAAAAAGAGATAATTTCAGATAATAAACCTCTTCGAGGGGGAAACCTCCTTTTACCCCACTTAAATGTTCAAGTACAAGATGATTCAAAATGAAAATGTCTCCTTGGTATATATAGGAGACTAGGAGGTATAATTATAACTAATGGCCTAAAGCCGACATAAATAAAATAACATTACTAATATAATATGCCCCAATTAAGCGGTAATGAGCCAATATTAGGGCTTAACATGCCCCTCCCCTTGAGACAAGTGTTTTCTGCAACGCTTGAGTAAATATGGATTCTTATGTATAAAAGACTCATCTTCCCAAGTGAAATCTTCAGCCGATAGTTTCCTCCATTTAATGAAATACTCTGAAATGGATCTATTCCTCAGCTGGTGAATTCTTGTGTTAGTGATGGATTTAGGCTCCAATATGATTTTTTCTTCCTCGTCAAGATCTGGCAATATAGTTTGAACTGGGATCTTGTCACCTATAACCTTCTTTAAGCATGAAACATGGAAAACTGGGCGTACTCGTGAAGATGCAGGCAGCTCCAATTTGTAT
The DNA here is from genome assembly GCA_009831015.1 of Picea engelmannii. Classification (NCBI taxonomy): domain Eukaryota; kingdom Viridiplantae; phylum Streptophyta; class Pinopsida; order Pinales; family Pinaceae; genus Picea; species Picea engelmannii. Next base: position 508,716 of record ML796488.1, on the reverse strand, counting down.
GCCATAGTACCAATCTTTTGCAACACCTTATAAGGGCCATAGTACTTTGGTGATAATTTATTATCCTT
>ML796488.1:469561-485834 GCA_009831015.1 Picea engelmannii | reverse complement strand
TGTTATTGTGGAGATTATGCTGGTTATATTACTGTTATTCTGCCATTTCTAGCATTTTATTTCTGTTCTGCGTATTTATTATATCTGGTATCTTGAAGAGGGGAGAGGGGAGGACGAATAAGAGAGAGGGGTGTTCGGGTTGGGGTGAGCAGAGGGTGGGGGAGGGCAGGCTAGAGGCTGGAGGGGGGGTGGCGGCTCTAGGCTAAGCTTTGGGGCAAAGCCGATGGAATTTCCAAAGATATTGAACTACTCGACTCTGGAAGCATACAGATAGGACAAGGGAGGTAAATATGGTGTGGTGGCATGATCAGGAGGGTGTTCCGGAGAGGAGGTGCGAATAGAGTCATGGGGGAGCTCAGGAGTGGAAGTGTGAGCAGGGTCCTGAGGCAAGCTCTGAGGAGCTTGCTTTCCACGACCCCTCGAGCCTCGGCCTCTCGATGCATACTAGGCCACCCCACACTTAGACATACCTTCAAGGCGAGGCATTGGGACTATGACCAAGAGCCGAGTGGAGGGAGAGAACTAGAGATGGAGCTCGAAGCGACGGTGGAGCGTAAAAGAAAGCTCAAACCAGAGCTAAACAAAAATGTAGATTGATGGATGAGTGCGAGGCATAGGAGGCCGAGAGCACAAATGATGGTGGAGCGTAGGAGAAATCTTGGACCAGGGCCAAAGAAAAATGCATACTGGTGGATGAGTGTGAGGCGCAAGAGGCAGAGAGCGCAAATGAGCCATGGGTTTCCCTGTCTCAAGCCAAAAACCATTGATCTGGGCTAGATGATGGGACTGGTCATACATCCATCCCATCGCATTTGCCATCCCTGCTAGTTGTAACTCCATAGTATTAAATTGATCTGAGTGCAAATGAATGTGAGGGTGCGTCAAACGAGGATTTAAATGCATGGATTCAAGTCTGAGGTGAGTGTGGGTTGCGTTGGCATGGGTTGTGGCGTGGGTTGTGACCAGGTGTTCGCCCAACTGTCCATACACTCGTCAGCCCCGATGACACCCCATCTAGGGATGTTAATAAATGAAATTGAAATAAAATGATTTTTTTAAATAAATAAACTATAATAATATTAAAAATAAAATAAATAAAAATAAATAAATTTTTATTTTTATTAATTTTTATTTTCCTAATTAAGTTGGAAAATTTTGTGGATATTTGGATAAAATAAGTTATTGATGGAATTGAACATAATAAGAAAAACATAAAAAGGGACAAGAATATCCATTCATTAATCGTTTTCTATTAGATTAGGTAAATCCTTCGAAATGTATATTGGGTATATTAACAATAAATTTTAATTGAGATGAATCTATAAATGAACATTTCACTTCATGAAAAGATAATTCATTTATAATCTTAATTTTTATTTTTAGTTTTAGTTTTTAAATTATTAACCGTAGTTGTTAGACATAGACTATTGTTTTCCTTTGATTAATTTATTCTTTGAATATGAAAATGTTAAATGATTTTATGAAATTTATTTTAAAATAAAAAAACATTTTTATAAGTGTAAAATTTATTTAATAATGAAGAAGCATTTTATAACTTATAATTTTAAAATTAAAAATGTTACACTTTATTTAATTTTGATTTCAAAAGTTGGTTTTCCACTTAGTAAGAGTATGATTATGATTAAATACTTATTGTACAAGCACAAAATAACTAATATGAAAGACATGAGGCTTCCTAGCATTGCTCCAAATTCAAGTCAAAGTCATTTGGAGCCTAAGTAAAGATGACATAAATATGCTAATTATTAGCTAAACAATTGCATAATAGAAAATGAGGTCACTCTCATACCATTAAAAATATCATCATATTTAAATTTAAAGAGAAATTGTGGTGTAATGAATAAATAAAGTATAATAGAAAATTAAGGTATTAGAAAGAGGTCATTAACAACAATTTAGAAGATAGGTTTCTCGATAGAGCAATGGAGAGTGAAGTAGGTTAGAGTTGCAGAGTCACAAGTAAGTGTTTATAGATAAGGTATTTTCTAGAACGAACGATAATGGCGGCGATGGGGTTGAGATCGTCAGAAAATCCAGAATTATCGGGTTAGCCCAATGACAAAGGATAGAGAGAACAACCAACATTGAAGGACGCAGTGCTAGGTAAAGTGAAACAACGATCATAGGATACAAAAATGGGGGGTGTAGGAAAGGATGACAACGACAGTAATGCGAGGAAAAAATGTCTTGGATCTAACAAAACAAAGGTGAATGGATTCCATGCACGCACAATGGAAAATCCAAGGTATGAAGTGAATTCATCCAGTATTGTAAGTACATACAACACATGAAGGATCACACTTTAATAGGAAAATTCATGGGTATCTAGACATCAGAAAAATCCCTCAATGGGTTGATGAGCTCCAAATGGAAGATAAAAGGGAAAGCAGATCTACAACTAGGATCCAAAGGTTGCTTTACAACCATCTTTACTAATCCTGCAGACAGAAACAAGGTGTTTGATGAAGGGCCTTATTTTTTCAATTCCGTTGGTCTTCCTCTTCACTATTGGATGGAAATATTTTCCTTTGAGAGGGAAGACTTCATGAAATCCCCGGTTTGGATAAGGCTATACTCATTACCTCAATAATTCTAGGAAATAGAGACATTGGAAGGCATAGTTAACACTCTGTGATCATTCATTAAAATATATGAGATCACAAAGGCTGCCAAATACACCTCATATGCCAAGATTCGTGTTTATATGAATGTAGTAGGAGCCCTCCTGGAAGAAGTAACAATATCCTACCATGACAATGAATGGAGCGAGTTGGTGGACTATGAACACATCCCCTTGAGATGTAGGAAATTCCATGTCCATGGTCACTTATTTTAGGATTGTTTGATGAACATAAAAAAAAAAAAATGATGCTAAGGAGAAAGAAGGAAAATATGAGGAAGGTTTCACTAAAATCCAAGGAAAATGGAGGGGTGTGTGAAGACATGGAAACCAATTAACCAAGGAAGCGGGCACGGAAAAAAATAAATTCAAATCCCTAGAGGAAATCATCCTAGATAGAGAAGATCAAATCCAAGAAGAACCAAAGAAACATGAGGTTATTAGATCATATTCCCTACTGGATCCAGATATAAAAGAAAAATCAAGAGAAACAAAAGAAACACCAGATCCTCAAGGAAAATAAAAGGAGCCAAAATAAAGAGAGCTTGAAATGAAAGATCAAGAGGACCAGATCACAGAAAATCAAGACGAAGGAGATTATGAGATAGAAATGGAAAAGGATGAAAGAAAATAATCCAGGAAATGGGAAGTAAATTGGACTAGGGATCTTAGCAAGTACATCGCATGGATTCGGGTTCAAAACGAACCCCCTGAAGATCCTAAAGAAACACCCAACAAGGAAAAATAGAGGGGCAAAAAACCATACAGTCAGGTGATTGAAGAAATGGGAGCACAACTGGTTGATTAGGGACAAATGATATGACTCACAGAAAAGTAATTTAAAACCCAAAAGAAGTGATAGCATATCGAGAAAATGAAGAAATAGTAATGATCCAAGAAACAAAGTGTGATAAAGAAACCATGGTAAAAATAACAAAGAAAGTATGGAAAGAGTGGTACATATAAGTTATAGAATCAAAAGGAGCATCTGGAGGCCTAATGATCCTATGGGATCCAAAGAAATGGAAATTGGACCTATTCACCACCTTCCCAAGGATCCTCATGATGAGATATGTGGGGATAGGATCTCAAATGTATGGCTTCATTTCAAATGCCTACGATCCACAAAATCCCTATCTTAAGAGAATTTTTCTTGACTCCTTGAACCATCTTAGGGCCACTCTGAGGATATTCCGGAAGAGGATGTTGAAACTCCCCTTGTGCCTGAGTAACCATAAATCACTGACATAAACCCTCCCTCCAACCCTCCCGAAGTGGAACCGATCATTTCCTCAATGCTCTCACTGGCTTCTCTTCCCCCCAAACCTTCAAGTTAATCGGTTACATAAAGCACCGAAAGGTCATCATTCTGGTTGATAGTGGCAACACCTACAATTTTATTCATCACCGCATTGCCCAAGAAACCCATTGCTACATCCATTCTATCAACAATTTCCAAATCATGATTGCCAATGGTGGTTCTATGAAATTTGGCGAGCGCTGTGAAAATGTGTGTCTCCAAATCGGTGACTACCACCTAAAATCCCATATGTTTGCTATTGACATGGGAGGTTGCGAAATTGTGTTGGGTGCAGACTGGCTAAGGACTTTGGGTCCCATTATAATGGATTTTAAGAACTTAACCATGCAATTCGACCAAGAAGGCCACCAATATAAATTCCAAGGTATCACTGCTAGTTCACCTAAGGTCATCAGTTCCCATCGCATGGAAAAGCTACTCAAAAAAGGTCATTTTGGTGTCATTGCCCAACTCCATGCCATACAGGCCACAAAGACACCCCTAGTGCCCCAAGACCTCCAAGCCCTCCTTTCTAAACATCAAACGGTATTTTCCACTCCCCAAAGACTCTTTCCTTCCCAAGGTGTTCATGATCATTCCATTCCCCTTGTTCTAGGAAGCCTTCCCTCCAATACTCGTCCATATCGCCACCCCTTTGCACAAAAAAATGAAATTGAGAAAATGGTCCAGGAACTCCTTACTGCAGGTGTCATCCATCCTAGTACGGGCCCTTACTCGTCTCTGGTCGTCATGGTACCGAAGAAAGAAGGTTCTTGGAGAATGTGTCCTGACTTCCATGCTCTCAACAAACTGACCATCAAAGACAAATTTCCCATTCCTGTCATTGATGACCTCCTCGATGAATTGAGTGGCGCCCAATTCTTTACCAAACTTGATCTTCGCTCGGGCTATCACCAGATACGTATGAAAGAGGAAGACATTTCCAAGACAACCTTTCGCACTCATGAGGGCCACTATGAGTTTTTGGTCATGCCCTTTGGCTTGTGTAATGCCCCCTCCACCTTCTAGAGCCTCACGAACCATGACTTCCATCCTTTTCTACGTCATTTTGTCTTAGTTTTCTTTGATGATATCCTCATCTATAGAAAAACCTGGACAGACCATCTTACTCATGTGGATCAAGTTCTCCGCCTACTCTCTCAGCACCAACTTTTCCTAAAATAGTCTAAATGTGCTTTTGGTGCCTCATAAGTAGAATACTTGGGTCATCTGGTGGGAAAGGATGGAATTAGGGTGGACCTAAAAAAGATTGAAGCTATGCAAGACTGGCCACACCCAGAGACTCTCAAAAGCTTGTGTGGATTTTTGGGCCTAAGAGGGTATTATCACAAGTTTGTTAAGAACTACGGAAAGATTGTAGCACCTCTCACAGATGTCCTCAAAAAGAACTCTTTCACTTGGACTCCAACAGCTGCTCAAGCTTTTCAAACCTTGAAGACGACCATGTGCACCACTCTAGTTCTGGCCCTTCCTGATTTCACAAAGACCTTTGTGTTGGAATGTGATGTCTCAGGGAAAGGAATCAGCATTTTCCTTATGCAAGAGGTTCGACCTTTGGCCTTCACCGGCAAGCAACTATCTGAAAGGAATCTGAGCAAACCCATTTACGAAAAGGAAATGTTGGCGATTCTGCATGCTGTTGAGCTGTGGCATCCTTATCTCTTGGGGCAACGCTTCCAAATTAATACCGACCATCAAAGCCTCAAGTACTTTCCGAAACAATGCATTTCCTCCTAGGAGCAACAAAAATGGGTGACTAAGCTCTTTGGATATGATTATGAGATCATTTACAATAAGGGAAAAGACAATGTCATGGTGGATGCACTGTCCTAGAAATATGAAGACGAAGGATCCCTTTTTTCTCTTTCCTTCATTGTACCCGATTGGCTCCAAGCTGTGCGCCAGGAATGGCGTCAAGATCCCAAAAGTTCGCATCTGATCCAGCAATTGAAGACCAAGACTCTGGCTCCGCCAGGGTACTCCTGGCTCCAGGATGAGCTACGATATAAAGGCCACTTGTATTTAAGTAAAAAATCCAAGCTCAAATCCACGGTACTTTCTGAGCTTCATGCTACACCCACAGCGAGGCACTCAGGGTTCACCAAAACATATGACAGGGTCAAACGTTCTTTTTTCTGGGATGGTATGAAATAGGACATCCGTAAGTTTGTCACTGAATGTGAGGTGTGTCAATGCAACAAGGGAGAAACAGTCAAATCTCCAGGAACCCTCCAACCACTTCCGATTCCCCCTGCTATTTGGAAGGATATCTCTATGGATTTTATTATAGGCTTACCCAAATAGGGGAATAAATCAATCATAATGGTGGTGGTGGATCGCCTTTCCAAGTATGCTCATTTTTGTGCTCTTCACCACCCATTTATTGCATCCACGGTGGCTCAAATTTTCATGGACCAAGTCTTCAAGCTTCATGTTATGCAACACTCTATTGTTTTTTATCGTGACCCAACTTTCACAAGCAATTTTTGGCAAGAATTGTTTAAGCTACAAGGCACACAATTGCATCTCATCTCAGCTTATCATCCCCAGACGAATGGTCAAACGGAAGTTGTAAACAAGTGTTTGGAAACATATCTAAGGTTCTTTGCCTCTGAAAAACAACACCAGTGGGCTCAATGGTTACCCCTAGCCGATTGGTGGTACAACACTACATACCATACAACCACTCGCATGACTCCTTCTGAAGTGGTATATGGACATAAGCCACCTTTAGTTCTCTCATACTTACCGGGTACCTTGAAGGTCCAGGTGGTTGACCAAACACTTATAGTCTGAGAGGATATTCTTCGTACCCTTAAAGAGAACTTGGTCATGGCACAGAATCGCATGAAGAAGCAAGCAGATCAAGGTCGCTCAGAACGTCAATTTGCAGAAGGGGATCAAGTGTTTCTGTGACTGCAACCATATAAGAAAACTTCCCTCAAGGCCGAGCATTGTTAGAAGCTAGTGCCCAAATTTTATGGTCCTTACACAGTTCTCAAGCATGTGGGACAAGTCGCATATCAGTTAGCTCTACCCAGTCAGTCGAAGCTACATCCTATTTTTCATGTTTCCTGCTTGAAGAAGGTGATTGGAACCAGGTGCCGAATTCAAACCAACCTTCTAGAGTTAGCTGAAGAAGGATCCATTTGGCTACAACCAGAAGTAGTTTTGGACCAGCGTGAGCATCGCCTGCGTCAGAGAACCATCAAGGAAGTGCTAGTACAGTGGAAAGATATGACTCCAGTAGATGCCACTATGGAACCAACTACCATTCTGCAGCAGTTTCCACATTTGAAGCCTTGAGGACAAGGTTGTTTTTAAGGGGGCAGACATGTTAAGGTCCTAACCCGCACATAGGTAGATCAATGTATTCAGATGTAATAAAGGTCAATATTAATAAGGCCTTTCAATAAAATAGAAGAAGACAGATGTAAGAAGACCTAATAGAAGCTTCCGCTTCTTGAAGGATCTTCCTCTAGATGCTTCTCTTAATAGACATATTTAGTATAAATAAGGGTCGAGGGTATGAAAACCCTAGCTTGGAGATTATTTTAACAGAGCGCTACTCGATTGGAGGTTTCCCCCTCGAAGAGGCCTGTGAACATTGCTTTCTTAATCAAAGTGCTATTTTAGTTGTTGTTCCCATATTATTTCTGTGTTATTGTGGAGATTATGCTGGTTATATTACTGTTATTTTGCCATTTCTAGCATTTTATTTATGTTCTGCGTATTTATTATATCTAGTATCTTGCAGAGGGGAGAGGGGAGGATGAAGAAGAGAGAGGGGTGGTCGGGCTAGGGTGAGCAGAGGGTGGGGGAGGGCAGGCTGGAGGTTGGTGGGGGGGGTGGCGGCTCTAGGCTGAGCTTTGGGGCAAAGATGACGGAATTTCCAAAGCTATTGAACCACTCGACTCTGCAAGCATACAGAGAGGACAAGGGAGGTAAATATGGTGTGGTGGCATGGTCAGGAGGGTGTTCTGGAGAGGAGGTGTGAATAGAGTCATGGGGGAGCTCAGGAGTGGAAGCGCGAGCAGGGTCTTGAGGCAAGCTCTGAGGAGCTTTCTTGCCACGACCCCTCGAGCCTCTACCTCTCGATGCATACCAGGCTGCCCCACACTTAGACTTACCTTGAAGGCAAGGCATTGGGACTATGACCAAGAGCCGATTGAAGGGAGAGAACTAGATATGGAGCTTGAAGCGACGGTGGAGCGTAAGAGAAAGCTCAAACCAGAGGCAAAGAAAAATGTAGATTGATGGATGAGTGCGAGGCACAGGAAGCCGAGAGCACAAATGATGCTGGAGCCTATGAGAAATCTTGGACCAGGGCCAAAGAAAAATGCATACTGGTGGGTGAGTGCGAGGCGCGGAAGGAAGAGAGCACAAATGAGCCATGGGTTTCCCTGTCTCAAGCCAAAAACCATTGATCTGGGCCAGATGATGGGACTAGTCATGCATCCATCCCATCGCATTTACCATCATTGCTAGCTGTAACTCCATAGCATTAAATTGATCTGAGTGCAAATGAATGTGAGGGTGCATCGAACGAGGATTTAAATGCATGGATCAAAGTCTGAGGTGAGTGCGGGCTGCATTGGCGTGTTGGGCATGGGTTGTGGCCAGGTGTTTGCCCAACTGTCCATACACTCGTCGGCCCCGATGACACCCCATCTAGGGATTTTAATAAATGAAATTGAAATAAAATGAATTTTTTAAATAAATAAACTATAATAATATTAAAAATAAAATAAATAAAAATTAATAAATTTTTATTTTTATTAATTTTTATTTTCCTAATTAGATTGGAAAATTTTGTGGATATTTGGACAAAATAAGTTATTGATGGAATTGAACATAATAAGAAAAACATAAAAAGGGACAAGAATATCCATTCATTAATCGTTTTCTATTAGATTAGGTAAATCCTTCGAAATGTATATTGGGTATATTAACAATAAATTTTAATTGAGATGAATCTATAAATGAACATTTCACTTCATGAAAAAATAATTCATTTATAATCTTAATTTTTATTTTTAGTTTTAGTTTTTAAATTATTAACCGTAGTTGTTAGACATAGACTATTGTTTTCCTTTGATTAATTTATTCTTTGAATATTTCTTAAGATATTTTTTCGTGACAACTTAAACCATCTCAGGGCCACTCCTAGGTTATTGGGGGAGATTTAAATATGATCACTGCTCTCTAGGAGAAAATAGGTGGAGTAAAAAAACTAGAGGCTAAGAGTGAAAACTTTTGAGATTGGATCGAGAGAAATAGACTAATCAATATTCATACTAGTAATGGATCGCTCACCTAGAGAAATAACAGAAGGGCTGAAAAAAGATCTATGTTCGTCTATACATATTTTTGACATCAGAAGCCTTATTTCAAGGTCAAAAAGAAATATCAATGAAATACTCCCCTTTTATGGATTAGATCATTGGCCAATATTCCTTACTTTGGAGGAAAATTTAGCTCCCCGTTCAAAATCCTTTTTCTTCGAAAAGTTTTGGATGGACCATCATGATTTTTTGTAAAATATTGAAACCTGGTGAGACGAGAACCCAAATTTGTATGGCACCAAAATGTATCAATTTCAATAGAAGTTGAAACCCATCAAATTAAAAATCAAGAAATGGAACAAGTGTTCGGAAACATCCTTGAAGAAAAAAAGAGGTTGGATAAGGAGATGGTGACAATCCATCTGGAAGCAACAACAAGGGACCGAACAAAGGATCTACCAAAGAAAGAGAGGAACAACTTAGAATGGAGTTAGATAAGTGAGAAAACCAGGAGGACACTGATCCATTTTAAACTTATTAAGTACTTCTCTGACATATTTACCTTGAGACACAAAGGTTTGACCAACATTTCCCCAAACTTCAAGACATAGGTAGTAATGTAACTCACCAAGATATTTCATTTCAAATACCCATGACATATGCTTCTTAATTCCACTAATCAATTTTTTCGAATTTCCTGTAATAATTAAATCATCAACATATAAGTAAATCAATACAACATGCCCCTTTTCATCAAACTTGGTATAAAAATTTGGATCACTTTTGCTCCTTATAAAACCCTATTAAAGAAAGAAGGAATTTATCTTCTCATACCATGACCTAGGTGTTTGTTTTAATCCATACAATGATTTCTTTAATTTACACACTAAATGTTCTTGACCACTTTTTACAAACCCCCATGGTTGAGTAAGGTAAACCTCCTCCTTTAACTCACCATTCAGAAAATCAGACTTTACATCTAATTGGTGAAGCTTCCAATGGTATTTTGTAGCTAGTGCAATTAACATTCTTATAGTGTTTAATTTAGCTACTAGTGCAAATGTTTTTGCATAATCAATGCCCTCTTTTTGTGAATACCCTTTTTCCACCAATCTAGATTTATATTTATATATACTACCATCTCTTTGAATTTAGGTTTGTATATCCATTTTATCTTTAGGCAATTTAGTCAATTCCCAAGTTTTGTTTTTCATTATATAGTCATATTCTTCCTCCATTGCTTTTCTCCACTCTTCATGTTCTTTAGCTTCATTAAAACTCATGGGTTCTATGAAATTTGAAATATTACTCATCAGGGAATAATATTTATACTTTTCAGGTGGACGAACCTGTCATGAAGATCTTCTCAATTGGTTGGTGACTTCTTCTCCATTTTGTGAAGATTCTTCTTCACTACTGGATGTATCCATGTCACTGGGTGCCTTTTCCTGCTGCTTCTTCTCTTTTTTGACCTCCTCATCTTTAAGAAGTACATGCCATCCTTCATGATTGTAGTTTTCATCATTTCCTTATGCCTGCGTGTGGAAAATTACATCTCTACTTGCAAACATTTTCTAAGTAGATGGATCAAACAATTTATCTGCTTTAAATTCTGAACAATACCCTGTAAAAATACATTTGATAGCTTTAGCATCAAGCTTCTTCCTGTTCTCCTTTGGAATATGCGAAAAAATCCTTACACCCAAATATCCTCAAATTATTAACTGTTGGTTTAGAATCATACAAGGCTTCGAAAGGAGTTTTATGATCAAGACACCTTGTTGGACTTCTATTATTTAAATAAACAATGGTGCTAATGGCCTCAACCCAAAAAGCATTTGAGATATTCTTACCTTTCATCATACTTTGTGCACACTCCACCAGAGTTCTGTTTTTCCTTTCTGTAACTCCATTTTGTTGTGGAGTGTGGGGTATTGTAAATTGTTGTACTATTCCATTATCTTTGCAATACTTGATGAAGTTCCCTAATCTGTACTCTCCCCCTTGATCTGAGTGGACGATTTTGATGGGTTTTCCTGTTTGCTTCTCCACCATGTTTTTAAATTTCTTGAAGTATTCAAAAACATCACTTTTTTTCCTAAAGAAATAAACCCTTGTGTATCTTGTGTAGACATCAATAAATAACAAAAAATAATAAGCACCTCTTAGCGACCTTCTCTGCATTTCTCCAAAAACATCAGTGTGCACAAGTTCTAATAGATCTCTTTTTCTCCTATCAAGATTAGAGGGAATTCATCTATGTGCATCTTTCCTAATGCACAAACTTCACAAGAAACATACTCATTCTTCAACATAGGGAGTCCTCCAACCATACTTTGTTTTTGTAATAACAAAAAATCTTGATAATTAATGTGACCATACCTTTCGTTCCAAAGAGTTTATGTAGGCATAGTTGCAGAAGTCAATGCTTGATGATTCTTGTTGGTGACATCAAGTTTGTACATACCTCCAACTCTGACTCCTGAAGCAAAAATACTGTAATGATCCTGCAAGTCCTTCACTATACAATGTGTCTTGAAGAATTCAAACTTCAAATTATGATCTGTAATGTTGGACACAAAATCAAGTTTTTCTTTATCCCAGGGACATACACAACATTGCAAATGTGTCTAACAATACCATTTGGAAGTGTTACTAGAATATCTTAATATTCCTTGATCTGATAAGAACGATCATCTCCAAGATAAATATGGGCACCATTATGTGTTTATTTAAAGTTTATATACCAATTCTTGTTACATGTCATGTGAATTGAAGCTCCAGAATCAACAAACCATGCATCAACATCATCAATTTCAATAGATAGCGCAACATTAGACATAAACAATTTGAGATCTTTTGGATCAATATTCGGGTTTTCTTCTGCAAAATGTCCTGAATGTTTTCTATTTTTATGCCTAGCCTCATCATCATTTTTCTTCTTATAACATTCTCTGGAAAGATTCCTAGTCCTACCACAATAGAATAACTTAGGTTCATTTATATTCGATGGAATATCTTGATTTGTATTTGGAAATGACTTCCTCCTTTGCATCCTTCTCATGGTTTTTCATTAGGAAATCTCTTCTTTGTCCATAGTGCTAATTATGAATTTTGAGGCTTCAAATTCACATGCCTCTCTTCCTCTTGCAACAATATACCTGTCAGTTCCTCAAAAGTAGGATATTTCTCCCTCGCTGCAAGACCCGTTGTAAACATTTGATAGTCCTCTAGTATTCCATTTAGGGAAATTGTGACAAGATCAATGTTTGACACTTTTTCTCCTATATCTCCCAATTTATCTTTCATTTCATTAATTCGCCCAAGAAAAGTACTAACAGACTCATTTATATCCATTTTAATACTTATCAATTTACTCTTTAGGAAAATAATGTGATTTGTATTATTAGTCTGATACAAATCTTAAGTACACTAATAACTCTTGAGGAAATCCAGACTAAGGTGGTTGCAAGAAGTAGATAGGAATACAAAGTTCTTCCATAACTCTTTACTACAAAGAAGAAATCATAACCAGATCATAAATATTACCATGCCTGTGGGAGAGAGATTTGAGTCCAAAGAATACATAGAATGGGAATTGGTAAATCATTTTAAACTCCTAATGACATAATTAGAAGGGAATAGGGAGGAAGCCATCCAAAAGATCATAAAAGGCCTCCCAAAGATTGTTACCACAAAGAAAAAAAAATCAATGGGTCAAGCTTCAATGGAGGAAGTGGAAAGGACGATTATGGCATCGGGAAAGGCCCCTGGTCCAGACGGATTCACTACCGACTTCTTCCAAAAATGTTGGAAAATAATCAGGAAATACATTTGGGAAGTGATAGAAGAATTAAGATCAATTGAATCTATTCTCAAAGCCTTCAATGCCACCTTCATTGCCTTAATCCCAAAGGAAAAAGAGGCAAATACAACAGATAATTTTAGACCAATAGTGTTGTGAAATGTCATTTATAAGATAGTTTCCAAACCCATTGCAAACAGACTCAAAATATTACTGAACAAAATCATATCTAAGGAGTAGGGGTTTTTTGTAGAAGGAAGACAAATCCTTGATGGGATAATAGGTGTGCACAAAATGATACATTCCATTTAGAAATAAAAAAAATAAGGTATGCTCATCAAATTAGATATTTCAAAGGCATACGACCGCATAACTTGGAAATTCTTGTAGAAAATACTAGAGGATTTTGGCTTTGCAGAGGAATGGGTCCACTAGATTTATGGGCTAATATCCTTAGTCTTCTTTTCAATCCTAGTTAATGGTTCTCCTTCAAAAAAATTTAAACCGACAAGAGGAATCAGACAAGGGGACCCTCTCTCCCCTTATCTCTATATCATCCTAGCAGAAGGTCTGGGTAGATTGCTTCAAAAGGAGGTGACTGAAAAAAAAATCCAAGGAATAAAATTGCAAGACAAGTTTGACCCAGTGACCTGCCTCCAATTTTTTGGAGACAACCTTCTCATGGGTGCACCCACTATTAAGGAATATAGAGCTATCAAGAGCATGTTGGACATATACAAAGAGGCTTCAGGTATAGTTATACACCTTTCTAAATCTCAATGTTTTTTCTTTAACACTCTCATTGTTGTCCAAAGAAACATAGCTTTGGTTCTTGGGTTCAAAAGAGCTTACCTTCCATCCAAATATCGGGGGCCCCCGCTAATTTACAAAGCTATCAGGAACTCATCCTGGCACGAGTTGTTGGAAAAAATTGAAGAAAAGTTAAATAATTGGACCCATAGGTTCTTAACCCTTACAAGGAGAATCCTTCTCATCAAACCCATCCTTAGCTCAATGTCCCTGTATCTTTTTTCAATCCTGGTTGCGCCTAAAGGAATCTTGAAAAAAAATAGAAACCTTCATAGAACCTTTCTTTGGGGGGCTGATACCAAAGAAAATAAATGGGCCCTAATTTCTTGGGAAAAGATATGCCGACCAAAGTCCCACGACGGGGTTGATATCAAGGATCCCTTACATGCAAGTCAAGACATAATAGCTAAACTATGGTGGAGGTGGATAAAAATTCTAGAGTCCTTTTGGGCCAAACTTTGGAAAATTAAATATGCCCCTGAGGTGGAGATTCAATATCTCATCTCTATGGATGGGAAATGCCCAGGATCCCTTATATGGAACAATGTATGGAAAAACAAAGAGCTAGTTCAAAAGGATAGCTTATGGGAGGTCCAAAATGGAAGGTTGACCCTTTCTTGGGATGACACCTGGGAACAATACCCAATCCTAGAGAACTAAGAAGGGTTGGAATAGGCTAGAAATTCCATGTTGGAAAAAGGATGACCCATGTCCATCATTATTGGAAAAATTCAGAAACCCCAAAAACGAAATATGGCAGAACCTGGAAAGACCTAGAAGATTGGCCAGTTCCTTTGGACACAAAGGTTAGTAGTTGTATTGAAGAGGGGATTTCTCTAAGACAAATCAAAATTAAAAATGGCCCTGATATTATTCATTGGGGAAGCATAGGGGATGGAACTTTCAAAGTAAAATATGCATATATAAGAGTAGTAGACATGTCAGAGACAAACAAGAGAAAGGACTACCAACATATTTGGCAACCTGGGATTTGGCCTAAAATTGCAACCTTTCTTTGGTTGATCCTCACAAAAAAGGTTCTGGTAGGGGATAAGCTAAGAAAGAGAGGATACAAAGGCCCCTCCATCTGCATGTTATGTAGAGAGAAGGAGGAAAATCTCAACAATCTCTTCTATACCTGCATGGAAGTGAGAAAGAGATGGGATAATGGGGGAATAGTATTCCATAGAGCTAGGGGTTGAAGAGAGGACACAACCAACCTGATCATAGATTGGCTAGTAGGGCCTTTCAAAAACCCCATCCTAAGTAAAACGTGGGAGATATTTCTAGGTATAGTGATGTGGAACCTATGGAAAGAAAGAAACAAAATAATTTTCAAATAAAACTCTCTATCAACTCAATCTCTATGGAACTGAATAAAAGAAAATTTGTAAGAAACTATAGCGTCTAGTACCTAGTTACCAAAATACTATATGCTACCAATGGAGGAAGAAGATATCTTTAGACAATGGAAACTAGAATTGGATTTTCAACCAGCGAACAAAGCTCCCCCTCCAAAGCGAACAAAGCGAACAAAGAAAGAAGGCTACTAGAAAGGTATAGTCCATCTGATTTTCGTTCAAATTTTGCTTTGTCTATTACTGATGATGATCCTAGAACTGTCAGGGAGGCAGTGGATTCAGAGGATGGAAATCTCTGGAAAAGGGCCATGGAAGAAGAAATGGCATCTTTGGATAAGAACAAGGCTTGGGATCTAGTGGAGTTTTCAACTGGAAGAAAGTCCATTGGCAACAAATGGGTATTTAAAAAGAAGTTGAATCTAGAAGGAAAAGTGTAGAAATACAAAGCTTAGTTAGTAGCAAAGGGTTATTCCCAAGTTGAGGGAATTGATTTTGGTGAGATTTTTTCTCCTGTTTCCAAGTTAACCTCTATATGATTTCTGTTATCTGTTGCTGCTGCATTTGATTTTGAAGTAGAACAAATGGATGTGAAGACAACATTCCTGCACGGGGATCTGGAAGAAGAAATATTTATGAAGCAACCAAAAGGTTATGTTGTGAAAGGAAAGAAGGAGCTGGTATGCAAGCTGAAAAAGTCCCTGTATGGTTTAAAACAATCACCAAGGATGTGGTATAAAAAATTTGATACATATATGCTGGGACTTGGCTTCACAAGAAGCAAAGAGGATCACTGTGTGTATTCTAAATTAATTGGTGATCATTTGATTTATTTGCTCTTGTATGTGGATGACATGTTGCTGATAAGAAACAACAAGGAGATTATCCATGTGAAAACTCAGTTGTCATGTAAATTCGACATGAAGGATCTTGGTGCTTCAAATTTCATTTTGGGCATGGAAATTAAAAGAGATCGAAAAAAGAGGAAACTCTAGTTAAATCAGAGAAAATATGTCGAGACAATATTGCAGAGGTTTAATATGCAGGAATGTA
>ML796488.1:421849-451947 GCA_009831015.1 Picea engelmannii | reverse complement strand
CATGTTCTCGCCAATCAAACGTTTAACCAAGGTGTCAACTTGATATTTCATAAAATTGATACGCCAAGAGCTATAACAAGGATCAACAATAAGGATCACAAAAGATAAATCTTGACCCCCATGCAATTCAATGAATCAATGTTTAGGCAAGTCATAAAATGCGAATCCAAAGGCTAAATGTCTCCAATAAAACCGAGTTATATAATCCATCGAAGTATGAAAACCGATCAAAGGATATTTCCGATCATGTAAAAATCAACAAAAAGATAAGCGCAACATGCACAATGACACAAAAGGTATTGGCAGTTCAGATACTGATCAAAATGTGACCTCGAAAGGAGAAATTTTCATGCTTACAATCGTGAAGACTTAGCGAAGACAAATATGCAAAAGTCTCAAGAAATGAAAGTTTCGTCTATTTGAAAAATGAGATGAAAAACTTGATGTTCGCAAGACATAGGTGTAGGCAACTTACAAGAAAATAGGAAAAAATGTTAATTGGCTGCCAACAAGACATTGACCTGTATAACAGAGAACAACAGTTCTCCCTTGCACCACCCAACCACCCTGGTTTTTCTGACTGCAACCAGATGGAAGCTACAACTCCCTATGTTCAAGCACCCACTTGAAGCTCTGAGGACAACAGTCCTCCCTAGAAGCTCCCTACCACCCTGAAATATAAATATTTTATTTTCATAAATTTATCATAGTGATACAACATTTATCTATGGCTTACTAGTCTCATCATTGTTTTGCTACACTGCTCTACTCTGCCTGCATTAGTGTCTCCCTGCTCACCCCATGTGCTTTGTGTTATCTTGCATTTTATACTCTGTGAGCCATCTCACTTCTATGTGCTATGCCTTTGCATGCTCCTCACTGCGTCATTGCTATACCCTGCAGGTAGTTCACTTCATCTCTTCCTCACAACTGCATAGCTAACTCGTGGACTCACCTTCACTTCTTTGTTCTGCATGTTTTTGTCACGTCGAGTCCTCTGCCTGATCATCATCACAACTCTTCGTCTTCTCTGGCAGTTATACTCAGTGTGTTCATCATCTGTAGGTGTTATGCTCAGATTCCTTAGCTTCTCTAGTTGTCGAAACTCTTCGTCTTGTCTGTTAGTTATAGCCAGTCAATTATGGCTTCTTTGGCTTCTAAGTCCCTTCCCTCGCATGACCACCAATGGTGACCAAATGCTTATTCAAAAGGTGGTTCCCGATTTCTGTCTAGTGAGTGTTGGCTCTATTTGATGATATGAATTTGGGCTATGAGCTTCATGTGACCATGGGATTATGGGTGTGTCTATAGGTGGTTTGAGGGAAACCCTCTTTTCACCCAACAATTCACTACAAGCCTCCACATGTCCTTTCTAAAAAACCATGGTTTCAATTGTGGCCCACTCATGAAAAATTAAGGCATGAGCATGTTCTGGCCCCACAATGGAGCATGACTGTTGATCTCCAATCTGTTGGTGATGCTTCTTGATCAACAACTATTATCATCCTTCATTTCCTGTCTTTCATGCGCTATCTCAGAAATAAAGTTCGTGCATCTTCAATCCCTGCAATGTGACGGGACCGTCGATCTTATGATCTTGACGATTCTCCTGAGCGGATGGTTCAGATCTGTCCTATCAAGTCTAAGGACTAGATATCACCTTCCTAAATCAATGACTGAGATTTCCTTTGTGATTCGGGCTCCGGGACTTTCAAATCTCAAACCCTGTTGTTGTTGACTGGATTTCTTCCAGAATGGAAGATCTGCTAACACCTGTCCTTCTTAATCTATGATCAGGATCTCCTCTGTGAGTCCGGCCTTTGGGACATTCAATTCTCAAACTCTCGTTTTCTCCCGGAGCATTTCACCTGCAGTCCACGATCCAAAGATGCATGTCCCTTTTGGATCGATGGTCATAATCCCTTCGGGTATTCGGGGTTCGACAATCTCAACTCTCAACTTTATTTCATCCTTCCTTTTCTTTTTCCCGAAGTTGACAATCCACTGACGCATGTCCTCTTTTAATCCAACAACTATTCTCCACTCCAGGACTTCATCCTTCGGAAATCTCAAACCTTTCTCCTTCACGTTTTCCCGAAGAACTTTCTCCCAGAGTTCATGATCCGTTGACATGTATCGTGCTACACGATCAATGATCGAGTATAGACCCGAAGTGATCTTTAGATCGGACGACTCGTATCCACTTCGAGTCTTCGAAATTCAAGACTTCAGGTCTTTGGGCGAGTACTGGTGGTAAAACTCTTGAAGAAAAACTCCCGAAGTGATGTAACTCTTGCGTCACTTGATGATGTGTCACAAGCCGAGCAGCTTCCACGTGTCACTCGGATTTGTGATTTCAATGTACCTGAAATGCCGAATCAACTTAACACTTGTCATTATCTGATTGCGCCACGTGTCCTTGTTGACATGGTCTGCCACATGTCCTTGCTGACATGGTCTACCACATGTCCTTGCTAACACGGTATGCTGACGTTGTTTGCCACATGTCCTTGAGGATTATATTTTCTGACGTAATCTGCTGATGTAGATCTCCTTGATCTAATGATCATTATCTGATCTCTAGATCCAATGGTTGATGGAAATTCGCATTCCGGGAATTTCAAATCTCAAACTTTCCTGAGTGTAAACTCCTCGCATCTTTAGACCCGAACTAAACATTGTTCATCGATCATGTTCTCATATCGACGACTCGATCTCTCTGTGCGTTCCTCCTGTTTGGACACTGATCCAACAACCACTATTGCTCCTCCTCCTGAGCTTATGATTTCTTCCGACTTAGAAGGTTTTCTAAGTATTTAAAGGTTTCGGCCTCTGAACCTTCTCTTGGGGGTCTCGTCTTTGCTATTCTTGTTTTCCATCGCTCCTGTTGTTCTTGCCATCAATGACAAGCACACGCTTTCCTATAATTCATGCCAACAGGGTGTACATGATCTTCATTGACTATCATGTGTCAGCTTATATTGATGATAGAATGGCCTCACTTTAGGAAATAAGTTGTTCAAGTTTTCTTGAGTTGGGGAGGTGACCGTAGGTTGCCTATAATTGTATGGAAATGATGCAGCATCACCTACTATTAAATGAGAACTTTGACATTTCACATGGTTGAATGTGCCTAGATTGGGTTTGGTCAAGACATGTGGATTAGGTGTATTCCAAGTGATACAAGTGGTTGATGGTCATGTCGATGTTGCACAAGAACTAGGCTTCTTGAGTGGTATAGGATTCTCAAGCAGAATGGAAAGTCAATCCTTATGACATATAATGTATGGATTAATAAATGGCATCACATTTGATGATGGGAAAAGGGATGGATGAAAAAGTTAAAAGGACAACTATGTTGAGTTCACTAGATGGATTCTTCGTCGAAGGAGTCACTATAGTTTATACAAAATGCATGCGCCCACATTTCACTAATAGTGATGTTAATAACTATGATGTTCCATGTATAGTGATTGTCATTTATATCTATAACATACCCATTTTTAATCCTCAGTTTAGTGATATATAATGTAAATATCATGTATGGTCGTGGGCCCAACAAATATGAAAATGATGTATTGAGAATAATAAATAAAAATGTATCACCAACTAAAAATAGACATGGACAAAGAAATGGGGGCTAAGTTTCCATAAGGGAGGGGGGGATTATATCGGACTATTAAACCCAAACCATATTTCTAAATTATTTTAGTATGAACCTTTTATTTTCCTGTTTGACTGTTCCCAAGCCCAATCATTGAACACATGTGAGAGGTTTGGTGTCTAAAGTCACCTTACAAAGTTATTGAGAGCATGGGCCTAAGTACAATCAGCCTTATGGAATGTCAGAGTCAACATGCATGGGAGAAAAGTAATTTCATATGGGAAAGGAGAACATTTTTTACAGTTAGGAAAAAATGGAGGAAATGTGTGTGTAGTGTTGTAGGATAGTAGACAACCATAGTGGGAATGCATAAAAGCTTGTTGGAGATGTAATTTTAGGGAGAAATAAGTTGTAGGACTATGAATAATATTTTCTGAAAGAAATTTTCAAAGGGATCAAGTAATTTGTTGTTGTGAGAATTCATGTTGTAGTTGTCGATTCTTGTAGTCCCCGACAAAGATATTTCATATTTAACCTATCATGGAGCCCTAGAGGGAAGTGGGATATCCTAAGGAACCATGTGGTAGAGAAGGGGATCCCATTCCTTCGGTTGTGCAGGTTGAGGGGAAAGAGAGATGGTGGATTGGAATGGTTGTAGGAATTTAGTTGATGTTAGTGAACAACTAACACATTTAGGGAACACCCTTTCTTGTATATTCCTAGCCCCTTCTCAGGGGTGACCTACTATTGAGAACTCAATAAACAAGTCTATGGTTGGGTAGAACGTCTGTCCTCTGCGGTTGCATATTTTCTAGGATAAGTTCTCATATTCTTTCTATTTAATTTTGTTGAATGATGAATTTAATTGTTGTGCATTTCACTATGAAGTTTTATCTCATTTATTATTACTTACTGTGGGTAAATGTTGCATTTGAATCTATGTTTTATGTGATTAAATGTTGTTGCGTGTGTTTAATGGTTAATGTGCATATTTAAATCAATTGCATTCATTTTTTAAATTATTATGGATAGTTACATGAGTATGTATGACATACAAAGCTTCTATGATATACATTTTATTTTTAGGCATTTAAATTGATATCAGAATTATACTAATCATTTTAGTAGTATGGGAATCCTAAAAGGGAGTTGAGTACATTACAATATTTATAGGTTTTTAAGAAATATTTTTCATAAAGATAAAAAATATATTTGAAATATCAAAATTATTTTCTTTAAATTTGGCATATGAACAATCTATCATTATTTTTGTTATGGGTAAGATTTTCCCAAATGTATAAAAATCAATCCTATATATATATTCCAAACATATTATATATATAAAAAACTTAATTATAATATGAAAATGCTTATTTATTTAATTAATTTTTTTTAATACATATTGTATTAGCATTAAGGTAAGTAACATTATCATATAATAAGTTTTATTTTATTTTTTAATTAATTACCATATGAAATACACCTTAAATATTATTAAACAGATTTTTCTTAAATGCATGCATCTTTTAATTAACATGTTTTTTTAAAACTATGTAGAACATCAAAAAGTCGACAATTCTCTTTGAGTTAATATTGTTATGATATGACGCTCTTCCTTCTGTTAGTCATAATACACATCCAAATATATTGTATGTGAGATTTATTTATTTTTAATTGATTTTGATATTGTTACGATACAACGCTCTTCCTTCTGTTAGTGATAATACACATCCAAATATATTGTAGGCGAGGTTTATTTTTTTTTAATTGATTTTGATATGAAATGTTTATTTTTATTAATCATAATATACATGTAAATATATTGATATATTGTATGTGAGGTTTTATTTTTTTTAATTGATTTTGATATGAAATGTTTATTTTTGTTAATCATAATATATATCTAAATATATTGATATATTGTATGTGAGATTTTTTTTTTTTTTAATTGATTTTGATATGAAATGTTTATTTGCCTCGTATGGGGTGACATGTGGCGAAAGCGTGCCATATGGCTTAGAATTAAGCCGGGGCTTAAATGCTCGAGGCGGTCCATTTAACACCCGCACTACGGATGCAGGATAGCCATCACAGCTCTGCGATGGGAGGACTCCTCGAGCGAGTGAGCATTTACGAACTTGGCGAGTGTATTGTTAAAGGCGGTCATGGGGATATGTGGTCGGATTATTGGTTTTTTCTTKCTCTKTCCTCGGCTCTGCTCTGCGTTTGGAGACGCTGGTGGAGTTCCGCGCTCCTTGCGCACTGGTACACCATCCCTCCGTGGAGAATTGCCGCCGGTGCCTGCGTTCTCAATTGGCTTTCGCCTGTGTGTATCTCCGGGAGAGCACTCTGCAATATGCCGAGGAAACGTGGTATGCCACGCCGTGGCTCGGCTTGGTACGCCCATAAGGAGCAGCGACAGCGTAGAGAGCAGCTCGAACGTGCTCTGGTCATGGCTACTTCTATGATGAAGCAGAAGGCTCGAGCCGAGGAGAAGGCTCTGCTCTCCACCATAGCCGAGAAGGATTCTGGCCGTAGTAGTCTGGACACCGTCAAATTGGAGGATAGCACCGAGCAATTGTACCCGGCTTGCATTGTAGAGGAGGACCTGACGTTGGAGGACCTGACGACAGTGGAGGCGCCGAACGATAGAGGGAGATCTGGCAGTGGGGATGGAAAACACAATTTGAGTATGGACGTCGATTTTCCTGGTTGCATTGTGGAAGAGATTCCCTGGCAGGACATGGAGGCTATGTTTGATGCTGGAGGTGCGCCAGGAATGGAAGAAAGGAGCGGTGGGCAGGATGACGAGAAGCAAAGAACGCCCGACGAAGGTGGTGACCTGCATGGCTTTCTCCTCCGCGAGGAGCACCTGTCCTTGGTGTTTGAGCTCCGAGGCCACATGGCTGACCTGGAGCATCGTGCACTCATCATGGGCCAACGCCTGGACGTGCTTCTCGATGCCTACTCTGGCGCTCCAGCTCGGCGAAAGTGTCCACTCTGTGCACAGTCTTTCGCCATCCCGGTAGGCTCCACGCGGAAGACAAATGAAGATTACAGGTCACCTATTACCTAGGCTTTTCATGTTCTATGGTTTTTAGCTTTATGTTACTGTTTTCTTTAGACTTTAGGCACCTGTCCTGGTTTCCTCCGGGCAGGACAGGTGTCAATAGTTTATAGCTGTTTTTGCTATGTATCTATGCTGGTTTCCGGTTTCCGGCAGCATTCTGGATGACTCAGACTCTTGACTATGTACATTCTGATGCAGTTTTTTGATAATATATTATAGCAGGCTCCTCCCCTTTTAAAAAAAATAAAAAAAATATGAAATGTTTATTTATAAGTTGTATGTAAGGTTTTATTTATTTTTAATTGATTTTGATATGAAACGTTTATTTATAAGTTTTGGAATAATTTTTATAGATTCAAAAAATTATAATAAATATTTTTTATTATTTATTTGAAAATTTAATAAAATATATAATATTTATTTTGTTTGCCTGTCAAAATAATAGTAGAAAAAATTATAATAAATACTTTTTATTATTTATTTGAAAATTTAATAAAATATATAATATTTATTTTGTTTGCATGTCAAAATAATAGTAAATACTTTTTATTATTTATTTGAAAATTTAATAAAATATATAATATTTATTTTGTTTGCATGTCAAAATAATAGTAGGTAAAATAGGTAATTTTGGATAGAGTTTGGGTTAAAAAATGTTTATAAAAATGTGAGTATGAATTTAATATATTATAATATTTGGTTACAATACATGATTAATTATGCGATTAGGAATGTGCATGAAGTAATAAATTATTTTGTGGATTTTACTTATCATTTAAAACATAGTTAAAGTTTATTGTAAAATTTATTTTAGATTGATGAATATTGAGAAAGTAGTATGTATTTTATTTATAATAATTAATTAAATTGTTTAGTGGTAGTTTGTATTTTGTTTATCATAACTAATAAAGTGTGGTAAGAGAAATTTTATACATATATATGTGTTATATGTGTTGGTAATACTAATAAAACAAAATGTAAAAAATAAACTTTTAATTTTTAATGTAAAAAATAATAGAATTTTGACAAAATTCAATGTCTTGTATTCTTTTGGAAATAGGTTGGAGGTGGGGATATATCTCGATACATCCAATAGTAGTGTCTTCTTTCTGTTTTTATCACCAAATAATTTGGTTCTTTAATTTCAATAGTCATGTCTTCTTTTGATCTCTATAATTATATAATTTAGCTCTTCAATTGTTAATTACAAGATTAAAAATGTTTGTAAGTTAATGGATGAGATATGTCTAGTTGGCTAATGATGATCCCTATCCACATTCACCATTTACAGCTAATAAAGATGTGCAAATATAAATTCAAAATTAAATTACTTGATACTAGTTAATACACTTCCATAAAAAAAAAATTCTTTAAATAAATAAAATTCAAAATTTATCTTTTCTAAAATTATAATTAACTTTATTTTGAAAATATTGGATCAAAACACAAGAATATTACTTTTCTAGTAAACTTTTATTTATTTATTATTTTTCTTTTTTTTCACTTTATCTTGAAAATATTGGATCTAATCACATGACTATATTGTTTTTCTTATAAACTTTTATTTATTTATTTATTATTTTTCTTTTTATATTTTTATTTATTTATTTAAATTGAAATAAGCTCACATACTGATTTAAAAAAAAAACTAAAGAATTAGAAACATGCAATGAAGTGGTAGTTTATATTTTGTTTATAATAACTAATAAAGTGTTGTAAAACAATTTTTATACATATATACATATACATGTGTGGGTAATACTAATGAAATAAAATGTAAAAAATAAACTTTCAATTTTTAATGTCAAAAATAAAAGAACTTAGACAAAATTCATTGTCTTGTCTTCTTTTGGAAATAAGTTGACAGGTGGGGATATATCTAGATACACCCAATAGTAGTGTCTTCTTTCTATCTTTATCATCAAATAATTTGGTTCGTCAATTCTAATAGTCATATCTTCTTTTCAATTCCAATAGTCATATATTATTTTAATCTCTATAGTCAAATAATTTAGCTCTTCAATTGTTAATTACAAGATTATAAATGTTTTTAAGTTAATGGATGAGAGATGTCTAATTGGCCAATGATGATCCCTATCCACATTCACCATTTACAAATAATAAAGATGTGTAAATATAAATCCAAAATTAAAATTACTTGATACTAGTTAATACACTTTGAACAGGTTCTTGGGCTAGTCCACCCCATTAATATAATCTATAACCGTTTCGTTAAAAAAAAAATAATAAATAAAAATAAATTATAATTAACTTTATCTTGAAAATATTGGATCTAAACACAGTGCTATTGCTTTTCTGTAAACTTTTATTTATTTATTATTTCTCTTCACTTTATCTTGAAAATATTGAATCTAATCACATAACTATATTTGTTTTCTTATAAACTTTTATTTATTTATTATTTTTCTTTTATATTTTTATTTATTTATTTAAATTGAAATAAGCTGGTCATAAAAAAAAAGCTAAAGAATTAGAAACATGCAATGAAGTCCAAGTCAGACAAATATATCTATTCACTAACAACACAAACTTGAATATACAGTGGTAAATTTATTTTTGCATATATAATTTACCCAGAGAAGATGCTCAATCCAGAATACTTTCCACTCAAAAATTGTTATCTCTATACACATCTTATAGAAATGCAATTGAAAAACTAAACATTAATTTGCTTCGCCTCTTTTATAAGTAAAACCTTTAAAGCACCTAATTAAATTAAAGATTAAATTTTAAAATATATTACTAATAAAAGAAACTAAATAACCAGACACATCTTAAAAAAAATGGAACCCAAGAAAATATCTATATTCACTAACCGCACAAATCTGAATATACCTTTAAATAGTTTTGGGATTATGCTCCACACAGACTATTTTATAATTAGACTTTTCACTCAAAAAAATGTTATCTCTATACACATCTTATAGAAATGCAATTGAAGGACTACACATTGAGTTGCTTTGCGTGGTCTCTAAGTAGAGAACCCATTTATGTACATATATGCATGTGTTGTTAAAACTAATGAAATAAAATGTAAAAGATTAACTTTTCATTTTTTATGTCAACAACAAAAGAATCTAGACAAAAATCCAATAGTAGTGTTTTCTTTTGGAAATAGGTTTGTGGGTGGGGATACATATGGATACATTCAATAATCCTGTCTTCCTTTTATTTTTATCATCAAATGATTTAGCTCTTCAACTCTAATAGTCCTATCTTTTTTTTGATCTCTACAATCAAATAATTTAGCTCTTCAATTGTTAATTATAAGATTAGAGATGTTTGTAAGTTAAGGGATGAGAAATATCTAATTGATCAATGATAATCCCTATCCACATTCACCATTTACTACTAATAGAAATATACAAATATAAATCCACAATTAAAATAAATTGAAACTAATTAATACATTTTCATCAAAAAAAAATCTTTAAATAAATTAAGAACTTTATTTTAGGAACACATTACTATATATGCTTTTCTTTTCTGGTAAACTTTTAATTATTTATTATTTCTCTTTAAGCCTGAATATACATGGGTAAATTTATCTTTGCATATATAATTTACTAATTTACTGAGGGATAATGCTCAACCCAGAATATTCTATAATTAGACTTTCCACACGGTTATCTCTAAGAAAATGCAATTGAAGGACTAGACATTGACTTGCTTTGAAATGCAATTGAAGGACTAGACATTGACTTGCTTTCCCTGGTCTGTAAGTAGAGCATCCAGAGGGCGTTTTCCTTGAACATGTTGGCTCACATAGACATCTTTATAATCCCCAGCTTTAATGGTTTTGTACAGGCTAGGATGAGCTTCATCGATCACTTCAGGGGCAACACCAATTAACACATCAGACTCTGGATAAAAAAACATGACGATTGACATGCGATTCATATTTGTATTCGCCACTGCCCGGTGCTCGACACTCTTGTATTTTCCATTGCTTACAATCTGTTACAGACACTTGAAATCAGACGAACAATTAAAATGCCAAAGGAGTTCAAAGAATGTCACTTACCTGCAACAAATCCCCTATGTTGATAATAAGAGCTCCAGGAACAGGAGCCACAGTAAACCATTGCTCGTCTTTTCGAACCTGGAGACCGTCCACCCCATCATCGAGCAGAACAGTCAGCATATTTCCATCTGAATGGGGTCTAAGCCCATTCACCAGATCTGGCTGAGGGCAAGGAGGGTAATCATTGATTTTGAGTAGGATCCGGGGTTCCTTGTGTAGGGTTTGGATATAATTTGGGTGCAGCCCTAAACCCTCCGAAAGAAGACCCAACAACTTCTCTATAAGCTCCATTACCTCTTGCCCGTATTTTTCATATGTTTCCCTTCATAGTGCATACAGTAATGTATCAGAATGGATGCAAGTTCATTATCAAGGTTTCAAATATCACGCGCAGTGTAGTTGTGTGCATAGAGTTGTACCTGTATGTGGAGGGTGTTTTGGGCCAGTGCTCAACTGCTTTGGCCCTCTCTGGAGAAATATGATGAACGAGGGCATCAACCCAATCCAGGACCGTGTCATCAGGGATATCAAATAACCGGCCATAGCCTTCAACCATGTGAATACCAAGCCTCACAGGGCACTGTTTCCGTTTCTCTTCTGAAGAAAGATCAAAGAACTCCTGTGAAACCCGTTTTACACTCTCCAACAATGACAGAGGTATGCCATGATTTATTATCTTCAAACGAATTGAAAACCCATGAAGTCAGATGCCAAAACAATAACGAAATCGGTTGGATAATCGACACAGAAATGAAAAAGAAAAATAAAAAATTATGACGCAATCAAACCTGAAAGAAACCCCATTCCTGGGATGCTTGGGCTATTTTGCTCACAATCGTGAAGCGTTGATCGATGTCTTCCAGGCCTGCTAGATCGATGACGGGAAGAGGCTGCTGGACTTGAAGAGGAGGGGATGGCCTCTGATCAGAAGGAAGGATGTAGCGTGCAGGGACTTCCTTCACTTGCCTTTCATGTAGTGTCTGCACGAGATCAGTTGGTCTCTGAAGTCTTTCAAGTTGATTGAGAAAAGCGCCCGTGGCTGATGTAGGATCCATATTCGTCCCAGGCAGTGGAATTGGAGTTGATCTGAAACCTCGGAGACATAATTATAGGACTCTCAGCCCTGTGACATATAAATATTTGCAAATATTGGGTAGGGTAGGCACGATACACAGGAACAGCTTTTTGCCGCGGTAGTAACTATCAACATTGCCACACGTATAGATCTCTTCAAAGAAGAGGTAGTTGTCAAGGTTTTAATTAATTTAATGGGTCAAAGAAGAGGTAGTTGTCAAGGTTTTAGTTAATTTGTCGAGTATAGTGGTTAGTTTTTGACACTAAATTCTTGGAATGAGAAATAATGTGGAAGCATTTGTACTTTTCCCTAGTGGGTTTGGGTTTTGCAAATGGAAAAAATATATCAGTTTTCCAACTGCAGCGTTTCCTATACACGGTCTCAGTTTTTGAGATGGTTCAATTAGAAAACAGATCATGGATAAGGATGTGGGCCTTTGGAGGTGGATAAAACACGCCTCAGATATAATTATAATTTCACTTTTCAATAAATTTGAGTCTTTTTAAATCCAACAAAAATCTTATGAACCTACCATATCATATCGGGTCCCCGCTTCGTTCATAAGTAAGAGTCCGTGGAAATATTTCCAATCATAGAGAACCATATTCAGTCACCAGTGGAAATTTGCAACGAAGGAGAGTCGCATTCATACGTATAACTTCCTCAGAAATCAGAGTCATACACTCTGTATGACTTCCTCAGCAATCAGAGTCATACACCATTTCCAGAAGGATTGTGAATGAATCAATAATGTCCCACTCTACATTAAAGACAAAAGTTGAATTCAAGGAATTTAGAAGAACTATGGGAATTGCAAATATTATATACAACCGCAATGCTAACACAGATCTGCAGATTGATTGTTTCTGCCACTGTCTCTGCAAATTGATCAGCCGCATCATTTGAAAGTGGGTCTTGCTATTTGTTAGGATATAAAACTTAATTATATAATAAAGTCATTTTTTTTTATAAGTAATTGATTTAATAAATTACAAATTATTAATAATAAAGAATATAACACTTACTTATGTAATAAAGTCATTTTTTATAAATAATTGATTTAATAAATTATAAATTATTAATAATAACTGCTGGAAGATGATTGAGATATTCTCTCAACTTCTTCCTTCCTCTCTAATGAGAATAAGTTAACTCTCACAACAAATCTTAAACTCTATATAATAGAGTGCAACCTATTATAATTTTATCAATTATTCATAATATCAACTGTGTGGAATTTGTGTGCAGTTTTTATTGTGTTTTTTCTTCAATTCATTTACTTCAATTCATTTACTTAAGATGAATTTATGTGGAATAAGAATGGGGAAGTAACTAAGGTAGAGAAATTCTGTATTCTTGCAAATTTCTCAGTTATGTATATCTATTCATCTATTCAGCAGCTAGCAAACTGGGCAGAGCTTAATGCACTTTTTTAATTGACTTATAAATGAGAAGAGAATATATGGTTATGATGATGTAAAGAATAGGGTTGTGATTGGATCACTCATATGGTTATGGTTATGTAAAAAAATTGTTTTAGATGATTGTAATAGGGAGGATGCGTTGATGTTATTATAGGATTTATCTTAAATTACTATATAGAGAGTGGTGAGTATATATACAAATTTATATATACATATATATAATATTTAAAAAGTGAAATGTAAAATAATGTTAATAAATGATTTTTTTTTTTTTTTTTTTTNTTTTGTAAGTTAGGAAAATATATTAGATCATGTTAAAGAGCAAAAGTTACAGATGTCGGAATATCCTGAGAAGCCGTGGCAACATCGCCTTGGTGGGAAACCAATGCTTCCACATGGTCGTTAAGTTTCCAATTGTCCATGCATAATTCAAAAACTGTGAAAAGAAAAAATTGTGCTAGTCCTAGAGCTAGGATGCCACGCAGGGTAAGAACTCTATAAACTAAACTGTCTAGAGACATAAAAACTTGAGAAACCTGAGAAAGATGGAATTATCCGAAGCCGAGGTCGAGACTCCGTTCTTTCTTTTGGTCCTGCGCAGTGTCCTTACCCAGAGACTCTGTTTTTGGGATAATTTGTCGGAGATCCCGAAAAAGAGACACCAGAAGCTCCTCGCGATGAATCCAATTGTCTTCCCTGTTCTGCAACTCTTTGATGGCACACTTGATGTCCATGATTGAGATCTTGATGAAATCCAAAGAGTTCTTCAAAATCTCCAACCCAACGCATCGAGAACAAGCAATTGGGGGCGGAGGGGCTGGTGGAACATCAGAGGACGAAGAGGGGGAGGCGAGAGAGGGGAGAGGGGAGGACGAAGAAGAGAGAGGGGTGGTCGGGTTGGGGTGAGCGGAGGGTGGGGGAGGGTAGGCTGGAGGCTGGTGGGGGGGTGGCGGCTCTGGGCTGAGCTTTGGGGCAAAGCCGACGGAATTTCCAAAGCTATCGAACCACTCGACTCTGCAAGCATACAGAGAGGACAAGGGAGGTAAATATGGCGTGGTGGCACGGTCAAGAGGGTGTTCCAGAGAGGAGGCGCGAATAGAGACATGGGGGAGCTTAGGAGTGGAAGCGCGAGCAGGGTCTTGAGGCAAGCCCTGAGGAGCTTGCTTGCCATAGCCCCTCGAGCCTCGGCCTCTTGATGCATACCAGGCCGCCCCACGCTTAGACTTACCTTGAAGGCGAGGCATTGGGACTATGACCAAGAGCCGAGTGGAGGGAGAGAACCAGAGATGGAGCTCGAAGCGACGGTGGAGCATAGGAGAAAGCTCGAACCAGAGCCAAAGAAAAATGTAGATTGATGGATGAGTGCAAGGTGCGGGAGGCCAAGAGCGCAAATGATGGTGGAGCGTAGGAGAAATCTTGGACCAGGGCCAAAGAAAAATGCAGAATGGTGGGTGAGTGCGAGGCACGGGAGGTAGAGAGCGCAAATGAGCCATGGGTTTCCCTGTCTTAAGCCAAAAACCATTGATCTGGGCCAGATGATGGGACTGGGCATGCATCCATCCCATCACATTTACCATCCCTGCTAGCTGGAACTACATAGCATTAAACTGATCTGAGTGCAAATGAATGTGAGGGTGCGTCGAACGAGGATTTAAATGCATGGATTAAAATCTGAGGTGAGTGTGGGCTGCGTTGGCGTGTTGTGGCGTGGGTTGTGCCCAGGTATTCGCCCAACTGTCCATACACTCGTCGGCCCCAATGACACCCCATCCAGGGATGTTAATAAATGAAATTAAAATAAAATAAATTTTTAAAATAAATAAACTATAATAATATTAAAAATAAAATAAATAAAAATTAATAAATTTTTATTTTTATTAATTTTTATTTTCCTAATTAGGTTGGAAAATTTTGTGGATATTTGAACTAAATAAGTTATTGATGGAATTGAACATAATAAGAAAAACAGAAAAATGGATAAGAATATCCATTCATTAATCGTTTTCTATTAGATTAGGTAAATCCTTCGAAATGTATATTGGGTATATTAACAATAAATTTTAATTGATATGAATTTATAAATGAACATTTCACTTCATGAAAAAATAATTCATTTATAATTTTAATGTTTATTTTTAGTTTTAGTTTTTAAATTATTAACCGTAGTTGTTAGACATAGACTATTGTTTTCCTTTGATTAATTTATTCTTTGAATATGAAAATGTTAAATGATTTTATGAAATTTATTTGAAAATAATTTATTTTAAAATATAAAAGCATTTTTATAAGTGTAAAATTTATTTAATAATGAAGAAGCATTTTATAACTTATAATTTTAAAATTAAAAATGTTACACTTTATTTAATTTTGATTTCAAAAGTTGGTCTTCCACTTAGTGAGAATACGATTATGATTAAATACTTATTGTACAAGCACAAAATAACTAATATGAAAGACAAGCACAAAATAACTAATATAAAAGACAAGAGGCTTCCTAGCATTGCTCCAAATTCAAGTTAAAGTCATTTGGAGCCTAAGTAAAGATGACATAAATATGCTAATTATTAGCTAAACAATTGCATAATATAAAATGAGGTCACTCTCATACCATTAAAAATATCATCATATTTAAATTTAAAGAGAAATTGTGGTGTGTTACACATGAAATTTGCACACCTAGGTACCTCACCCTAAGTGTCGTAAAGTGTCGTATAAGTGTCACATACACCTTGACACCATGGAATAACATATGTCACAATCCCTAGTCAATGTGGAGGAGGGATATATATTACATGAAGGCAGAAATACCAAGTACACATGAATTATTATTAATATTCATGGAAAAGAAATGGATTAAGTGTGAGAATCAAGTGGACGTGAATTATTATTAATATTCATGAAAAAGAAAGTAATTAAGTGTGAAAATCCACCTCACATTTGGTTTCCTATTTTTTAGGGAAGGTGGAGGATCTCATGGATGGTTGAAATATTTCCTCCTTAAAATCCTTGAGAGATATTTCCTCCCCAAAATCCTTAAGAGATATTTTCTCCCTAAATATCTTAGAGATCCCTTTCTTAGTGGATCTGATGAGAGATTCTCTCCATGGTGGTTAAGTCTCCAAATCTTATATAATGAGGGATTTCCATGGAGGAGGGGGAATGGAGATGGAGAATTATACCAAACTTATGATCTCATGAGTGGTATGTCATTTGGAGCATCAACATTTTATGTGTGGACTGTTTAAGCAAGGTTTTGGACAAGGGGAACTTGATGAAGCTACT
Organism: Picea engelmannii; assembly: GCA_009831015.1. Taxonomy (NCBI): domain Eukaryota; kingdom Viridiplantae; phylum Streptophyta; class Pinopsida; order Pinales; family Pinaceae; genus Picea; species Picea engelmannii. The sequence continues at coordinate 435,447 of ML796488.1, read as the reverse complement.
GCACTCACATCTATGGTTGTAAGTTTTCTTCATTGTTGTTCTTATTAATATAATATGCTTGGCCTGTTTCTTTCAAGTCTATGTTTGATCTCACATGAAATTGTCTCTAATAGATAGATCTGTTTCAAGCTAATCTCAGTAGAGTAGGAAGCTGGTTGTATCTTTGTTTGTCTATAGGGTTTATCGAGGAGTTGAATATTGGAGCTCAACTCGGACTGTGCAGGGAAAAACACCGGTAAAAAGGTGCTTCTTTTCTCCTTCCTCCTCACTCATTAGTTTATCTAGATCTAAAAGGAAGTCAGTGTCCCTGTTAAGCACCTTCTGTCTTAAGAGTTAAGAGTCTATCTCTCAAGAGGAGATCTACCTATCCACAGGGAGATTTTCCTTCAACATGGTGTAATGAATAAACAAAGTATAAGAGAAAATTAAGGTATTAGAAAGAGGTCATTAGCAACAATTTAGAAGATAGGTTTCTCGAGAGAGCAATGGAGAGTGAAGCAGGTTAGAGTTGTAGAGTCACAAGTAAGGGTTTATAGATAAGGTATTTTCTTGAACGAACGATAATGGCGGCAATGGGGGTGGGATCGTCAGGAAATCCAGAATCATCGGGTTAGCCCAAGGACAAAGGATAGAGGGAACAACCGACATTGAAGGATGCGGTGCTAGGTAAAGTGCAACAACGACCATAGGATACAAAAATGGGGGGTGTAGGAAAGGACGACGACGACAGTAATGTGAGGAAAAAATGTCTTGGATTTGACAAAACAAAGGTGAATGGATTCCATGCACGCACAATGGAAAATCCAAGGTATGAAGTGACTTCATCTAGTATTGTAAGTACATACAACACATGAAGGATCACACTTTAATAGGAAAATTCATGGGTATCTAGACATCATAAAAATCCCTCAATGGGTTAATGAGCTCCAGATGGAAGATAAAAGGGAAAGTAGATCTATAACTAGGATCCAAAGGTTTCTTTACAACCATCTTTACTAATCCTGCAAACAGAAACAAGGTGTTTGATGAAGGGCCTTATTTTTTCAATTCTGTTGTTCTTCCTCTTCACTACTGGATGGAAATATTTTCCTTGGAGAGGGAAGACTTCATGAAAGCCCCGATTTGGATAAGGCTATACTCATTACCTTAAGAATTCTAGGAAATAGAGACATTGGAAGGCATAGTTAACACTCTGTGATCATTCATTAAATTATATGAGATCACAAAGGCTGCCAAATACACCTCATATGCCAGGATCCGTGTTTATATGAATGTAGCAGGAGCCCTCTCAGAAGAAGTAACAATATCCTACCAGGAAAATGAATGGATCCAGTCGGTGGACTATGAACACATCCCCTTGAGATGCAGGAAATGCCATGTCCATGGTCACTTATTTTGGGATTGTTCGATGAACATAAAAAAAAAAAATGATGCTAAGGAGAAAGAAGGAAAATATGAGGAAGGTTTCACTAAAATCCAAGGAAAATTGAGGGGGGTGTGAAGACATGGAAACTAGATAACCAAGGAAGCAGGCAAAGAAAAAAATAAATTCAAATCCCTAGAGGAAATCATCCCAGATAGCGAAGATCAAATCCAAGAAAAAACAAAGAAACATGAGTTTATTAGATTAGATTCCCTACTAGATCCAGATACAAAAGAAAAATCAGGAGAAACAAAAGAAACACCAGATCCTCAAGGAAAATCAAAGGAGCCAAAATAAAGAGAACTTGAAATGAAAGATCAAGAGGACCATATCACATAAAATCAAGACGAAGGAGATTATGAGATAGAAATGGAAAAGGATGAAAGAAAATAATCCAGGAAATGGAAAGTAAATTGGACTGGGGATCTTAGCAAGTGCATCGCATGGATTCGGGATCAAAACCAACCCCCTGAAGATCCTAAAGAAAACACCCAACAAGGAAAAAAGGAGGGGCAAAAAACCATACAGTCAGGTGATTGAAGAAATGGGAGCACAACTGGTTGATTAGGGACAAATGATAGGATTCCCGGAAAGGTAATTTAAAACCCAAAAGAAGTGATAGCATGAAGCTAATATCATGGCATTTGCATGGTTTGAATGCTCCATCCAAATATAGAATGCTCAAAAAAGAATAAATCAAGAAAAGGAAGAAATAGTAATGATCCAGGAAACACAGTGTGATAAAGAAATCATGGTAAAGATAACAAAGAAAGTATGGAAAGAGTGGTACATAGAAGTTATAGAATCAGAAGGAGCATCTGGAGGCCTGACGATCCTATGGCATCCAAAGAAATGGAAATTGGACCTGTTCGCCACCTTCCCAAGGATCCTCATGATGAGATATGTGGGGATAGGATCTCAAATGTATGGCTTCATTTCAAATGCCTATGATCCACATAATCCCTATCTTAAGAGAATTTTTCTTGACTCCTTGAACCATCTCAGGGCCACTCCTGGGTTATTGGGGGAGATTTAAATATGATCACTACTCGCTAGGAGAAAAAAGGTGGAGTCAAAAATCTAGAGGGTGAGAGTGAAACCTTTTGAGATTGGATCGAGAGAAATAGACTAATCGATATTCATACTAGTAATGGCTCGTTCACCTAGAGAAATAGTAGAAGGGATGAAAAAACATCTATGTTCGTCTAGACATATTTTTGACATCAGGAGCCTTATTTCAAGGTCAAAAAGAAATATCAACGAAATTCCTCCCCTTTTATGGATTAGATCATTGGCCGATATTCCTTACTTTTGAGGAAAATTTAGCTCCCCGTTCAAAATCCTTCTGCTTCGAAAAGTTTTGGATGGACCATCATGATTTTTTGTAAAATATTGAAAGCTGGTGGGATGAGAACCCAAATTTGTATGGCACCAAAATGTATCAATTTCAATAGAAGTTGAAACACATCAAATTAAAAATCAAGAAATGGAACAAGTGTTTGGAAACATCTTTGAGGAAAAAAAGAGGTTGGATAAGGAGATGGTGACAATCCATCTGGAAGCAACAACAAAGGACTGAACAAAGGATCTACCAAAGAAAGAGAGGAACAACTCAAAATGGAGTTAGATAAGTGAGAAAACCAAGAGGACATTTTTTGGCATAAAAAATCTAGAGTAAGGTGGTTGCAAGAAGTAGATAGGAATACAAAGTTCTTCCATAACTCTTTACTACAAAGAAGAAATCATAACCAGATCACAAATATTACCACACCTGTTGGAGAGAGAGTTGAGTCCAAAGAATACATAGAATGGGAATTGGTAAATCATTTTAAACTCCTAATGACATAATTAGAAGGGAATAGGGAGGAAGTCATCCAAAAGATCACAAAAGGCCTCCCAAAGATAGTTACCACAAAGAAAAAAAAATCAATGGGTCAAGCTTCAATGGAGGAAGTGGAAAGGACGATTATGGAATCAGGAAAGGCCCCTAGTCCAAACGGATTCACTACCGACTTCTTCCAAAAATGTTGGAAAATAATCAGGAAAGACATTTGGGAAGTGATAGAAGAATCAAGATCATTTGAATCTATTCTCAAAGCCTTCAATGTCACCTTCATTGCCTTAATCCCAAAGGAAAAAGAGGCAAATACAACAGATAATTTTAGACCAATAGTGTTGTGAAATGTCATTTATAAGATAGTTTCCAAACCCATTGCAAACAGACTCAAAATATTACTGAAAAAAATCATATCTAAGGAGCAGGGGGTTTTGTAGAAGGAAGACAAATCCTCGATGGGATAATAGGTGTGCACGAAATAATACATTCCATTTAGAAATTAAAAAAATAAGGTATGCTCATCAAATTAAATATTTCAAAGGCATATGACCACATAACTTGGAAATTCTTGCGGAAAATGCTAGAGGATTTTGGCTTTGCAGAGGAATGGGTCCACTGGATTTATGGGCTAATATCCCCAGTCTTCTTTTCAATCCTAGTTAATGGGTCTCCTTCAAAAAAATTTAAACCAACAAGAGGAATCAAACAAGGGGACTCTCTCTCCCCTTATCTCTATATCATCCTAGCAGAAGGTTTGGGTAGATTGCTTCAAAAGAAGGTGACTGAAAAGAAAATCCAAGGAATAAAATTGCAAGACAAGTTTGACCCAATGACCTGCCTCCAATTTGTCGGAGACAACATTCTCATGGGTGCACCCACTGTTAAGGAATCTAGAGCTATCAAGAGCATGTTGGACATATACAAAGAGGCTTCAGGTACAATTATACACCTTTCTAAATCTCAATTTTTTTTCTTTAACACTCTATTTGTTGTCCAAAGAAACATAGCTTTGGTTCTTGGGTTCCAAAGAACTCTCATTCCATCCAAATATCTAGGGGCCCCGCTAATTGACAACGCTATCAGGAACTCATCCTGGCACAAGTTGTTGGAAAAACTTGAAGCAAAGTTAAATAATTGGACCCATAGGTTCTTAACCCTTACAAGGAGAATCCTTCTCATCAAACCCATCCTTAGCTCAATGTCCCTATATCTGTTTTCAATCCTAGTTGCACCTAAAGGAATCTTGAAAAAAAATAGAAACCTTCGTAGAACCTTTCTTTGGGGGGCTGCTACCAAAGAAAATAAATGGGCCCTAATTTCTTGGGAAAAGATATGCTGGCCAAAGTCCCACGACGGGGTCAGTATCAAGGATCCCTTACATGCAGGTCAAGACCTAATAGCTAAACTATGGTGGAGGTGGATAAAAATTCCAGAGTCCTTTTGGGCCAAACTTTGGAAAAGTAAATATGCCCCTGAGGTGGAGATTCAATATCTCATCTCTATGGATGGGAAATGCCCAGGATCCCTTATATGGAACAATGTATGGCAGAACAAAGAGCTAGTTCAAAAGGATAGCTTCTGGGAGGTCCAAAATGGAAGGTCGACCCTTGCTTGGGATGACACCTAGGAACAATACCCAATCCTAGCGAACCAAGAAGGGTTGGAATAGGCTAGAAATTCCATGTTGGAAAAAGGATGGACCCATGTCCATCATTATTGGAAAAATTCAGAAACCCCAAAAACGAAATATGGCAGAACCTGGAAAGACCTAGAAGATTGGCCAGTTCCTTTGGACACAAAGGTTAGGAGCTGTATCGAAGAGGCGATTTCTCTAAGACAAATCAAAATTAAAAATGGCCCTGATATTATTCATTGGGGAAGTAGAGGGGATGGAACTTTCAAAGTAAAATATGCATATATAAGAGTAGTAGACATGTTAGAGACAAACAAGAGAAAGGACTACCAACATATCTGGCAACCTGGGATTTGGCCTAAAATTGCGACCTTCCTTTGGTTGATCCTCACAAAAAAGGTTCTGATAGGGGATAAGCTAAGAAAGAGAGGATACAAAGGCCCCTCCATCTGCATGTTATGTAGAGAGAAGGAGGAAACTCTCAACAATCTCTTCTATACCTGCATGGAAGTGAGAAAGATATGGGATAATGGGGGAATAGTATTCCATAGAGATAGGGGTGGAAGAGAGGACACAACCAGCCTAATCATAGATTGGCTAGTAGGGCCTTTCAAAAACCCCATCCTAAGTAAAACGTGGGAGATATTTCTAGGTATAGTGATGTGGAACCTATGGAAATAAAGAAACAAAATAGTTTTCAAACAAAACTCTCTATCAACCCAATCTCTATGGAACTGAATAAAAGAAAATGTGTAAGAAACTATAGCGTCTAGTACCTAGTTGCCAAAATATTATATGCTACCAGTGGAGGAAGAAGATATATTTAGACAATGGAAACTAGAACTAGATTTTCAACAAGCGAACAAAGCTCCCCCTCTGAGAAAGGAAAATTCCCATGAAGCCTGGAAGGCGTCGGAAAAAGGAACTATAAATCTAAATTTTGATGCAACATCAAAGGATAACCCTGAAAAATATGGAGCGGAGGGACTGCTGAGAGATTTTGAAGGTCAAATTTTGGCCATGTTCGCAAGTAAGCTGGGTTATAACTCCAATAATGGTGCAAAGATGGAAGGACTCATCAGAGGTCTAGTCATGGAAAAAAAATAGGGAATAAAAAATATGATAGTGGAAGGTGACTCGCTCCTTATCATATCAGCTCTGAAACGTCTGTTGGATGGATCCAACCCAGAAAAATCACCACAAATTGGAGACTATCTCATGGCTGGGGTCAAACTGTTGACCTAATTCATAACTTCTAGGTGATTATCCCATACCAGGTGCAAAGGAGTACAAAGGAAGTGGAAGACTACTTGGCTAGCCTAGGAATCCAACAGAGGACTCGATCGTTGAGGTGGAAGATGGGGGACCCCACTCACCAAACCACATGGCAAGAGGCCACGAGACTAAGTAAATGTGACATGAGTCATCACGTTACAATAAATGGTAAGGGTAAGGTAACAACATGCATCCTGGATCAACTCAATGTGATAGTGGTCGAAAGGGCGAAAGACAAGGACCCAGTTGGCGAAATCGTGCAAGCCACTCAAATACCTGATAAGACAATGGAAAAAACTGATGATCAGGAAGCAGAGGAAATAAGAGTGAAACGTCATAAGGGTACTTGGAAAGATGAGAGGGATCATTCCAGAGAAGGGGTCAACGAGCATGTTGACGAGGCTAACCTCACCTATTGATTTGATGAGTACTCTAGCGAAGTACTGGATGGGACAGGGATTCTCAATGAAGATCAAGGGTGAGCATCGTCATCATAGGAGGGAGAGAAAAAATAAATGTAACATGTGGAAGATACATTTTGAGGATGGGAATCAGATCCATGGTCTGGAAAGGTGGTTATGAGAACTAATGTGGAATTATTGTAGGTACAACCTCCCCCTGGGTGAATCATATGATAAACATCATGAAACAATCCTTGGAAAAGACAAATGTAAAATATAACATTGGGAATGATTCCCTTTGTGGGTTCTTCCTAGGGGTAAATAAACTTGTAAATAATCTCCCCCCAAGAGTAGGAAGAAGAGAGGCACAAGGCGGTGGAAGTGGAAGAGGTGGTGGAAGTGGAAGAGGTGGTGGAAGCATGTAACGACTCCTTCAGGGCATCTTTCACTACCAATATAAGGAGGTGCTCGAGTAACATGAGCAATATGGAGTCGTGGGAAATCTGAGAGAATCAGGAAACAAGTTCGAATATTCAGGATAGCCGAGGCAGGGACAATTGGAGTAGCCTCAAAAATCTGGTGGGTTTCTAGAAGAATGACCAGAAAGGGAACACATAATAAAGGCAAGCAAATGGAGCCCTCCTCTTCAAAAGGATCGATAGATCACTCCAAGGAGTCTCGATCAGAGTGGATGGTTGGTACATGTTTCAAATACCTAAGCACAGATGAGGAAAAGCAACATGCTACAGAAATTGAGGACGCAGAGAAGCAAAAACGTCTCTCAACTTCTGATGCAAACATAGAGTGCGAAGTTAAATATTGAGTAGACAATTCTATGTATACTCGCACTGGGGAAACCAAGTATTTCCAGTTGTACAAAATTTACTAGGTGGTCAAAGCTATGGTTTCTCATGTTGTGGAAACGTATAAAAGAGACAATGACAAAGCACTCTAGGCAATTGAAATTCTAGATGAAAAGTTCAACCTTTTCTATTGTTCTTAATTTGGGATCAAATTTTGGGTTAGAAAGGAAGTCCAGAATCTGGGAAAACCCCCAAATCCTCCAGGATCACGTGCCTTCCCCATCCAGATCAAGGACGAGGAAGAATCCAGTGCTGCAAGAAGAAAGGTAGACAAGGGAAAGGGACTTCTCGAATCTTCAAAGAAGCCCATAAACCAAATCTTTGGGTTCTAATCATCACTCTCTGTTTTTTTTTTCTTTTATGAATTCATAAGTGTAGGAAGACCCTAGTGGTTTCTTTTCTTGCTTGAACTAAAATGGTTAGATATGGTCCTGCCCCTTCTTTTGATTCAAATCAAGGGGCTAGTTTATGTGTGATGTTTAAACTCAGGGATGATTTATACATTCTCAGATGTAACCAATGAGGAGGTTGGTTTCCAATATGGAAGCCCCTCATTAGGGTATTATTTTTCATGTTTTCTAAACTTAGATCTTCACTGGTGAGGGAGTTGGTTTCCATCAAGGTCATCCCTCACTGGTGTGCCTGTACTTATATTGTCCATATATAGAAATATAAAGTCTATTTTTATCTTAAAGAAAAAACAACAATTTAGAGGATCAAAGTATTTTTTAGTACAGTTAACTTAAAAAAGAAAATCACCATTGTTAAAATAAGGACCTCTCACCAGCTTCATGATGAAAGCAGGTGTGGACAAATCTAAAAGTATTGGGATAAAATAATTTGTCATCTTTGTAATCCTAAGAGTGTAGAGGATGGCAACTACTTTCTCTTAGAATATACTCTTTATTCCCACATTATATCTCAATTTCAAAATATTTGTGACATTAGAGACCATCATAATTTATTAACTTATCAAAATATTGAAAATTTAGGAAAGTTTCTTTTCAATCTTCTCCATCCAAAAAAAAAGGGTAAAAATAACTAATTAATTATTTATCATTTTTCTAATTTTAAATTTATTTTTAATTGATGTTGATATCACTGCTGATAAATTCCATTTGATGCCTAAAGTTACTCATCCATGGTTCCACTATTAAATCCTCCAGAAATTATCCAACGATATTCCATCTTTTTTTAGAAGTGTCAGATCGTTGATTATTATTCCATATTTTTTTTAGAAGTGTCAGATTGCATCTGCTGACCACTAAGTATGGCATTGCACTGTAAAATATGTTGCATTTTTATTGGCGATACTTGTTGGAGGCTAGACATTAATTTGGGGACAATACTCTTGTTTTGAGGCCCAAAAGAAAACGTCTCCTGGTATCATATCTTGCTGCGTGAAGGATTTTGCAAGGATGGCAAATCCACTGGAAAAAACTTACCTCAACAAAGCCAACAAGTTATATGGCTCGAATTTCATCAACTAGAAATTAAAAATGAAAACCTTCATGGAAGTTTATGGTGTATGGGCGATCACTAAAGGAGATGAAGCGTGACCTGATGTGACTATAGGTGCGACAACGACAACAATCCTAGATTGGGATAGGCGGGAGAACAACGCCAAGGTATTGTTGAGAATGTATGTTAAAGATAACATAATTCTACATATTAGAGATGCTAAGACCTCTATTGAAACCTGGAAAGTACTTAAAGATCTGTATCAGACTAATAATACAAATCACATTCTTTTCTTAAAGAGTAAATTGCTAAGTATTAAAATGGATATAAATGAGCCTGTTAGTACTTTTCTTGGGTGAATTAAAGAAATGAAAGATAAATTGGGAGAAATAGCAGAAAAAGTGTCAAACATTGATCTTGTCACAATTTCCCTAAATGGAATTCTAGAGGACTATCAAATGTTTACAACGGGTCTTGCAGCGAGGGAGAAATCTCCTACATTTGAGGAACTAACAGGTATATTGTTGCAAGAGGAAGAGAGGCACATGAATTTGAAGCCTCAAAATTCATAATTAGCACTATGGACAAAGAAGATATTCCCTAATGCAAAACCACGAGAAGGATGCAAAGGAGGAAGTTCATTTCAGAGGAAGTCATTTCCAAATACAAATCAAGATATGCCATCAAATATAAATGAACCTAAGTTCTTCTATTGTGGTAGGACTGAGAATATTTCCAGACAATGTTATAGGAAGAAAAATGATGATGAGGCTAGGCATAGAAATAGAAAACATTCAGGACATTTTGCAGAAGAAAACCCAAATATTGATCCAAAAGATCTCAAATTGTTTATGTCTAATGTTGCACTATCTGCTCAAATTGATGATGTTGATGCATGGTTTGTTGATTCTGGAGCTTCAATTCACATGACATGTAACAAGAATTGGTATATAAACTTTAAAGAAACACATAATGGTGCCCATATTTATCTTGGAGATGATCGTTCTTATCAGATCAAGGGATATGAAGATATTCCAGTAACACTTCCGAATGGTACTACCAGACACATTCGCAATGTTGTGTATGTCCCTGGGATAAAGAAAAACTTGATTTTGTGTCCAACATTACAAATCATAATTTGAAGGTTGAATTCTTCAAGACACACTGTATAGTGAAGGACTTGTAGGATCATTACAGTATTGTTGCCTCAGGAGTTAGAGTTAGAGGCATGTACAAACTTGATGTCACCAACAAGAATAATCAAGCATTGACTTCTGCAACTATGCCTACATAAACTCTTTGGAATGAAAGGTATGGTCACATTAATTATCATGATTTGTTGTTATTACAAAAACAAAGTATGGTTGAAGGACTCCCTATGTTTAAGAATGAGTATGTTTCTTGTGAAGTTTGTGCATTAGGAAAGATGCACATAGATGAATTCCCTCTAATCTTGATAGGAGAAAAAGAGATCTATTAGAACTTGTGCACACTGATGTTTTTGGAGAAATGCAGACAAGGTTGCTAGGAGGTTCTTATTATTTTTTGTTATTTATTGATGTCTGCACAATATACACATGGGTTTATTTCCTTAGGAAAAAGAGTGATGTTTTTGAATACTTCAAGAAATTTAAAAACAAGGTGGAGAAGCAAACAGGAAAACCCATCAAAATCATCCACTCAAATCAAGGGGGAGAGTACGGATTATGGAACTTCATCAGGTATTGCAAAGATAATGGAATAGTACAACAATTTACAATACCCCACACTCCACAACAGAATGGAGTTACAAAAAGGAAAAACATAACTCTGGTGGAGTGTGCACGAAGTATGATGAAAGGTAAGAATCTCTCAAATGCTTTTTGGGTTGAGGCCATTAGCACCATTTTTTATTTAAATAATAGAAGTCCAACAAGGTGTCTTGATCATAAAACTCCTTTCGAAGCCTTGTATGATTCTAAACCAACAGTTAATAATTTGAGGATATTTGGGTGTAAGGATTTTTCACATATTCCAAAGGAGAATAGGAAGAAGCTTGATGCTAAAGCTATCAAATGTATTTTTATAGGGTACTGTTCATAATTTAAAGCATATAAATTGTTTGATCCATCTACTCACAAAGTGTTTGCAAGTAGAGATGTAATTTTCCATGAGCAGGCATAAGAAAATAATGAAGACAACAATCATGAAGGATGGCATGTACTTATTAAATATGAGGAGGTCAAAGAAGAGAAGAAGCAGCAGGAAAAGGCACCCAGTGACATGGATACATACAATAGTGAAGAAGAATCTTCACAAAATGGAGAAGAAGTCACCAGCCAATTGAAAAGATCTTCACAACAGGTTTGTCCACTTGAAAAGTATAAATATTATTCCTTGACGAGTAATATTTCAAATGTCATAGAACCCATGAGTTTTAATGAATCTAAAGAACATGAAGAGTGGAGAAAAGCAATGGAGGAAGAATATGACTATATAATGAAAAACAAAACTTGGGAATTGACTAAATTGCCTAAAGATAAAATGGATATACAAACCTAAATTCAAAGAGATGGTAGTATATATAAATATAAATCCAGATTGGTGGAAAAAGGGTATTCACAAAAAGAGGGCATTGATTATGCAAAAACATTTGCACTAGTAGCTAAATTAAACACTATAAGAATGTTAACTGCACTAGCTACAAAATACCATTGGAAGCTTCACCAATTAGATGTAAAGTCTGATTTTCTGAATGGTGAGTTAAAGGAGGAGGTTTACCTTACTCAACTAGGGGGGTTTGTGAAAAGTGGTCAAGAACATTTAGTGTGTAAATTAAAGAAAGCATTGTATGGACTGAAACAGACACCTAGGTCATGGTATGAGAAGATAGATTCCTTCTTTCTTTAATAGGGTTTTATGAGGAGCAAAAGTGATCCAAATTTGTATACCAAGTTTGATGAAAAGGGGCATGTTGTATTGATTTACTTATATGTTGATGATTTAATTATTACAGGAAATTCAGAAAAATTGATTAGTGGAATTAAGAAGCATATGTCATGGGTATTTGAAATGAAAGATCTTGGTGAGTTACATTACTACCTAGGTCTTGAAGTTTGGAGAAATGTTGGTCAAACCTTTGTGTCTCAAGGTAAATATGTCAGAGAAGTACTTAAGAAGTTTAAAATGGATCAGTGTAAAGTTTCTTATGTTCCATTGCAACAGAACACGAAACTTTATTGTGACGATGGTTCGAAGGAGGTAAATGATACAATGTATAGACAGATGGTGGGAAGCTTGAACTATCTCATTACAACCAGACCTGACATAGCATGTTTTGTTAGTGTGTTATGTCAGTTTATGGAAAAAGCTCTAGAAAGCCAATAGAATGTAGCGAAAGGGGTACTTAGGTATCTCAAAGGAACAATTGATTATGGTATTAAATATACTGATTCATTCAATGTTGAGTTGACAGGTTACTCAGATTCAGACTGGGCTGGAAATATGGATGATCAAAGATCTACTATAGGTTATGCCTTTGGCATTGGATCCGATATTGTTTCATGGAGCAGTAAGAAGCAACCTACTGTATCTTTGTCATTCACTAAGGAAGAATATAAAGTGTTGTGTGCAACAACTTGTGAAGTTGTTTGGTTGAGAAGACTACTTCAAGATGTTGGAGAAGAACAAAGGAAATCTACAATAATCAAATGTGATAACTAGATCTCAATCAAGTTAGCAAATAATCGAGTTTATCATTCAAGGACAAAGCATGTTGATACTCAGTTCCATTTTGTTCGAGAAAAGATGTAGTCTAATGACATTTCTTTAATGTATTGTAATACTCTTAGGAAGATCAAATTTGAATTGTTTAGGGAGATGTTAGGTGTGGATGTCAATCCTTTCTCCATTAAAGAGGAGACTTAGAAATAATGGAGAATTAGTTGTGGTGATTAGTTGAGTTTAGCTCCAATTGTTTCAAACCATTTCAAACAGTATAGAATCTTATATATTGTAATTCTCATTGATTAATTTTAATGAAACTTGCTTTACTTCCCCAGTATCCAAGTGTTGAGATTCGGTTTTCATTCTTAATTCTTAAGTATTTTATACCTTCTAATTAATCAATTCTTTAGAGAAAAGGAAAAAAAAACTATGCTATCGTCATCGCCATCTATATGAAACACCTATATCTAAGGTTTGTTTCGAAGAGTGGGAAGCACTCTTGTATTAACTTTACATGAATTACATACAAAATTTTGTGTCAAGACGAGAAACAGATAGTAGTGAGTAAGCACAACAATGTAATAAATATTTTAGTCAACTTCGAAGAAATTGCAAGTCACTATGCATATGTATTTTTTTAATTAAATGGGAAGGAAAATTTAATAACAATTTCTTTGTATTTTGTTAGATGTTAATCTTAACACAAATGTAATATTAATTTAAGTTTGTAGATATTTAAAGTTTTAATTTAAAAATTAATTAGTTGATAAAATATTAATGTAGATTTATTTTGATCTTAGTTTTATTAAATGTTAAGGGGATCAAATACCTACAAATGCAAACTTTTTTGATGGTGTAAAATTTTGAATAAGTTTTACATTTCTAGACAAAGTTTGATCCATTTTAGATTTTAGATTTAGTTTGATAGATTTAGAATTATGAAGGATTTACCCAATGTTATTTTATTAATTAAACAAAACATATATTAATTTATATATAT
>ML796488.1:405508-418165 GCA_009831015.1 Picea engelmannii | reverse complement strand
ATATTATATTTATTCAATTATATATATAATTTTTATAATGTTAATTATTAATTTTCAATATTATATAAATTAAATACATAATAATATTAAAAAAAAAAAATCATATTTAAATCTCTTTCATATTGGATTCTAAAAATGTTTATTCACACAACAATACATTTAAAATTTTAATTAATATCTATGATTCTTACTTCAAGATGTCTTTTTCAATTCCACGATATCACAAATCTCCTTCATATTGGATGATAGAAATGCTTCTTCACACAAAACAAATTTAAAATTTTAATTGATACCTATACTTCTCACTTAATGATGTTTTTTTTTTCTTCATAATGCTTAGTTTTTATTATATTACTTTTATAATGTTAATAAATGATAACTTTTCATCAAAGGATTGAAAGTGAAGGTGGTTGTTATTGATTTTCACCTCCTTCCATTTGAATATTGATAAAAAAATTTTTTTTAATCTTATTTGATTTTTTGTAATAGAAGTTATAAAATGTATTGTAAGTAAGTTGATTTCAAGGAATATAATTATATATATATATATATATATATATATATATGGGTGTGAGTGGGTCTAATGGTTAAGAACATATGTTTCCTCTTTATGGGTTACAAGTTTAAATCCATAGTTTTAAAACCTTACCCTCTATTGTGAACCCAAACCTACCAATATTTAACATGCTTCATCACAATTTTAAAGCATTGATTGTATGTGAATTGCCTATTAAAGTGAAGCTAAGTCCATTCTATTGCTCATCATAACCTTACATGTTGATTGAATATAAATTGCTACTCAAAATAATAATATTTCTTTACTTATAATGTTTCTTTTTGTTATAGTTGTTAATGAATTTTCACGATGTTATTGTCTTTCATATTAATGTTGGTTATTGAAAATTCTTATAACACTCATATATTTTGGGTTTAGGACTATACAAAGTATCCAACCATTTTCATCCACCAATGTATATGGAATTCATGTTATACCTTCTACACCTATTGTGATAATGACTACAACAAGGGTGCCATGTTTATCGTCATAAGGTTATTACGGTGACCACATCTTTAACTATAACAATCCTATATAAGTTTTTTCATGGAAATTTTACTTGTGGTGACCATGCCCATTAGAGTCCATCAACCATTATTTCTTCTTCATCATTTTCAATATTTGCAAGCTATACAAATTGATAGAAGTTTATTGTGAACTATGTCATCTCTTATTGATTTGGTAACTATGTGTCCAACAACAAAAAGTAGAGGAAATAAGCTACATTGTTTATTCTTTTGAATGCATTTGGATTTACTTGACACAAATGCAACCCTATGGCAGGAGAAAGGTGGATTGTAGGTCATGCATGTGGTTGTTGTTGTAAGGCATCTCATCGTACAATGTAGTCACCATGCAAAGAGTGGAATCCCCAGCTGGCTAGATGGAAATGACTTATATTTTTTCAATGCATATGTTCCTTAAAGCACTCAATTAAGTCAAAAGTATTCTAATTTAGCGTTCCAACCCTGATGCTTTTAGGCATTGCCAAATAGACCTAATTTTCTTTGTTAGTGTTCCACCCACAGTTGCAACTACTTCTCATTTTTACAACATATGTGCATCATTTAATCAATACATGTGAAATGATATTATCTATCCACTTATCTATGGGTTGAATGTATATTACAAATTGGTAGGGACTATGTTGCTATGTATCATTGTTTACAATGTGGAAGAGCCTTTCACATTCTAGAGAAATTATTTACAATGTGGCAGAGAATTAGCTTTGGATTTTTTTATTGAGAGCCTTATCTCCTTGGATGATTATGCACACTTTAATGTACCCAAAAACCCTTGTCTTATACTAAGGCTATCGGGTACTCCATAACCACACCAAATTCACACTTATTCTTTCTCTGATATTAATTCATTAGCAAATGCAATTAACCATGAGACCATAATTTATAAAAATGAGCTAATATAAAAAATTAGATTTGAACAAGATAGAAACTGAATTAATACATGACATTAACCACAATAAACTAGCATTTTCATTAGCAAATTGAGAAAACTAGCATTTTCATTAACAAATTGAGAACCACTTATCTTATAGAATATTTCACCAATTGGATATAGAAGGACATTCCTCCTAACCATAGGATCCTCACTAAACTTAATCTCTATGAAAAAAAGGCCATTGTTGAACTAAGATGATCCAGATGGATTTCCGTGACCTCCTACCTATTCCAACTGGTTCATTTTGGCATTTTTCAAGTTTGGCAATTTTTTCCTAGTTTTCAAGTACCTGACTTCTGCGGTCATTTTGAGGCCATGAACAAAGTTTTTAGGGATCACCATGGTTTTAATATAGATAGAGTTAGATTCTGATGTAAAAATGTGTAGTCCTCAGACAGACCTTTACAACATGTTATCATGCGCCTAAAACGAAGATCGTATGCAAAAGTTACGACACCGGGAAGTTGATGTACTAACTTACCCCAACGGGGCCCACATGACTTTTGGCACTTCATCTCCTAGGGTTAGGTTTTTGGATGTCTAGGTTTTTTTCATTCATGCTTATTGTAAAAATTCCTTAAAAGCCTCATTGTAATCATCTTCTTGCAAATGAATGCAATCGTCACATCTTTTCTCAGAGATGAGCCGCCATCATTCCAACAAGCTTATTTTTCGCTGCATTTTATAGTTTCGGCTTATTTCCTTATTGAATAGAAACTAGTTTTACTGTATCTTTGTTATTCCGTGTTAAGCATATTTTAATAATAACATGTATTCATTGCGTTATGCTCATAAAATCTGGATCAGTGGTATCAGAGCGGTTTGCTCCTTGTCATTCTTAATGCATGTCCCTGACGAGGTCAAGTCACAAAGAATTAGGTCTCGAGCTTGTTTCCCTTGAGGAAAAAATCTCTCGCACGCCCAAAATACCTCTCATGGTGGGATAAAATAAAGACGATGGGACAGGAAATCCTTTCAAAAAAATTCTCGAAGAATCCCTCACGCAACAGAGGAACAAGATGATGGATAGTTTTGCGCAAATCCTTCGGTGGCTACCAACATGAGACACATCTTCCTCAAGCAGAGGCACCACCCCCTTCAAGGTACAAATCAACTTTGATATTCCTATATTTGAAGGTTAGATAGACGCAGATGTTGTAGAAAAATGGTTGAATCTACTAGAAGGGTATTTCTCTGTCCATAAATTTTCGAATAGAGAAAATATTACTTTTGTGCTCCTCAAAGTCGTTCCCCATGTCAAATATTGGTGGGAAACTTTCTATGAGAAAAATGAAATGAAGGAATCCTCATTATTTACATTCGTGGTCACTTGGGACTCCTTCAAGGATGTTATTAAGGAACAATACTACCATGTTAGAAGTTATGACGATATGTATACAAAATGGACCACATTGTGGCAGGAAAGAGACCAAGCAGTGCCCGAGTTTACAAATATCTTCCATACCTCGCGCACCAATATGGGTATCAAATATTCTGAGCGACTTCTGGTGCTCAAGTATTGTGATGGTATGCATACATACATCTAGGCCGAAATGGATTTTCTGGACATCTCGTCCTGTCACAGCTTACCAATATGATGTCAAAATCAAGCAGAAGCTTAAACAAAAGATGTGACAATTTGGGCTTGGTAACCCCTCACAACAAAATGAAGGAAAGGGCAGACCCAACTCATCGAAAAAAGGAAAGAGAAAATATGGAAAGCCATAGGACAACCAGTCCAAGCCGCAAGAAAAGAAGGACACCGGAAATACAAAGAAATATACTGGGAAGTGGTGCAACTTCCATAAGATCCCCTGGCATAACACTGCTGATTTCTGCTCAAAGAAGTCACCGGTGGATGAATTGAAAGCCTCTGAATTAGATGTTGGTTCTGACTCTGATTTAGAACCAGAAAGGGGGAGATGGATCACTTATGCAGAACCCATTTCTACCATTTCTACCAACAAGCTCCAACCTAATGAACCAGACAAGCCAGAGGAAGGCGAGTGCCTTTTTCATTCAAAGATGTGGGTGAAAGGTACCCTGTTGCACTTCATCATTGATAGAAGTAGCCAGAGGAATATCACCTTAGTAGAGGTCGTCAAGGGGCTAGCCCTGCAAAAAATGCCACACCCGCAACCCTATACCAGTGGATGACTCCACCAAGGAATCAATCTTCGCATCAACCAATAGTGTCTCTTGTCGTACGACATCAAGCCCTTCAAAGATGAGATATTGTGTGATGTTGCTCCTATCAAAGTTTGTAGTGTTCTTTTGGGCCAACATTATTTATGAAAACATCATGTTGTATATGAGTCTAGACCTCACAGTGTTATTGTTAGTTTGAATAAGAAATTGTATAGGATACCCAAGGTAGTCCCACCTTGTGTTATTTTCTTAATCTCTTCCAAGAATGCAGGAAGGTCATCTCTCAGATCGAGAAGTTTTTCTTCTTTGTGATTCACTCTTAGAGTGAGTGAAATATCGCAGCCACATACAAGACCTACACAACAAATCTCTCTACACAGCAAAATCAAGTGGATAAGGTCATGGAAGAATACTCAAATATATTCTGCTCACCTACCAGGGTACCTCTGCATTGTCAGATCAAGCATCCCATCGATCTGACCACTAGCACACCGTTACCCAATGGGCCAATCTATTGTCGCTCTTTGTTATAGAATGAGGAGATCAAGTGACAAATCCAAGAACTGCTCCATAAGGGGCACGTCTGTCCCATCTCATTGCCTTGTGGGAGCCCAATCGTTTTGTTGTAGAAGAAATATGGGACATGGAGACTCTGCATTGACTATTGGGCCCGAAATAAAATCATAGTCAGGAACTGGTATCCAATTCCCCGAATTGAATACCTCCTTGATAAGCCCATGGGGGACAATAAATTCAGTAAGATTGATCTGAATTATGGCTCCCACTAGGTCCCAATAGAACATATAGATGTATGGAAGACCATCTTCAAGTCAAAATAAGGTCTTTTTGAATGGTTGGTCAAGACCTTCGGTTTGACAAATTCTCCAACCACTTTCATGAGGATGATAGATGATATCCTATGACTGCTCACCAATACTTTTGCAGTGGTGTATCTGTATGAACTCGTCATCTGCAACAAGACTTGGGCGAAGCACCTGCAACATATTCAACAGGTTCTCCACACCCTATGGCAATACAAGCTATATGCCAACTTGGAAAAATGTTCCTTCGGCATGGACAGGGTCCATTACCTATGCTACATCATTGATCAGCATGGTTACATGTGGATCCAACCAAGATCTAGGTCATCCATGACTGGCCAACCCCAACCACACTCACTGAGCTTCAGAGCTTCTTGGGCCTTGCTAATTTCTATCACAGGTTCATGTTGGGATTCTCCCATATTGCATGGGTCTTCATCCAAGTAACTAGGGGTGGTGGTAAGGAAAAATTTGTGTGGGGCCTGTCCCAAAAACAAGAGTTCAATGATTTGAAGCAGTGCTTGTGCTCAACCCCAGTACTTTCATTACGAGACCTGCAACATCCCTTTGAGATCGAGACAAATGCTTTTGACTATGTTGTGGGCATCGTTCTCACTTAGCACGAACACCACATGGCCTATCATATTGAGACACTATCAGATGTTTTCCGTAAGTACCCAACTTATGACAAATAAATGTACTCCATTATGCAAGCCTGTCTCCAGTGGAGACATTAAATTCTTGGGAAGGAGACAATCATCCACACTGATCATAAGCCACTGCATTTCATGCTGATACAAGGAAAATTGCAGAATGACCACCATCAGAAGTGGTCCACATACTTGCAACACTTCCACCTCAATATCAAGTATAAAACATGAAGTACCAACTGAGTCATCGATTTCCTCAGCCGACCTCCAGTTGCGACACTCACCACACTTCTAGACTCTTGCAACCACGAGACCTTTGGATTTCCCCATCTCTAGATAGACCTTGACTTTGCCACCACCTACCAAATGTTGGGTGCAAACTTAGTTGTTGCTAATTTCCATCTTCAGGACGGGTTTTTGTGCCATCTAGGCCATATTTGTGTTCCACTAAGGGAGTGAGAGAAGTTGATTTGGGAAGCCCCCTATAGTCAGGTGGCAAGACACTTTGGCGTTGAAAATACAGTGACATTATTGCAGACACATTTCTACTGGTCAAAACTTCGATAGGATTTGGGAAAGTCTATTAGGTCCTACACTTCTTGCGCTATTTCCAAACCAACCACTAAGAAAAAAGGCCTATACACCCCTCTTCCTACTCCTGACAAGCCATGGAAATCTATCTCAATGGACTACATGTCAGACATTCCATCCACCAAGAGGGGAAATGACTGTGTTTTTTTGGTTGTTGATCACTTTTCCAAGATGGCGATTCTGGCCACCTGTAAGAAGAGAATCATAGTAGAGGCCACTGCCAAGATCTTATGTGAACGAGTATGGGTACATTTTGTAATCTCACAAACCATTGTCTCATATTGGGACTGTCGGTTCCTCAACACATTCAAGTCAAGCCTCTGGTCGTTGTTAGACACCAAGCTCACCAAATCCACTGCTTTCCACCCCCATACAGATGGCGAAACTGGGGTCATCAATCAGATGATCATGCATATCCTGTGCATGTAAAATTCCAAGAACCCCCGCACATGGGATGATATTATTGCCTATGTTCAACATAGCTGCAACCGAGCCCTACATAGCTCAACTAACCACAACCCCTTTCAGGTGGGGTTGGGATTCCAAACATTGGGTCCCATGGATGTTGCACTACCCCTTACAGTCACCTCCGCTGACTCATCCCATGTTACAACTAAAGCTAACAAAGCCACCCATTTCATTGAGTGGATCTAGCACATCCACCAACATGTTCAGGATATTTTATAGAAATACAATGCCAAGTACAAGCAACACCATGATCAACATCGAGTGCCAAAAAAGTTAGAGGAGGGAGACAAAGTTTGGTTGCACTTGCAGAAAGAACGCCTTACAAGCCCCCATCGAAAGCTTCTCCCACTCCGTTATGGACCTTACACCATCACCAAGGTTGTCGGTGAAAATGATTTTGAGCTCAACATTTCCCCTTCCCTTGGCCTGCACCCAATGTTCAATGTGGTTTTTTTTCATCCATATTTCCCACCATTATTGGACACCTTAGAGATAGCAGAACAATTGACACCAAAAGAGCTCAACCTTGAATGCATGCAACATGAATCTAGTGATCATATTGTGGACACACAGTTCAAGGGCACTCAACAACAAAGGATCCAACTTTATCGAGTTATCAAAGCAAGTCAGCTCCTGCACCAAGGCAAGTGGCTCACTAGAGGCCAAATTCAGTAGAGATTTCCTCATCTAATGGAGGAGCTCAATGCATTGGATATCATTTCTTCCTAGGGGGAGAATTTATCCAAATGCATGTTGGTGGACTCCTACCTATTCCAACTGGTTCATTTTGGCAGTTTTTTCCTAGTTTTCGGGGCCCTAACTTCTGGGGTCATTTTGAGGCCCTAAACTGCGTTTTTAGGGATTTACATAATCAAATAGTGGATGGAGTTACAGTCTATTAGAAAAATGTGTAGTCCTTGGATATATATTTCCAATGGTCTATCGTGCACCTAAAATGGATATCATATGCAAAATTTATGACCCTGGGAATTTGATGTAGTAACTTACCCCAACGGGGCCCACACGAATTTTGGCACTTCATCTCCTAGGGTTAGGTTTTTGGATGTCTAGGGTTTTGTAATTCATGCTTATTGTAAAAATTCCTTCAGAACCTCATTGTAATCATCTTCTTGTGAATGAGCACAACCGTCACATCTCTTCTCAGAGATAAGCCACCACCATTCAACCAAGCTTATTTTTCGCTAAATTTTACAGTTTCACCTTATTTCCCTATTGAATAGAAACCAATTTTACTCTATCTCTATTTTTTTGTGTTAAGATTATTTTAATAATAATATGTATTCATTTTGTTCTTCTCATAAAATCTGGACCAGTGGTATCAGAGCGGTCTACTCCTTGTCGTTCTTAATGCATGTACCCAACGAGGTGAGGGTACAAAGAATTGGGTCTCGACCTTGTTTCCCTTGAGGACAAAAGCTCTTGCACACCCAAACGACCTATCATGGTGGGAGAAAATAAAGATGAAAGTACATGATATCCTTTCAAAAAATTTCTCGAGGAAGCCCTCACGCAAGAGAGGAATGAGGTGATGGATAGTTTTGCGCAAATCCTTCGACGACTACCAACAGGCGACACATCTTCCTCAAGCAAAGGCATCGTCCCCTCCAAGGTACAAATCAACTTTGATATAAATATATTTGAAGGTTAGATAGAAGAAGATGTTTTAGACAAATGGTTGAATCTACTAGAAGGGTATTTATTTGTCCATAACTTTTCAAATAGAGAAAATATTACTTTTGCACTCCTAAAAGTCGTTCCCCATGTCAAAGATTGGTGGGAAACTTTCTATGAGAAAAATGAAACAGAGGAACCCTCATTATTTACAGTTGTGGTCACATGGGAGTCCTTCAGGGATGTTATTAAGGAACAATACTACCCCGTCAGAAGTTATGACGATCTGTATACAAAATGGACCACACTGCGGCAGGAAAGAGACCAAGCAGTGCCCGAGTTCACAAATATCTTTCATACCTTGTGCACCAAGTTGGGTATCAACGATTCTGAGAAAATCATGGTGCTCAAGTATCATGGTGGTTTTCATATATACATATATTCCAAAATGGAATTTTTGTACATCTCGTCCTTGGGCACGGCCTACCAATATGCTGTCAAAATCAAGAGAATCTTAAACAAGAGATGCGACAATTTGGGCCTAGGAACCCCTCACAAAAAAAGAAAGGAAAGGGTGGTCACAACCCATCGAATAAAGGACAAATAAAATATGGACAACCTCAGGATAACCAGTCCAAGCCACAAGAAAAGGACACCAGAAATACAATGAAAGATACCGAGAAGTTGTGCGACTTCCATAAGATTCCTTGGCATAACATTTTTGTTTGTCACTCAAAGAATTCGTTGGTGGATGAGGTGAAAGCCTATGAATCATATGTGAGTTCTAAATCTGAGTCATAACTAGAAAGGAGGAGATGAATCATTGGCATGGAGCCCAGTGCTACCATTTCTACTGTCAAGCTCCAACCCGGTGAACCAGACGAGCCAGAGGAAGGCGATCGCCTTTTTCATTCACAAATGTTGGTGAAAGGTACCCCACTGCACTTCATATTTGATAGCGGTATCAAGAAGAACCTCATCTCATCATAGGTCATCAAGCAGCTAGACCCGACGACAACACTGCACTCGCAACCCTACACCATTGGATGGCTCCGCCCAGGAAGCTATCTCCACGTCAGCCAAAAGTGTCTTGTGTCATATGAAATCAAGTCCTTTAAAGATGAGGTATTGTGTGATGTTGCTCCTCTCAAAGTTTTTAATGTTCTTTTGGGCCAACCTTATTCATGGAAATGTCATGTTGTATATGAGTCTAGGCCTTTCAGTGTTATTACTACTTTGAACAAGAAATTGTACAGGATACCCGACGCAGTCCCACCTTGTGCTATTTCATTGATCTCTACCAATAAATGAAGGAAGTTCATCTCTCAGAAAGAGAAGTTTGTCTTCTTCATGATTCGCTCTCAGAGTGAGAGAAATATTGTAGCCACATCCAGGGCATTTGCAGACGACCTCTCCACACAATAGAAGAAAGTGGATAAGGTCATGGAAGAATACTCAAATATATTCTCCTCACCTACCGAGGTACCTCAACACTGTCAAGTCAAGCATCCCATCGATCTGACCCCTGAGGCACCGCTACCCAATGGGCCAGTCCACTGCCACTCTCTATTAGAGAATGAGGATATCAAGCGACATATCCAAGAACTGTGCCACAAGGGGTGCATCCATCCCAGATCATCTCCTTGTGGGAGCCCAATCGTGTTGGTGTAGAGGAAAGATGGGACCTAGTGATTCTGCATTGACTATCGAGCCCTGAATAAAATTGTAGTTAGGAACTGGTACCCAATTCCCTAAATCGACGACCTCCTTGATCAACTCATGGGGTCCAAATACTTCAGTAATATTGATCTAAAGTCTAGCTACCACCATGTCCCAATATAACATACAGATGTAAGGAAGACCACCTTCAAGTCAAAAGAAGGTCTTTTTGAATGGCTAGTCATGCTCTTCGGTTTGACAAATTCTCTAGACTTTGCATGAGCGGTTTGGTCATCTAAACTATCGCTCATTGCACAACTATGTAATGAACAAATGGTGACTGGTCTTCCTCTTGTTTCATGCAGAGATGGTGTTTGTGCCGGTTGTGTTCTCGAAAAACATCATCGAGACATTTTTGACAAACGTGCCTCTTGGCATGCCTCGGGTCCTTTGCAACTTGTTCACAGTGATTTGTGTGGTCCACTTTCTTCTCCTTCTTTTTCTGGACGAAAGTATTTCTTAACTTTCATTGATGAATTTTCCAGATGTACTTGGGTTTACTTATTAAAACTTAAGATTGAAGTTTTTGACAAGTTTTTAGCCTACAAGGCCCTTGTAGAAAAGAAATTTGGACATCAAATTCAAAGGTTAAGAACAAATAATGGAGGCGAATATGTGAACAATAATTTTACAAGTTATTGCACTACACAGGGAATCCAAATGAAACACATTGTTCCATATACACCACAACAAAATGGTGTTGCTGAGATAAAGAACCGCACATTAAAAGAAATGGCTAATTGTATGATCCAATCTAAGGGATTAAGTCTAAAGTATTGGGCATAAGCCATCAACTCTGCAAATTACATAGTAAATCACACACCCACAAAGGCTCTTAAAAATATAACATCAGAAGAATCTTGGACTAAAATTAAACCAAATGTTAGTCACTTCCGTGTATTTGGCAGTATAACATGGGCTCACATTCCTGATGAGAAAAGGAAAGCAATGCAACCTAAAAGTGAGAAGTGTATATTTGTTGGTTATTCTGAAGATGTCAAAGGTTACAGAATTCTTCAATCACATTGTAATGAAATTATTATTAGAAGAGATGTTAAATTTGATGAAAATTTCTTGGCCTGTGAGCCTAATTCGACGTTTGTGCCTTCTTTGGACTACGAGCCTAATTTGACGGTTGTGCCTTCTTCGGCCTGTGATCCATGTTCGACGTTTGTGCCTTCTTCTAATCTGGTTTCTTCTTCAAATGATGATAGTGAGGATGAAAATCCACCTTTTCCTTCTCACCCTCCTCTAAATGAGTCCTTTGAACCTGAACCAACACCAGTTCCACTGCTTCCTAGATGGTTTCGTTCAACACGAGAAGAAGTCGGTGGTCTTGTCGGTGATCCTTTAGATCAACATCGAACACGTTCATAGTTCCAGTGAGCCTCTTTTCTTTTGGCACAAGTTTCAGAGACTCATGATCCAGAGACATTTGCAGAATCTTTAGGTCATCCAGATTGTGATACAACAATGAATGAAGAGTATCATTCTTTAATGGAAAATGATACTTGGGATCTTGTACCTCTTCCAAAAGGAAGAAAACTTATCATATGTAAATGGTTCTACAGAACTAAGTATGCATCGGATGGAAGTGTTGAAAGACACAAGGCTCAGTCAGTTGCCAAAGTATTTTCCCAAGTTCAAGGAATTGACTATAATGAAACCTTTTCCCATGTAGCCAAAATGAATTTCATCTGCCTTGTTCTTGCCCTTGTCGCCTCACATAAATGGGAGTTCCATCAGATGGATGTTAAATCTTCCTTCTTGCATGGCAATTTCAAAGAAGAAATCTACATGGAACAACCTCCTAGCTATGTCCAAAATGACTCTAGCCTTGTTTGTCACCTCAATAAATCTCTTTATGGTCTTAAGCAAGTTCCCTGAGCTTGGTATGCCAAAATGGACAACTTTCTTATTTCCACTGGATTATCTAGATGCCATTATGATCCTAGTTTCTATACCAAGAAAGTAGGAATTCATCTCATAATCCTTGTGATTTATGTTTATGACCTTATCCTTACTGGTAGTGACTCAAAACTTTTAAACCATGTGAAAACCAACCTTAAGAATAAATTTGAGATGACAAACTTAGGCCTTTTGCACTATTTCCTTGGACTCCAAGTTTTGCAAACCAATGAAGGATTTTTTCTTTCCCGATCTAAATTCTTGTGACCTTCTTTGTCACTTTCACATGGATGATTGTAAACCAAACCCTTCTCTCTTCCAATCTGGAGTCAAGCAACGTAACAAGCAACAATAAATGCAAGTTAGGAAGCCTTGTGGCTTCATCATATCCTCTCATATCTTGGATTCCAGCAACAACATCTGACTAGCCTTTGGTGTGGCAATCAAAGTGTCATCAGGATCATCAAAGGCCCAGTTCAAAATCATCGTAGAAAACACATCGAGCTCCACATGCACTTCATCAGAAATCTCATTCATGATCAAGTTATTGAAGTGCTCTTTTTTCCTACAGAAGATCAAGTTGTAGACATTTTCACAAAGTCTCTTACAGAAGCAAAGTTTTCCAAACTTCGATCTATGTTAGGAGTTCAGGAAGTTGTCATTAAGGGGGGATAGGCTCTAATGCCTCCTTCCTTCTCCTATTGTG
>ML796488.1:391217-405458 GCA_009831015.1 Picea engelmannii | reverse complement strand
TAGGATTTAGTTAAGATCTACTTGGTCTAATGTGTCTCTAGGTAAAAGTGTGTTTCTTTAGTATGCATTAGTATGCATTTGTAGTTAGGAAATCTGATGATCGCGATATGTTCCCGACATAGAGTGATCTGACGGTTCATACTCTCCTCGATCTTAATGGCCATTGATCCGTGGCTTAACACCTGATTGGTCCATGATCTATATTTAAAGAGCATGGAGGGTCATTTGCTGATGATCGATTGTGAGAAACTCTCTTGTAAAATATCTCTGTAATCATTTTATTTGCATTAATAAACTGCTCCAAATCATCGCATTGGCTGGGGCCATGGATGTTTCCCTGTAGGGTTTTACCACGTGAAAACATCGATGTGTTGATCTTTGATCTGGTTATGTGAGTGGTTACTGAAGGTGTTCATCCTTTGTTGGAATACATTTGTTGTCGAACAGGTGCTAGACTCTTACAACCATGAGACCTCCGGATAGCCCAACTTCTATGAGACAAACCCTGACTTCACCACCACCTACCAAATGTTGGGTGCAAACTTAGTTGTCACTAATTTCCATCTTCATGATGGGATGTTGTGTCATTTTGGGCATTTCTATGTTCCAACAAGCAAGCGAGCAAAGCTAATTTGGGAAGCCCACTATAGTTGGGTGGCAAGACACTTCGGCGTCAAAAAGAAAGTGGCAATACTGTAGAAGCATTTCTACTGGACGAAACTTCGATATGATGTGGGAAATTATAATAGGTCATACACTGCATGTTTTATTGCCAAACTGACCACTAATAAACAAGGCCTGTACACCTCTGTGCCTACTTCTGACAGGCCATGGAAATCCATCTCAATGGACTACATGTCGGGCCTTCCATCCACCAAGAGGGGAAATGACTGTGTTTTTTTGGTTGTTGATCTCTTTTCCAAGATGGAGATTATGGTTGCCTGTAAGAAGAGCATCACAACACAGGCCACTTCCAAGCTCTTCTTTGAATGAGTATGGGTACATTTTGGAATCCCACAAACCATTGTCTCAAATCGGGACATTTGGTTCCTCAACACATTCTGGTCAAGTGTCTGGTCACTGTTGGACACCAAGCTCACCAAATCCACTACTATCTATCCCTAGACAAATGACAAAACTGAGGTCATAAATAGGATGATCGTGCATATCATGTGCATTTACAATTCCAAGCACCCTCACACATGAGATGAGAGTCTTCCCTATTTTCAACATAGCTACAACCAATCCCTAGATAGCTCAACTGGCAACAACCCCTTTTAGGTGGGGTTGGGATTCTAGCCATTGGGTCCCATGGATGTTGCACTACCCTTGCGGCCACCTCAGTCAACTCATCCCCTGCTCCAACTGAAGCTGAAAAAGTTTGGTTGCACTTGCAGAAATGATGCCTTACAAGCCCCAATAAGAAGCTTCTCCCACTTTTTTATGGACCTTACACCATCACCAAGTATGTGGGTGACAATGATTTTGAGATCAACATTCCCCCTTTCCATGGCCTGCACCCAGTGTTCAACGTGGCTCTCCTTCGGCCATATTTCACATCATTATTGGACACCTCATAGATAGCAGAGCAGTTGAGACCAATAGAGCTCAACCCTGACTGGATGAAACAGACATTCAATGATCAAATTTTGGACACAAAGGTCAAGGGAACTCGACAACAAAGGATCCAACTTTATCGAGTTGTCAAAGCAAGGCAACTCCTGCACGAAGGCAAGTGGCTCACCAGGGGCCAAATTCAATATAATTTTCCTCATCTAATGGGGTAACTCAATGCAATGGATACCATTTATTCCTAAGGGGGGAGGATTGATCTAGATGGATTTCGCTGACCTCCTACCTATTCCAACTGGTTCATTTTGATAGTTTTCGAGTTTGGCAGTTTTTTCCTAGTTTTCGGGTCCCTGACTTCCAGGGTCATTTTGAGGCCCTAAACAATGTTTTTAGGGCTCGCCACAATCAAACTAAATATGGATTCAGATTCTGATGGAAAAATGTGTATTCCTTGGATAAAACTTTCCAATGGGATATCGTTTTCCTAAAAAAAATATGGCATGCAAAAGTTACGACCCCAAGAAGTTGATGTACTAACTTACCCCAATGAGGCCCACGTGACTTTTGGTGCTTCATCTCCTAGAGTTAGGTTTTTTGGATATCTAGGGTTTTGGAATTCATGTTTATTGCAAAAAGGCCTTCAGATCCTCATTGTAATCATCTTCTTGCGAATGAGCAAAGCCATCACATCTCTTCTCAAAGATAAGCCGACACCATTCTAGCAAGCTTATTTTCTGTTGCATTTTATAGTTTCATCTTATTTCCTTATTGAATAGAAATCAGTTTTATTTTATCTTTATTATTATATGTTAAGCATCTTTTAATAATAATCTTTATTCATTTCGTTCTTCTCATAAAATCCAAATCATAAGACTATGAATCCACAAGGATGAATTTACCTATATCTACCTCTTACTCTCGTCACAAAACCCAATTCATAGAATTCACTTTCATTTAATCCCTACAACTATCCCAAACCACCATCCCTATTTTCCCTTAGCCTGCACAACCCAAGAAATGGGACTCATTTCTCTACTATGCAGTCTCATGGGATCTCTGATCCATAAATGAGGGACTTGTAGCCCACTTGTCTCACCAACATGGATACATTATAAAACTTATTTTAAGTTCTTTGTTATCACACTTATATAGAGATGTCATCCTTAATAATGGTTATGAGGTGTTTATTCTTCATGTATCCTTCACACAACAACCAAAAAACAAAGTCATCAATAATCAAAATTCTTAGTTGGTTTCTCTATTATTGTCACCAAGCAGGCACACAAGGATTGGCTATGATTTTTTTCTTCAAGGATTGAGTTTTTTTCGTTTTACAATGTTTTGTTCTCAAGAGCCAATTGAATGAAACAAGCACAGAAACCTACTTTGTTTGGGAAAAAATCTCTCATGGATTTAGTCCCATTTCCAAGTCATTCATTCACCTTTATCTTTTAAAACAAGGCTCATCCAGCTAGATATAAACATGGAGTAAAAGGTTAAATGGAGTGATAGAATGCCAAAATATCATTGCACAAAAATGGATATAGCTCAGTAGAGCTACACCCATCCAATTGTCCAAGTATGTTCTAGCTCTATCCAACAACTTATAAAACCAAACAATACACTTGCCATTGGAAACCCAGTAACAAAAGCTACAAGGCTCTAGTATCAAGAATTAGTGAGGTGCTCCTGCATAATAAATGTTAGTCCAACAACAAGAACAATATGCTACCATTGCAAATAACAATGTCTATATAAACTAGAACACTCAAGTTGCACTCAATGTCTAATCTCCTAGTATTGAAGCACAACTTTCTCTATTCCAGTTCAAGCCAACAATATTTATCATAATACTACCAACTTTATTTGTTGTGTTTTGGAAACAATAAATTATCTCAATGAATAAATACATGTTCTTATCATTGATATGTATATATTTCTCAAATTATATTTGACCAAAAATTATAATACAATTCACAATGCCTTCACAAGTTTTATTTGCTTAATTGAACTCTAGTCCAACTTATACTCCACTAGTTGAACATTAATGAGATGGAACTTAGGTATCACCTGATTGGAATGGAAAGGAATTTAATACATATGATAAGGTCATTCACTAAAACATAAAAGAAGATAATAATGAATTAAACCATATATATGTTGTTGGATTACTGAGAGGGGGGGTGAATCAGTAATAGAGCAATTTAATCCTTTTTAACCATATAATCCAAGTGTTATGTCAATGTAACATTATCATCCAATAACTGTAGAGTAAATAAACAATGAACAAATGAAAAATCATACACATACACAGTACACTAGTGTTTTACGTGGAAACCCAAAGCGGGAGAAAACAACTAAATGATTTTTCTTATATGTCTTGAAGAATTACATTCATTGGAAGCACCAAATTTCTTTGTTTTCAAGCTGCAACTAGAAGGAGGCTCCAACCCCCTAGTTTCTCAAGCTACAAACTGAGGGAAGCTCCAACTCCCCAATTCTCTAGCTACAACCAGAAGGAGGCTACAACCCCCTATGTTCTTTGGCTACAACCACCTGTCCTTGGCTCGTCCAACCGCCGTGACGTATAAGTAGAATGATGGGACCACTGTCACACTATCACTTTGAGATATACTATTGTAAAACTATACCAGTAAACCTGCACCAAACAACCTGTACCAATAAACCTGAACCATGCATCAACCATGCATCAACCTGTACCATAAACAAGTGCATCAACCATACACCAACCGGTACCGAAAAACCTGTAATCAACTTGTACCATAAAAAAGTGCATCCAACCATGTACCAAGTATGTACCAATCATGTATCAACTACTCATCAACTATGACTCATCAAGATGTACCAACATCATCAACTATACACCTCATGTATGTGCCAACTCATCAACTACTTGTCTCAACCATGTACCCAACATGTACCTCAACCAAAATCCCTCATCAATTTCATCATCCAAATCTGATTTGTAACTCTGTAATATACCTAGTGTATATGATCACATACCTGCAAACCTTCCTTAACTTTAACAACAAGAGACTAGCATTTTCATCAAACTTTGCTTTAGTCTCACATTACTAGTTTTGGATTAGTCAACAACCCTAACTTGAAATAATCATAACTATGTACTTGTAATGAATAAAGATCTAAAAATGGCATACAATGTTCTTCAATGTGTTTTATGCAATTCCTCCAGGTGTCACTACTTGGAACCTCTCAGAAAAGGAGTTATAGCAAAAATGGCATACCTTGTTAAATTCTGGCTTATTCTAGAGAGAGAAATTGTAGAGCGTCCCATGCACGGAATATTTGTTGTATGGATATGAAAATGTTACATAGAATACTACAGACTGTACTATAACCAACACATTTTTTCTTACTTAATGTGGATCTTCTATGAAGTAGTTATGACATTTTTTACCCGAAACACCTATTTTAGACTAGTTTCAGGATTAGCCACAAACCCTATTTTCCAAGGAGTGTAACTCCAAAACTACAATGTCCCACAAGATTAAATGCATACCAAAACTACTTGGATATGTTTTCTCAATGGCTTATCAATTTGACTATCTGAATCATTCTAGAAAAAACTTTATTGCGAAACTGGTGAGATGACCTGTAAATAGCATACCGTAGAAAGCATCATCAAAAGAATTTATCCTCCCTTGAATTTCGACCTTTTTTACTTCACCTTCTCTCTAAAATTAGGATTAGATATTCTTTGGTTACCTCATTCACCTATAGATATTCAATATTATCAAGTGTGATTATGAAATGAGAGAGCCTTGCCTCTTATTTATACTTTCATGTAGCTTCCTCAAGGGGTTACCTTTTAACCATCTTAACCCACTTTCCTTATTTTAGGGTTAACCAAATTCTAACCACTTTTCCAATTAGTAATTTATCCATTAAATTTATTATTTAAATAATTTAATTTGTATCCACTTTGACTTATAGTACAATCATCACTTCACTTTACATCAAGGGGTTAGCTTCTAACCATCTTAAACCACTTTCCTTATTTTAGGGCTAACCCACTTCTAACCACTTGTCAACTTAGTAATTTCTCCATTAACTTTATTATTTAAATAATTTATTTTGTATTCACTTTGAATTATAGTACACTCATCACTTCACTTTATTATTTACCTTCTAAAAAAATCTTAAACCACTTTGACTACTTTGACCTTTTGGGGCTTGTAGACGACTCATGAGGGTTCTCCAACTTCACATGGCCATAACTCTCTAACCGTGAGGAGTCATGTGACGTTCCACATACCACTGGAAATGGAATGACATGTACTATCCATATGGAATAGTATTACCTAAAAATATATCAAAACTCATACCGTTATCCATCAAACAAACTTGGGTCCATTACCTAAACCTGGGTTCTCCAACTTCCTTCAAGGGTTGACATCAATGACAACCAAACTTAATCAACATATGTCCCCATGGTGTAGATAAGTTGGTAAGGGAGTGTGTTGTTAAGGAACTCTTTAAGTGAAGTCGTCGGCTGGAAACCTCAAGGACACCTCAAATATATCCATCTTAAGGGATGGTGTGGTCCAGGCCGTGTGCGATCCCCGAGTGATTTTGACAGCTTAGATGCCCCTGGGTTGTGGCATCTTAGCCACAAACCAATCCTCCAAGTCAGGGATATTTAGCTAAAAAAAAAAGAAAAATTAACCATATATATGAAATGGCTTAACCTTGATATTTCCAAAACAAGATTCACAAAATTTTGAAACCTGGGAATAAAAAGAGTTAAAAGAATGTTACAATTGCATTGGGAATTTCCCACTAGACATATTTCACTAATCAAGTCTATATCCAATGAATATGAAAGCATCCAACCAACACTCACACACCCAACCTTCAACTCATGTGAGCCCAGGGAATAGAAGGCATTGAACCCCATGGTGCATATGGTCTGTATGCCCTACATACAACTCAAAGCTTCACTAAAATAGTGTGTGCAACCATCAAAGGATCTCAATAGGCTTGTGTGAATATTTCAAGGAGTGTAGTACATAACCTGTGGCCATGAAGAATGAGATACTTAATGTGCAATTTTGTGTTTGGATTCCAATGGTCTCATTAAAAGAATTCTTGTTGTTCTTTAAAAACAATTTTATAAGCCTAGCTAAAACAATACAATAACCAATTAATGGTAGCTATAGATCTCTCATCACTGAGTAAATTAGATCGTGGTTAATTCATAGTTGTTGTCATTTGTCAATTTATATTGAATAATGCATTTCTAAGTGGAATAGTAGAAATGTATTTTGTAATTCTTCATTTCCACCATTAACACACTAAGAACGAAAACTTACATAAATGAAAGTGACATTATTCACACATAAAATTTGCATATAATTAAAATCAAATACACCATAAAAATGAATATTTTACCCTGGAAAAACAAATGGGAAAAACAACATTCAAATGGTTGCTTAGTTCTCATTTGGGAAATCTCTGATTGCAATGTAGCTCATGGATCCTAGTGCATCACCATCTCCTTGGCCAAAAAATACCCTTTTCTAGTCAATTTATAAGGAGAAATATGCATAGATAGGGGTAAAGGGATGGTCAATAGATTTCCCTTTCATTTCTAGTTCCTCTCTCTCTCTCTCTCTCTCTCTCTCTCTCTCTCTCTCTCTCTCTCTTTTCCTCCCCCATTTTCATTTTTTGTTCTATTTAATTATTTTTTCCCTTTCTTTGTCTGATTTAATTTTTTATAAATCTTTTTGTGTCCTTTATATTTTATCTAATATTCATTAATTATTGAATTACATTTGAAGATACTAAGTTTTACAACCATTTATTTGTTCAAATCCATTTCATAATACTGTCCCACTTCCCTCGAAGATTCTAGCACATAGTGGCTAGGAAATATCATTGTTGGGATTCTAGGGATAATAAGTTGTAATTAATTTTCCTTAACAATAAAAATTTTCCTTACAAACATTCATAATTACCCCACAATATCATGGCAACCATTTTCCATAATTATTATAACAATAATATGGTAACTTAAGATCAAAGAGGAAAACAAAAACAAAGAAGAATGAACATGCATAATTCCTTTCATGCCCAAAAATCGTGGAGTATATTTGCATTCATTGGAGAGACCACATTCCTTCATGAGAAGTACATGTATCTCTCTTTGACTTGCAAGGTTAAAAGGAATTAGGATAACAATAAAGCAAAGGTTAAAGAACTTACGGTACTAATAAAATATTATTATTATTCCCCTTAGTCGCTAATCCTCTTTTATTTCTCCTCTTGTGGAGTCATAGTCCCCCATTCTTTTGTCCTTCTCATTCTACAGTCTACAATTTTTTTTTTAATTATAATTTGATGTACAATTTTACATATTACATCATTATTATTATATCCATTCAACATGTACACATATATAATACTAGTCTGGCGATGAAAAATAGGGTATTACATTTCCCTCCCCCTAGGTTTTGCACCATCATCAATGCAAAACCTATTCCTCATCATGGTGATGTAGTGGGGTTTGCTTCTTTGAGGTTGTAGTAAAGTACAAACCCCACTACATCACTATGATGATTCAGGTTGTTACAAAAATAGTTAAAAAGATTATAGAGGATATTTGTGGATACGTCTTGCATGTGATCTATTTAAGTCCTTATGCGTAGTAAAAAATGGGTTGGTGCATGTTGTAACCCATTGTCCTACACAGATGATAAAACTTGGCTCTGCATAGTGTATCGTTTTGGGTGTGTGCGCAGTGCTGACTTGTGGCACACACACAACTTCTATATAACTATAGGTGCCAACAGACCCCCATCACTATTAGTTGGCTCATCCTCAAGCCAACGATGTTTCTTGTTCAATAGATCCTAGATGAAGTGGTAAATTCCAAGGGAATGTCTTAGTGAGACAGGTGGCCCATGTTGCATCCCTACACATGTCGTAAATTTTTTCGAAAACCCCCTATAGTGTACGAAAGGCTATGGTCTTCAAACTCTGGGATCTCAACCTCTCCCTTGTCGATCTTTGTCTAGAATAGGTGAGGATAGATGTATTTAAACATACATTCTAGAAACTTTAGCACTATATGGGCCAAGTCCCTCCATTAGGACTTGAAAACCTCACCCCTTGGTCCTTCTAGTCACAAACCAGGGTGACTTCTCCATTGTACATGACCTTCATATTCTTCTTATCTCCTTGAATCTTATGGATAGTGGGGAATATGTGGAAAAATACAAATGATATAGGTGGCATCCCATAGATTCATACTTACTACTTCAACAAAGGTGTTGATCCATGGTAACATGATCAATGACTCACAACCCTTGGGATTTGGGGTGTCCACCACATAAGCTTTGAACCAAATTTCATAGAATTTTTTGGTGGGTTCGTTTCCATATGTTATAGTCAACATATTTGATTTTTTCCATAAATATATCCTTGTATACTTACATTATTTGGTATGTCAGGATTGAGAATGAACAAGTCTTTTGATACCTACACTTTTTGTTGTGTGTGGGGTTTATTCCATGAAACCATTGTCTCTCTGGATATTTTTAGCTTGGATGTTATTTGGTGTTTCCTCACTCTTCTCATGAGTGTTATTTCAATATTTCTATAGAAGTTGTAATTTTAAAATGCCCCTTTCAATGAAATTTTGGCACAGGGATGTTCAAACTATAACATTTTCAATGTTTGGGTTGCTCCACGTTTTTCTCTCGGATCGATGATCAAATTACTCTGGGAAAATAATGGGAATGGGTAGAATGTGGGATGTTAAATACTCTCTAGGTAAATTCTACCCCATGATACATGGACTTTGAGTGGCCTATCGAGGTTTGTGCCACCGTTAATGCTGACCTACGATGTTTCTCCTGTCATAATTGTTATGTGCATGGGGAATTATTTCCATAATTGATTTTAGTTTCCCATGCGATAGTCACATGTACAAGAAATAATATCATTTATCTCCATCGTTGTGGTGTCCTGTTTCTGGGTGGCCAACTATCACTTCCAACTTTTCTGTCCTTTGGGTTGTACATAGACATTTAAGCCTTAATCTCTTTCAAATTTGCAAAATCCACTCGTGGGTATTGTTAGTCAATTCAATTAGGTGAATTATGCTACATTAAATCATCAACCTAGGGATCATAAACTGATGAATTTCATTCAAATTATATGCATGTATTACCTTCTCATATTTCTGAATGATTACTTATGCAAAAGAAAAAGTGTTTGTTGTTTAGCTGTAGAAACAGAGTTTATGTTCAGCTACAGAAAAATAGAGTAATTACTAGTGATAAAGAAATAGATCTAATAAAAACATAGGAACAATTATAGACAATTAATATCATCAACCTATTGGATCATTATCTATATCCTTTCAATAATTTAAATCAAGGAGAGTTCTTATAGTTGAAATAACAATCGTTTATTCGATTAATGATTGTTTTGTAAGTCTTCTCGTGTAAAAATAAATAAATGACTTGCAGAAAATGAAATAACAAGAATTGTAAATCACATGATTGATAAGTAAAAAAATACCAATAGAAAGAAAAATAATCAACACACTCCTCCTTAGAGGTCCCTCCCGGCGCAGGGAATGTTGTTGGAAAACAACTTATAAAGATGAAATTATAAACTTAAAGCATATAACTCATGAAATTGCATAGTAACCACAACTATTTTATATTAATTTAGAATAGTAGTATGAATTTACAATAGTTTGATATCAACATATTTGTCCCTATAAAGGTTCTCATAACCAATATTTATACATTGGAAACCATATCGCATAGATCCAATTCTCATAGATTCTCTAAATTGTTTTACATATGAAATAACACATGTGTGTATTCTATATTGGATCAGCTTGCGGGAATATAGAATAGGCTTTATCATCCACGTAATAAATAAATTCATGACATGTCGCATGAATTTATCTCATGTGATCTTGTTAATTTCTCATGTTAATTTGGTTGGATAAAGCTTGCGTAGGTTTGCCATTTGTTCATGCGTTGACTGCAACTTTGACTCTTCTCTCGCATTGACCTGAAGGACTCTCAATCTAAGTTGATAGGTGGATAATATTTAGGTACTAATTTGGAATCTTCTGCAAGTATGGATCTCAACCTGGAGTATGTACAAACATATGGAACAAACATTCTCCTACAAAAATATTTTAGCGGCTACAAAAATATATCTGAGTTGCTACAGAATCATAAATTCTATAGCGACTCATTAAAAGAAGTATCTAGTTAAACCACATTGCATAAGGAAGAATATAAAAGTTCTTGTTGAAATAATGTAACTGCGAAGAGAATTCTTATTATTATTTTGTTATTGGATTAAATCCCCATTGTGGATTAATCATGTTATTATTATTATTGGATTAAATCCCCATTGAGGATTAATCATGTCATTATAATTATTTTGTTATTGGATTAAATCCCCATTGTGGATTAATCATGTTATTATTATTATTGGATTAAATCCCCATTGAGGATTAATCACGTCATTATAATTATTATTGTTATTGGATTAATCCCCATTGAGGATTAATCATGTACGTAATTGTATAAGGACCAAATCCCCTTTTTCGGATTGGTCATCGGACAATTACAAAGTGCAGAATAAGAAGTCGGCCCCAGTAGTTATAATGGAAGGCCCAGAATTAATTAAAGGTGGGTTTACCCACCCAAAGTGAGAGGTCGGCCTTGCCAGATGGTGACTCTTCACATGTGCCAGATTGATATAAATAAGAGGCTAGCACCTCACTTCTAAGGCACACTCACTTGCTCATTCTTATATGAGGCAAGCTGCAATTAGAAGTTGGAGAGAGGAGAAGAAGGGTGGTCCATCTCTTGGGGAGGACTTTCTATATTGGTTTGAGTTATATCTTAAACATTGTATAAGCCATTTATGATAAGGAAGTTTTTGCTGGGTTTTCTTCCCCTAGAGGGTTTCCCAGGATAAATGTTGTGTCTCTTGTGGATGTGTATTTCTCAATGATCTTGTTCTTATGATGCTCTTATCTATTGAAATGCAAAGAAATATAATAATGGCATAAACATTAACATGGTTTCAGAGCCAACCTTAAGGAAGCACAATCTGCAAGAGGAAAAACGTCACTGTTACCGTATCCCAAAATTAGGGTTTTTAAAAAGTGAGTATTTTGAGCTCCCTAAAACCCTAGAAAATTGCGCCCTCCCCCAAGGATCAATTTGGCACCTAGAGCGCACCTTTTCAGTGGTTGGATCTCCTGAAAAGTGAAACCCTAGTTTCACAAAAGTACCAGAAGTACCAGAAAACCAGTACCAGAAGTACCAGAAGTACCAGAGTACCAGAAGTACCAGAAGCACCAGTCCAAAAATCCACAGATCAGACTTGATGGGGTAAAATTTGGATTTTCTCAAATCTGAAGACACCAGGCTACTCACCTCAGCC
The DNA here is from genome assembly GCA_009831015.1 of Picea engelmannii. Taxonomy (NCBI): domain Eukaryota; kingdom Viridiplantae; phylum Streptophyta; class Pinopsida; order Pinales; family Pinaceae; genus Picea; species Picea engelmannii. Next base: position 393,416 of record ML796488.1, on the reverse strand, counting down.
AAGCGCACCTCCTGGTAAGATCAAAATTTGATTTTGAGCATTTTCAATTTTTGGTTATTTTCGTTGCCAAAAGTATAAGATGTCTGCAAGAACAAAGCTTGTTGAGAAATTAGAAGGCATAGACAAATTCCGTGCCTGGAAGTATAGGATCGATCTGATCCTTGCAGAAAATGACCTATCAAGATTTATCAAAGAAGAAGTGGAGGAACCTGAAGATGCCGTAGAGAAAGCGAAGCATAAGAAGGACTCAATCAGGGCTCAGAGAATCATTGCAGATTCAATCAAAGACCACCTAATCCCATATGTATCATCAAAGAAAACCCCGAAGGACATGTTTGATGCTCTAAGAAAAATATATGAAGGAAAGAACATCAATTGAAAGATGAATCTCAGAACTCAGTTGAAGAATATCAAGATGTAGAAAGGAGAAATGATTCAAGAATAGTTCTCCCGAATTTTCGAGATAAAAGAACAGTTGAAAGCAATTGGAGACAACATCGACAAAGACGAATTTGCATTAACTGCTCTAAATGGTCTCACAAGACCTTGGGATGCCTTCATCCAGTCAGTATGCGACAGAAAGGAGAAACTACAGTTTGAAAGCCTATGGGAAGAATGCACCCAAGAAGAGACAAGGGTAGCCAACCGTGAAGCACTACTANCAAGGGACGATGATCAAGCCCTAGCTACTCATACAAAAGGAGGAAGGAAGAAACCCTACTTCAAAAGGGAATCTCATAGAGAACCACAACCATCAAACAAGTTCAACAACCAAGAATCTCATTCAAGAAATTTTCAGAAGAAAGGACAACGCAAGGGACGAGATATCTCATCTATACAATGCTATCATTGTGATAAGATGGGACACAAGGTGAACAATTTTCCAGTCAGAAGAGAAGAGTACAAGAGGAAGCAGAAAAGGCAACATGCTCACATTGCCGAAGATGAAGAACCACCTATGAAGATGATTAAGGACCATGTCTTAATCTCAGCTCTCTTAGGATATGTATCACCTGGAGAAGACACATGGCTCATTGATAGCGGTGCATCAAAGCATATGACGGGTAAGAAGAATACTCTCTCTTGTATTTCAAAAAAGAAGTTTTTTCAGAAAGTAACTCTTGGAGATGATTATCAATATCCCATCAAGGGAATAGGAGAATCAAACTACAAGCTAGCTTTAGAAAACTCAATAACAATGAAGGACGTACTCTATGTACCGGGCCTAAAGAAGAACCTACTCTCCATATCATCTTTAGACAAGAAAGGCTATAGAGTTGCCTTCATAGATGGATAAGTTCTTATGTGGGCTAAGGGAGAAACCTTAAATGAAGCAATCGTCATCAGAAGTGAAGAAAATGGGTTATATAAGCTGAAGGGTCACCCAGAAATTTCTATGACCCATGCCATCGAAAACTCATGCGAAATTTGGCATAGAATATTGGCCCACATCAACTACAAGGCACTACCATACATATGCAAAGCTGTCATAGGTTTACCAGAACTCAAGGTTGATCAGGAAGGCATATGCAATGGATGTGCACAAGGGAAGAACATCAAGAACCCCTTTCCAAAGAGGGACAACAAAGCAGAAGGAGCATTAGAACTCATCCATTCAGACATGTGTGGCCCAATGCCATCATCCTCCATTAGCGGGTATGTATACTATGTATCATTCATTGATGATTATTCTCGTAAGACCTGGATATATTTCTTAAAATCTAAAGATGAAGTATTCAGTAAATTCAAGGAATTCAAAGCCTTGATAGCGAATCTTTTCGAAAGAAAGATTAAGATACTCATGTCATATAATGGAGGAGAATATACCTCGAAGGAGTTCATAAGATTTTGCATAGATGTTGGGATCAAGAGGGAACTAACTACTCCCTACAATCCCCAACAAAACGGTGTTGCTAAAAGGAATAACAGAACGATTATGGAAGTTGTGAAGACCATGATTCACAATCAAGATCTTCCTATGTGCTTATGGGAAGAAGTAGCTATGGCAACTATTTATGTGCAGAACAAACTATCCCATAGTGCACTTGGGTTCAATACCCCAGAAGAAATGTTCACCGGAAAGAAGCCAGAGGTAAGCCATCTCAAAATATTTGGTTGTCCAGTGTTTATTCATATACCGAAAGAGAAAAGAAACAAACTGGAGCCCTCCGGAAAGAAGGGAATATTTGTGGGATACTG
>ML796488.1:364312-377840 GCA_009831015.1 Picea engelmannii | reverse complement strand
TAAACTGCTCCAAGTGGCCGCGTTGGCTGGGGCCGTGGATGTTTCCCCGTAGGGGTTTTACCACGTGAAAACATAGGTGTGTTGATCTTTGATCTGGTTATGTGAGTGGTTACTGAAGGTGTTCATCCTCTGTTGGAATACCTGTGTTGTCGAACAGTTTGAATGTTGGTTCTGCTACTAAAACTAACTCATTCTTGTGATACATAATTCTAGGAAAATTCTAGAACTACTGAGGATTCTAGAGATGTTGATGAAGAATATAAAGATGATGTCCTGATTGGGACTTTTGGACATCAATCGCCTCTGAAGATGATGTTCTGATGGGGAATCAATTATGAACCTAGTCTAGTTTAACCAACCACTGGTCTACTGGGGATACTCTTCAACTATCCCACAAAACCACAAGTCTGGTCTAATTTAACTAGCCACCGATCTATTAGGGATGCTCTTCAACTATCCCATGAAATTGTAAGTTCAGTCTGGTTTAACTGGCCACCAAAACTAATAGAATCACCAGACCACGAGGAGAAATAGGCCACCAGAGCTAATAGAATCACCAAAATTTTTAGGAAATAATGATGGTACTTATTTGAAGAGTGTTGGTGTTGATGAAGATTGTCGATGTTGTGCTGCTGAAGGATTTGATAAAATGATACTTACCAATAAAGTCTCCAGAATTGAATTTCATGACAATTTGTATGAAATTCATAAATCATGCTAATCTTGTGTTGCAGGATAGTTTAAAAATAAGTTAATGACTAACAATTGCTTGAAAAATGCGTACAAGTAACTTTCGGTACCTACTAAAAGTTATTGTAACTGCAAAAAAGTCTGCAACTGTAGAAATTAGCTTGTTGCATAGACCCTTTTTATCAGTGAACTCTAAACATTGAATTGTAATATATGATATGAAGGAAATCTAGAATGTCGTAGTAGTAAAACTATGAATTTCTAAACAATAATAAAAACTTTAACACTCTCGAAACTACTACTGAATTTATTTTTGAGAAAAACCATGAAAAATCTAAAGAACTTTAGAACTTTGTACTTTTTAAATCTTGGAAAGGAAGAATCTATCTGACTAAGTGATACAAAATATGAATTTCTACATGGCGAAAAGAATTTTGTTATTGAGAAATCAAGGGCTAAAAAAAAATGTTGAACATGAGTTTTTTGAACAAATTCTGTGATGATTTGAGGAACTTGAATTTCTTCCAACAGATTATTGGTTTTCAAACATAATTATTGCACAGTTGTGCCAATAAACTAGTTTTCACAAACTACACTTTTATTTTTTATTTACTTGATAAATATAATTTAATTTATTTCTCTTTTTTTGTATAATTTCTTTTTAGAAAAGAAAAATAAAGAATGATATGAGACAAGAGAATGAGAAGGATCTCCCTTAATAACCATCTCCATCTTTGGTTGTTGAAGCAGATAATGGAATTTTTTCTCTATATTTGAAGGTTTCTAATATAACCTTAGTCTATGCCCATTTACTAGAAAAGAAATGTCCTCCTCATCAATGGTTTTGATTTTAACCAATCCATTACAAAAAAGTGTCTCTACATCATATGGGCCTAACCAATGAGTACTGGTCTTTTCTTTAAAAAATTTAAATCTAGAATAAAATAAGAGAGCATAGTCAATTGGTTTGAATTTATTCTTTCTGATGAATTTTTCATGTCATTTCATCATTTATTGTTGGATGATAGTGGTATGTTGAATTGCATATTGTCAAATCTCATCCAATTCATCGAGTTGTGATAATCTATGTTGTTTTGATTTTGAGAGGCCCATCCCTAGCTTGGTTGTTGTCTTGAAAGTATTGATTTGGAACTCAATAGGAAGAAAAACTTGTTTACCATACACACGATCATATGGTCTATGCCTGATTGTATTCCTCCATGCAGTCTGGCATGTCTAAATGCCTCTAGAAGCCGATATTCCCAATCTTGGTGATGTAGATGAATAGTTTTGGTCAATATAGTTTCAAGAACATTGTTTATGGATTCCACCTACTCATTATATTGTTAATGGTAGGGGGATGAATTTTGGTGCTTGATCTTATATTGCAGCTCTATGATGGCCTAGACAAGTTTTGATGTGAATTGAGCACCTTGAACTATTACAATCTCTCTTGGGGCACCAAAACAAGTAAATATGTCCTCAAATAAAAAATATACAACAACTTGTTCAATACATGAAAAAGAGATTTAGATTCTACCCATTTAGCGGCATAATCATTACATAGAAAAATATACTTTTTTTTTTTCTAGATGTTGGAAAGATAGGTCCCATGAAGTCTAGAGCCCATTTTTCAAATGGATCTAAGTACTTGGGGTTGTAGAGACATTTCATCTTCTTGCACTGGTCATCCCATCCACCGACAATTGTCACGTCTTTTGACGTACTTATTGGTATCTCTAAAAAGAGTAGGCCAATAAGAACCTATATGAAGGACTTTGTATGTGGTTATTTTATCTAAAAAATGTTCTCTGTTGGAGTACATGCTCAACTATATAATTAGTGACATACTCTTTTTTTCCATTTTTCCTACTATTTAGGAGGACTGTTATTTATAGCTTGTACATTTATAGTAGGTCTATTTTTATTCGGTGGATTCCTATATGTAATACCATGGTAAAATAACATGGGTTTCCAAAACCATGGGCTCATAAACCACCATTAGGCAAATTCCTATTTTTTAGCTACCATTAAGCATATTCCTATTTTGTAGCCATCATTAGGCAAATTCCTATTTTTAGCTACCATTAAGCATATTCCTATTTTGTAGCCACAATTAGGTAAATTCCTATTTTTAAGGAAATACTTCCTATTTCCTTAATTTTAGGAGATATTTCCTATTTCATGGCGCTATAGAGTGCACTTTACTAAAAATATTAGCCTCCGAGGGAAGTGCACATTACCCATCTAATACTTGGAGTTAACTCACTTGACTTGTTTAGAGACATTCCATAATTAGCAAATTCTCACTCAGTTAGGAATTTAGTTCCATTCTTGGACTATAGTCTTATTCTACGAGAGTTTTTTATTATGTAATGCATGTTGACTTCATGTAGAGTTATCACTAATTTTGCACCTATGTTTTTGAGCTTTTCTTATTATTATCAACTTTTGACTTTAGTTAATTGTTGCTAGTGGGAGAAGTTACTTTTTTACTTGAGCATGCACATGGAAATCCCATCCTAGTGAGAATTAATCCTCATGTGGAGATTCCTATATATTGTACTCATTATCAAGGATTAATACATTGTGATTATATTTGGTTTCTTAGTCTCTTATGTGTGAAGATTGATTCTATTTTTCTCTCTCCTCTCTCTCTTTTGCAATTAGCTAGTGTAGTATTTCCTTCTCACAATTAGGTCTTGGATTGTGGTTTAATAATACATCATATTATAGACATTATTGTGAGGGATTATTCACTTTTATTGTAGGTTTATAGATCATATTGGACAATCCATAGAGAACTAAGGATCAACCATGTTCTTCAGTGATCTTAACACACTTCAACTACTTTCAGTGGAAGCCCAAGATAGAGATTCTACTTCAAAGCAAGGGTTTTGTATAGGATCACCATGGGGACTGAGGTCGAGCCTACTTGAGCCATAGAGAAATCAAAATAAATCAACATAATGGATGAATCCTACAGGATATTGTGCTTGAGAATCTCTCCATATATCCTCTTTTATGTCGATACTTGCAAGACTCCTAACGATGTTTGGCAAGGATGATTTTAAGGATGGAAATTTAATTTAAAATGTAGAAAACTTGGCGAATAATACTAATCCTTCATATACTAACTATAAAATGTTGGTGGTATTTTTGTAAAAATATTCAAATTTCTAAGGATTTTATGTAGTTTGTTTAAAATTTTGGCAATTTTTAAGGTAAAATAATTTTATCCTATAAATTTTGGGTGAATAATTTTTAGAACAACAAATCATTTTTGGGTAAAAACCATGGAAAATTATCCCATGAGAGAAATTTATCCCCTAAAAGCTTCCCTGATGTTTGGAAAAAGTTGAAGGGTTTGCTAGGAAAGAAAGACAATCTAAGAGGTCATCAGCTGGAGAATGATTTGCATGCATTGGATCCAAGATATTTTGAGATCCTACATGACTACTTCTATAAGTTTAAAACTTTTCTTTCTCATGTTAAGGCTTGTGGAATTGATAAGAAAGATGAACACTTAATCTTTTTTTTAATTCTAACAAAACTAGGACCAGAGTATTATGTCTACACTTTTTCTTTTCATACTACCAGGTTAGCTATGGGGTCTACATGGAAGATTGTATCCCAAGATGATTTCATGGAGTCACTTATCCATAAGAAAAAAATCTCATCCAAATAGGCACACTTAAGAGTTCCAAGCTCCATGCACTTACAACTTAGGGAATCTTAAAGGAGAATATATAGAAGAACAAGGGTAAGAAGGACCAAGAGAACAAGAAGGAAGGTAAACAAAAGTCCATAGATGAGAGTTTTATTTCCAAGGAATCAAAAGGAAAGAAGGAGAAGACAAAGTTTTCTTACTATAACAGGGGGTTCCATCCTAAGAGTTCTTCCATGAAAAAGACCATATATCTCATGGCACAAACACATGATAAACATCACCTCGAAGATTGTATTCTAGATAATGCAAGGAAAAACACATCATTAGAAAGAGGTAATGGTCATGCATTAATTTCAATTTCATATTCTACTAATGCTTGGATGCTTGATTCAGGGGCTACCCATCACATGGCCTCATCAGATAGAATTTTCTCATACTTGGAGACTTGTTCTATACCACCAATCTTCATGGGAGATGATTCTCCTGCAGAGGTGTGCAGTAGGGGTAGGTTGATCTAGACCATGGATGCTTTTAGGATGTACTTCATGTTCCAAATATTTCAGTGAATCTTCTCTCCATATATCAAATCAATCATTCAAGTTCAGGGAAGAAGGTGGAGTTCACTATGGACTTAGTTATTATTTTTGACTTGTCAGATGGTTAAAAAATTGTGGTTGGTGAGGTTAATCACCATTCCAGGTTGTACACCTTCTCTCACTTCACTCATAAATATAATTATGTGTCTCTTCTAACACACACTAATGAAGAGTCCAGGTGTGGCATGAGAGGTTTGGGCATCTGAATTTTAAATATTTAGATCATCTTAGTAAGGGTGGAATGGTAGATGGATTACCCCACATTCAATACACATATGGAGTTTTCCAGGGATGCATACTAGGCAAACATCTTCACGAGAAGTTCAACACATGTAAAACATGAAGGGCATCATCACTTCGAGAGTTGGTTCACAGTGACATTACAGGTCCTTTCCCACACCCATTGATCAATAAATACAAGTATTTTATTACTTTCATTGATGATTTTTTGAGATATACATGGGTCTACTTTCTCAAATTAAAATCTGAGATCTTTGAGTGTCTTAAAGATTTCAAGCATCTAGTTGAGAACCAAACAGGGAAGAGGATTAAGAAGATTCATACAGAAAATGGATGAGAGTATGTGAATAAGGATGTTGAGCATATTTTTTCATAATTAGGTATATATTTGAAACACACAATTCCATATACTCTACAACAAAATAGGGTAGTGGAGAGAAAGAACAAGACATTGAAAGAGACGGCCAACTGTATATTGTAGGCTAGAGCACTACCTCCAAAGTTATGCATAGAATATATCAACTATGTAGTCTAAATTCATAATATATTTCCTTATAAATTAGTCAGGGGAGTCACTCCATATGAGGCTTGGAGTGGGAAGGAACCAAAAGTATCTCACTTCATGTGCATGGGTTAGGATCCCTTCCGATAAGAGGAAAGATATGGAATATCAGAGTAAGGAGTGTATTTTTGTTGGATATATAGAGATATTTAAGGGATACAATTTATTATATACTACTTTAGATAAACTATTCATTCAAAGGAGTGTTAATTTTGAAGAGGGTCCTTCACAGGTACTTCCGGAGCAGTCCACACCTCTATCTCCAATCGCCATTAGTTGCAGAACTTCGTGAGACTTCTTCTGACCAAATTTCTGATCAGATATTTGAATCTTATATATAGGATATTTATGATTAGCAACAATAATTTTTAGGTCCATAGCATCAACCATGATGGGAACAATAGACTCTTCAGGAAGCAGGTTATGTAGTGGGTGATCTCGTCGATCCACGAAGAACCAGATCTTAGTTTGTTGATCCTCTGCAAGCTTTTACTAACTTGGATATATTGTTTCCTATTTACTGTTATATGGTACTTGGATCAGATCGTTAGTCTTATGAAAAGGCTAAAGGAAACCCCCATTGGGAGGAAGCTATGAAAGAGGAGTACAACTCTCTGATAGAGAACAACACATGGAAGTTGGTTCCTCTACCTTCCAATAGGAAGCTTGTTAGATGTAAGTGGATTTTCAATACAAAGAGGGTTGTTGATGGATACATTACAAATTATAAGGCTCTATTAGTAGCTAAAGTTTTCTCACAGGTACAAGGCATTGACTACGAGAATACATTTGCACCAGTTGCCAATATTGATTCCATTCGGTTAGCTCTAGCTATTGTAGCAGCTAGAAAGTGGGAGGTACACCATATGGATGTGAATAATGCATTCTTACATGGATATCTTAATGAGGAGATATATATGGATAATATAGAGGGATATGTTCATTATCCATCATTAGTTTGCAAGTTGAGGAAGTCATTGGATGGACTTAAGCAAACACCTCCAGCATGGTATGCTAAAATGGACTCATGTCTTCTCTCTAGAAGTTTTCTTAGATGTATATAAGATCCTGATGTGTATATGATGAGGAAAACATATTCACTTCTACAGATAGTTGTTAGGATATTTAGACACTTAGGAGTTAGTTAAGATCTACTTGGTCTAATGTGTCATTAGGTAAAAGTTTGTTTCTTTAGTATGCATTAGTATGAATTTGTAGTTAGGAAATCTAACAGTCACGATATGTTCCCGACATAGAGTGATCTGATGGTTCATACTCTCCTTGATCTTAATGACCATTGATCTGTGGCTTAACACCCAGTTGGTCTATGATCTCTATTTAAAGAGCATGGAGGGTCATTTGTCGATGATCAATTGCGAGAAACTCTCTTGTAAAATCTCTCTGTAATCTTTTTTTTTTGCATTAATAAACTACTCCAAGTGGTCACGTTGGCTGGGGCCGTGGATGTTTCCTCATAGGGGTTTTACCATGTGAAAACATCTTTGATCTAGTTATGTGAGTGGTTACTGAAGACATTCATCCTCTGTTGGAATACCTGTGTTTTCAAACATGGTATCAGATCCTGTTTGAAGACCCGCTACTGTTGTAGATCGAGATCGTGAAGCCGAGTTGCGTCATCTCCATTTTCTGTCATTCTCATACATTTCTGGGCTGAGAGGACTGTTCCATTGCGTCTGAAACACTCGTTTCAATTCGAAACACTTTTTGTTTCACTCGATTTTTTTTTTGTTTTCCCAAGATATGGCCATTATAGTCAGATCTAGAGGTATAAAGCCTGAATATGCATTTTTAAAATTTTTGCAAAGTATTATTTTGGTTTTATATTATTTGTTTCTGGGTTGCTACTCTTTTAGATCTGCGTATTCTCTTTTCCTCATGCCCTATGCGATCTCGACAAATAAAAAACATATAGGAAAAGGTGCATCTTCTGGGTGAGCTAACCAAAATCTAACCCTTGTTGTCATCGAGAAGCGAAATTTTTTTCTTTTGTGAAAAGAGTTTTTTTTTAGCACGCTCTCTAAGGCCATCCAAGGCCGTCTTCAACAACAACAATCCTCTTGCGAAACAATAGAATATGTTTTGCTAGTCCATTTGGTTAAAAATTTCCTTATTAAGTAAGAGGTCTTCAGTTCAAGTCTCTCTTTTGTTACTTTTTTTGAAAAAGTTCATGCTAAAATTGTAAAGTGTATTTCACTTCAAGTATAAAAGTGAATCACTATAAGTAGCCTTAATATTTTATTTTAGAGTTATTTATTTTGCATGCAATTTTTCTTTTATAAAATAACTTCATTGTAAAAGTGATCCCCACTTCTCTTTATAAAAGTGGGTCACTTCATAAAGAAACTTACACCACCATGTGGTCCTTTGGTTATCGTTTATGCCTTTTTTAAAAGAGGCATAACTTTCACATATGAAGTTTGTTTTCAATGGCGTTTTTTTTAAAACTGCCTAACTTTTCAAGATCTTCCCATCCAGATCATCAGTTTCAGTTTTTAAATACATATTATCTACATATTTAATATGGCTTCTACAAGTAATCTCTTGCTTACCAACACCAACTACTTCCAATGGAAATCCCATATGGAGGATTTATTAAAAAGTAAAGGCTTGTACCGGATTACCTTGGGAAAGGAAATAGCACCAACTGATGTTGATAAGAAATTTAAATGTGATAATAGGAATGACGAAGCATGTGGATTAATCAGAATGTCCATCTCTCCTGAATTAAGGTTCCACCTTCAATCAATTGATAAACCCAAAGAATCTTGGGAAAATATTGAATATGTGTTTGGTAAACACAATATTATTCGAGCACAACAGTTAGAAAATCAAGTACTAACTTTAATTCCAAGTGATTTTTCTTGCATTGAAGACTATCTATCTAAGTTTAAAACACTCAGAACTTTATGTGAAGAATGCAAGATAAAGATAGATGAAGATCATTGCATCTATCTTATTCTTTCTAAGCTAGGTAGTGCATATTTTGTACTTGTATATACCTTTTATGCCATGCAAGAGGCTCTCGGGACAACTTATCAAAAACTCAGTCTTGAGAACTTTTGTGATGCTTTGATTAGAGAGAAAGATAAGCAAGTACAACTTGGAGTGATCAGCACTGCAGGTACCTCCAACAAAGCCTTAGTTTTCCATCATAAAGATAAACCCAAGAATCCCAATAAGAAACATCCTCGCCACAACAAAAAGAAATATAAGGGTCCCAAACCAACTCAGACAGCTTCCGCTCCTAATGGAGACAAAGGAGAAAAATATAAAAATAAGAACACTGACAGACATTGCAACTTTTGTGATAAAGATGGTCATGCTGAGTCCAAATGTTTCAAGAAGATGGAAGCTTTAGAAACAACGATGAATAAGCACAACATTAGTATTGATTCTACTTCTTCTTCTTCTTCTCATGGACATGCACTTTCTGCTTCTAGTTTCTCCTTCAATACAACTTCTACTTCTACTTTTAATGAGTGGCTTATTGATTCTAGAGCATATTATCATATGGCTAAGGATAGAGACATATTTTCTTCTCTAAATGAATGTAACACCAAGAAAATATTTGTTGGTGATGATAGATCTCTTAGTGTTGAAAGATCTGGAACAGTTCAAGTAGAAAGTGGTCATTTCAATGATGTATTATGTGTTCTAAGTATTTCTTGTAACCTTCTATCAGTATATCAAATCACTCATTCAGGTGAAGGTAAAACCATAGATTTTTCACCTCACCAAGTTGTAATCAAGGATCTAAAACATCCTAAGCATATTCTTGCAACTGGAATTGCTGATGATATTACCAAGTTGTAGAAGTTTGACAACTTTGGGTCATTGTCTTTTTCATCGGTTTTTGTTGCTCATAGCAACTACTTGAGCAAACTTTGGCATGAGTGATTTGGTCATCTAAACTATCACTCATTGCAGAAACTATGTAATCAACAAATGGTGACTAGTCCTCCTCTTGTTTCATGCAGAGATGGTGTTTGTGCCGGTTGTATTCTCGGAAAACATCATCAAGACAGTTTTGACAAACATGCCTCTTGGCAGTCCTCGGGTTCTTTCCAGCTTGCTCACAGTGATTTGTGTGATCCACTTTCTTCTCCTTCGTTTTCTGGGTGCAATTATTTCTTAACTTTCATTGATGACTTTTCTAGACGTACTTTGGTTTACTTATTAAAACTTAAGAGTGAATTTTTTGACAAGTTTTTGGCCTACAAGGCCCTTGTAGAAAAACAATCTGGACATCAAATTCAAAGTTTAAGAACAGACAATGGAAGAGAATATGTGAACAATAATTTTACAAGTTACTGCACTACACAGGAATCCAAATGCAACACACTGTTCCATATACACCACAACAAAATGGTGTTGCTGAGATAAAGAACCGCACATTAAAAGAAATGGTTAATTGTATGATCCAATATAAGGGATTAAGTCTAAAGTATTGGGCGGAAGCCATGAACTGTGCAAATTACATAGTAAATCACACTCCCACAAAGGCTCTTAAAAATATAACACTGGAAGAATCTTAGACTAAAATTAAATCAGATGTAAGTCACTTCCATGTATTTGGCAGTATATCATGGGCTCACATTCTTGATGAGAAAAGGAAAGCATTGCAGCCTAAAAGTGAGAAGTGTATATTTGTTGGTTATTCTGAAGATGTCAAAGGTTATAGACTTCTTCAAACACATTGCAATGAAATTATTATTAGACGAGATGTTAAATTTGATGAAAATCTCTTGGAATGCAAGCCTAATTCAGCGTTTGTTCCTTCTTTGGCCTACGAGCCTAATTTGATGGTTGTGCCTTCTTTGACCTGTGAGCCATATTCAATGTTTGGGTCTTCTTCTATTCTAGTTTCTTCTTTAAATGATGACAGTGAGGATGAAAATCCACCTTCGCCTGCTCATCTTCCTCTAGATGATTCCTTTGAACCTGAACCAACATCAGCTCCACCACTTCCTAGATGGGTCCATTCAACACAAGAAGTAGCTGGTGATATTGTTGGTGATCCTTCATATCAACGTCAGACACGTTCATAGTTCTAGTGAGCCTCTTCTCTTTTGGCTCAGGTTTCAGAAACTCATGATCCAGAGACATTTGAAGAAGATTCAGGTCATCCAGATTTGGATACAACAATGAATGAAGAGTATCATTCTTTAATGTAAAATCATACTTGGGATCTTGTACCTCTTCCAAAAAGAAGAAAACTTGTCAGATGTAAATGGGTCTATATAACTAAGTATGCATCAGATGGAAGTGTTGAAAGACACAAGGCTCAGTTATTTGACAAAGGATTTTCCCAAGTTGAAGGAATTGACTATAATGAAACCTTTGCCCCTATAGCCAAGATGAATTCCATCTGCCTTGTTATTTCCCTTGCTGCCTCACATGAATGGGAGGTCCATTAGATGGATGTTAAATATGCCTTCTTGCACCGAGATTTGCAAGAAGAAATCTACATGGAACAACCTCCTGGCTATGTCCAGAATGACTCTAGCCTTGTTTGTCACCTTAAGAAATTTCTTTATAGTCTCAAGCAAGATCCCCAAGCTTGGTATTCCAAAATGGATAGCTTTCTTATTACCACTAGATTCTCTAGATGCCATTCTGATCCTAATGTCTATACCAAGAAAATAGGAAGCCATCTCATAATCTTTGTCCTTTATGTTGATGACCTTATCCTTACTAGTAGTGACTCAAAAATTTTAAACCATGTGAAAACCAGCCTTAAGAAGAAATTTGAAATGACAGACTTAGGCTTTTTGCACTATTTCCTTGGCCTCCAAGTTTTTCAAACAAATGCAGGAATTTTTCTTTCCCAGTCTAAGTATGCTCGTGACCTTCTTCGTCGCTTTCACATGGATGATTGTAAACCAACACCTTCTCCCTTCCAGTCTGGAGTAAAGATTACTTCCACTTGTACTTCTCCTGAAGTTGATGCCACCCTGTACCGTCAGTTAGTTGGTAGCCTCTTATACTTGACTCATACTCATCCTGATCTTTCCTTTGTTGTTGGTATTGTTCCATGGTATATGAAAACACCCCGTGAAAGCCATTGGAAAGAAACTAAAAGGATACTTCGCTATGTCTTTGGTACAGTTCAGTTTGAGATACATTACATTTCAGGGGGGAATCCTTTATTAGTTGGTTTCATTGATTCAGATTGGGTCGGTGACCCTGATAATTGGAAGTCTACTACAGGTTATGTTTTCAACCTTAGTTCCGGACCTGTCACTTGGGCCTATAAGAAACAATAGGCTATTTCACTTTCTTCAGCAGAGGCAGAGTACCAAGTAGTGGTAAATGCAAGTCAGGAAGCCTTGTGGCTTCGAAGGATCCTTTCAGAGTTTAGATTTGAGCAACAACATCCGATCAATATTTGGTGCGACAATCAGAGCACCATCAAGATTTCCAAAGACCCAGTTCAACATCAGCGCAACAAGCACATCGAGCTACACATGCACTTCATCAGAAATCTCTTTCATGATCAAGTTATTGAAGTGCTCTTTTGTCCTACAAAAGATCAAGTTGCAGACATTTTCACAAATTCTCTTACAGAAGCGAAGTTTTCCAAACTTCGATCTATGTTAGGAGTTCAGGAAGTTGTCATTAAGGGGGGATAGGCTCTAATGCCTCCTTCCTTCTCCTATTGTGTCAACATTGTAAATCCTTCAATCCTATCCCAAGTTGTTCTTAAGGGGGGATGTTAGTATATTTAGACACTTAGGAGTTAGTTAAGATCTACTTGTTCTAATGTGTCATTAGATAAAAGTGTGTTTCTTAGTGTGTTTCTTTAGTATGCATTAGCATGAATTTGTAGTTAGGAAATCCGACGGTCACGATATCTTCCTGACATAGAGTGATCCGACGATTCATACTCTCCTCGATCTTAACAACCATTGATCTATGGATTAACACCCGATTGGTCCATGATCTCTATTTAAATATCATGGAGGGTCATTTTCCGATGATCGATTGTGAGAAACTCTCTTGTAAAATATCTCTGTAATCTTTTTCTTTGGCATTAATAAACTGCTCCAAGTGGTCGCGTTGGCTGGGGCCATGGATGTTTCCCCATAGGGGTTTTACCACGTGAAAACATCGGTGTGTTGATCTTTGATCTGGTTATGTGAGTGGTTACTGAATGTGTTCATCCTCTGTTGGAATACTTGTGTTTTCGAACAATAGTTCTATATGTAGATGATTTACTCATCACATGGAGCTTATCCTCCTCCATTTTTGAAGTGAAGATTCCTTTGCACGAAAGGTTTTCTATGACATATATGAGACTGTTACATTACTTTCTTGGTATTAAAATCATCTATAATGATTCAAGAATCAAGATTTATCAGTCCAAGTGTGCAAGAAATCTACTTGATAGGTTTCATATGACATATTACAAGCCTGTTGGCAAATTCAGTGGATAGAATGCAGTGATGGTTGTTGTCATTAATGGCAACAGTAGAGACAGTAGGATAAGAAGGATAAAAGCTCAGGAGGAATAGCCTTGAAGAAAATGCGCACAGAAAGAGCTTAAAGAGGAAAAAGGAAGAAGAGTCAGTGACCGTTGGATCCCATCCAAATTTCCTGAAAGAATCAGGACCGTCAGATCAGACAGAAGCTGCGAGGGAGATATTCCATCGGGAAAAGCCAAGGTGAAATCCCGATTGAATCTGGACCGTCAAATCCAGAAAGGATCAGGACCGTTGATCACAACCCTGTACGGATCGGGGTTCGGGA
>ML796488.1:324123-353721 GCA_009831015.1 Picea engelmannii | reverse complement strand
AAGAAGAGGTTTTCTCCCTTTATGGGTTTCCTCGTGAAAATCTGTCTCTGTGTGTATTTTATGTGTGACTGATGATCTTTACTCTTACTGTCCATATGCTGCATGTTGCTTGATAACACATGAAGAAATATTAATAATTGTTAGAAAGGTGTAAAATTGTTTAAGCTTATAAACAACTGATTCACCCCCCCCTCTCAGTTGTATTAGTATTTCCAACAAATCCATCTCCAACACCCTTTTAGTCAAGGTTTAGAGTAGAGGATGTCAGTGAATCACCTTTGGTTGATTGTACTAGATATTGACAATTGGTGGGGAGTCTTCTCTACCTTACAGACTCTTGAGTGGACATCTCTTATGCATTTGGATCAGTTTCCAGATACATGCAAGAGCCTCATGAGATTCACTGGAAGGAGATAAAGAGGATTCTTAGATATGTCAAGGGGACTACCAGGTTTGGTATACACTATGCATACGGATCTTCCTTAGATTTTGTTGGTTACAGAGACTCATATTGGGAAGGCGATAGCACTGATCGCAATTCCACTTCAGGATATGTCCTCAACCTTGGATCAAGACCTATTTGTTGGTCAAGTAATAAGAAATCAACAATTTATTTATCATTGGGATGTTTGACAACACAGGTATTCCAATAGAGGACAAACACCTTCAGTAACTACTCACATAACCTGATCAAAGATCAACACACCAATGTTTTCATGTGGTAAAACCCCTAAGGGGAAACATCCATGGTCCCAACCAACGCGGCCACTTGGAGTAGTTTATTAATGCAAAGAAAAATATTACAAAGAGATTTTATAAGAGAGTTTCTCACAATCGATCATCGAAAAATGACCCTCCATGCTCTTTAAATAGATATCATGGACCAATCGGGTTTTAAGCCATGGATCAATGGCCATTAATATCGAGGAGAGTATGAACTGTCAGATCACTCTATTTTGGGAACATATCGTGACTTTCGGATCTCCTAACTACAAATGCACACTAATGCATACTAAATAAACACACTAGAAAACACACTTTTACCTAATGACACAATAGAACAAGTAGATTTTACTAACTCCTAAGTGTCTAATTATCCTAACATCCCCCCTTAAGAACAACTTGGGATAGGATTGAAGGATTTACAATAGTGACACTGTTGTGCCTCTTTTGTCACCTAAATGAGCAAAACAGAGGTGCTTACAATCTTAGTTGGGTTAGCTAAGCAAGACAACAGTAAAGGAAAGGGTTAGAAAAATAAACATAAAAGATTAAGCTAAGAATTAAACTAGGAAGGGAAAAAAAAATTAAACTATTGTGCATAAGGACATAAGAACAAGAAACAAACATGACTCATGTCACCAATGGAAAGTATTGTATTAGTGAAAACAGAACACCAAATAGAAAGGGGACTTTGGGTCCCTTCTTCCTCCAAGGGAGGGCTCTTGGACCCCCGAGATTGAGCTCTTCTTACAACTTGAAAACTTGAAACAAAAGGTGAAAGAATCCCAAGATAACCCACTCAAAAGGTGATGTGGATTGCCCAAATGGAATGGTGCTAATATGCTCTTGATGAGAAAAGAGGTTTCCCCAAGAGAATAGCAGCATCATAATCTTGCAAATGAATTCCTTGAAGATGTAGTGCACCCATGGCCTTGTTTTATAGCACCAATTTGAGGTATTGTACAACCCGCTTTTAGTGTGAAAAGGGGTTGTTTAGGGCACATTTAGGTCTTTGACCAGCCACCCAGCCAAATCCAGCCGAGTTTTGGATGTCAAATCGACTTGGAAGCTGAACCAGAAGTGGGTGGGAGGCCGACCAACATCATAAATGTGTTGTTCTTTAGGTGTGCATGGATTTTAGTGTCCACAGTCACTCATCGTGTGCATGTGCGCTTTTCCTGTGTTTCTTGATGGCGCATGTGCGCGCATGCCCTGTATAGTCATAGCAAATCCTGATTTTATAACTGGTTGGATAGTTTTGGACCTTTTGGAAATGCTTTTTTGGTAATTTTGGTCCATGGGTGAAATAATAATTGTTTGAAGATGTTGGATTCCTGTAACCATTTGCGGACAAAATTTCAATGATAACAGATGCCCCCTAATGGATGAGGTTAGGAGCATACGGATATCCAAAATTCATCAATGTTTCTTCTACTAAGAGTACCGTTGTAAGAAAGAGCGATAGTAAGAGTATCAAGAGTGACCCATTGGAGGGAGAAGGGAACCTGTAGGACCCAACCTTTCGCAAGGTGTGGAAAATAAATTGTGTACAAATGAGGTGGGCATGCCCCATGCTTGTGTCATGTAACTAAAAAAAGGGTGTTGTACAGTAACTGAAACTGTGTGTTGATGTAGACAACTGCAGTGCCCTCGGGGGTGGTTTTGATAAAGGCAAAGGACAATTATGATGAAGAACAATACTCTGAACAGTAGGCAATGATACCTGTAAGAAGTATCACGAATTCTGTGGGCATTGATAGCCCAACAAAGTTCAGAGGTCTTCGACAAATATAAAAAAAAACTGCAATAGTCGCAAAGTAAGACCCACCGTAACATGGTAAAGTGTTGAAGTTGAATGTTATGGTGGTCAACGAAAACAGAGAGCAATGATGGTTCTCCCTATGTCATTCAAGACTCCTCATTGTAAAGGTAATGTGAGTCAAGATACTGTTGCCCTTCTGGAAATTGTGCTAATGTCGACAAAAAGGGAGATGCGACTCTAACAGGAAAAGGGCTTCATGAAATCCACTAGGTGAGGTCAGGAACTGAGGAGGTACATGGACGAAGTCAAGATGTGTGGAGACTCAAGACTACCCTTGGTTGCAGATATATGCGAAGTATAAGTGGCCGCAACCGTTCAACTAGGTCAAGCGTCAGGGGGACAACGAGATGTGGGATAAGTTGTGCTAGAGGCGGGACAAAGTGAACAAACTCAGAGAGCAGAGGTAGGTGACTTGTGGGATACTCGGAATTTATGGACGATGTCAACATGAGTAGGTGATAAGGAATTCCCCAAGAAAGGGAGACATGGGTTGCATTTTCCAAGAAGGTCGCCAAAGGTGATGACAAAAAGCTATGTAAAATGCTAGAAATAACGACTTAATTACAAAAATAATTAAAAAATTAGTGGGGATAATAATGCAGATACAGAAACGGGTGCCCCAGTGTAAGATGGCTTGGCCTGAGGATGGTGCAAGTTGGTTAAAAAACAAGTGGAGGGTTGGGGCCCCATAGGCGGGTTTCTATAGTAGGGAAATGTATGGAGGGAAATCTGAAGATGGGCAAACCGATGGTGGATGAAATGGATGGTAAATGGTGTTGCGAGAGTGCAGTCAAAATAAAACCATGAGGAAGTTCCCTGGGAGTCTGTTGGGTAGGATAGAAAAATGAGGAGAAGGAGTATGTGGCTGATTCACGACATGATGTAAGACTATCGAGACTCCCATCCCTAAAGGTTGAAAACAACATGAGTGTCAAAGTGCCAAGGGGAGCTATGAAGGGGACAATTCATGTGGGGGAGAGTGCTACCGGGTGACAGTACCCAAAATGTAGTGGAGGTGACAATACTGCAGAGCCAGATATAGGGACCCTAAAGGCAAATTTCATAGGGTGTGACTGGAGATGCAATTGAGATTCAAAGGGAATGATTACATGCCAGTGTTGATTATATACCTGAAGGGGTCATGCTGGTGTGTGATGACCAAGTACCTGCACACATGACAACCAAATACCTGAAGTGAACAATATCTAAAGATAATCGAACATATAATTGTTTATTTGATAATTTTGAACATGAGCATGCGTACCTGAACGGTGTATGGAAAAATGGCTCCCCAGGGGCTAAGGATGAAAAATGGCCCGAGGTCTGGCTTGATGTAGATGATGGGGTGTTGATCCCATGGCTGAATATGGATAGAAAAATGGATGCTCAGAGCTCCCAGAATTGAGTCTGGAAGTTTGGAAAAACGAGCCTATATATAGCTGTAGGGCCCACATTGCCACCTCATTTGTACTTGTTGCTATAGTGGTTAGAGAGGAAATTGTGATGGTTCGCTCAACATAAACCAAATATCTAGATATTGTGGGTTAAAAATGGTAGTTGGGCATAGAATGTTCGTGGGGAAATGAATTGGAGAATTGGGGGGATTTGGGGGTAACTCCTCATATAAATCATCTAGGAACCATGGGGGAGAAGGGAGTGCCTCAGGTTCTTGTGGGAAGATATGAACCATATCAATTGATGGGGTAAGGGTATTTATCAAGTCTGTTGGAGGAGGGGGGGTATGATTTTGAATAGGGGCCAGTTGACGATGCCTATATTCAATGATCATAGGTCATTGATATGTGAAATGATCAATTGATTTGCATAGAGAGAAAGGACATCTCATGCATTCATTGACTGAGGTTGTGACATAATGGATGTTGGTGACAGGAGTTGGGGTGGGTGTTTGCTGAAATCTTTAGTGTACAGTTGTTAGTGTCTGTCGGAATTGAGGTAACGTTGGACAGTGGTGTGTGTAATGGCCATATTCTGAACAGATGGCGCATGCGAATTTGGTTCGCAGTCCTTTGTTACTTGTGTTTTGTGAGATAGCGACATTACTGGAGGAAGCGATGAGCGATGGTGGTGCTCGAGGCAATTGGATGAGATTACGTAACTCAGGGAGAGATGGACATTTGTTGGTGGGGTGTCCATATTTCTCGCATAGCGTGCAAGGAGGTTGGATGCGTGGGGGAAGTGGAGTTGTGGGATCCTTCTTCTTTCGCCTATCCCCATTTGTAGCAGGGGGGTTAGTGAGTGGGGGTGTAGGGGGTATGGTGGGAGTGAGTATGGGAATCTGCATCAGGATTCCTTCTATTTGGGGAGGGAGGGATGGTTGAGGAACCATCTCAAGTGGATGTAAATACCAAACTTGGATTTCCAGCACCATATTAGGAAGGGTAAGTGTCACAGCGACCTAGAAATATTGTACACATGGTGGGGGGTAAAAGAAAGGGATTTGGGTAATGTATTGGGGGATTGTTTCCCAAACTGAGATCTGGCCCTAGGGAAGATCAGGAATGGGTCGAGTTGAATTAGTTCCAGGGGATTCTTGAGGGACAATTTATGTGACTAGTGGGACGTCAGGGATGAGAGAGGCCTTGGTGGGAGGGAGGTTAGTTTCAGTTGTCGTTCTGTTGGACGATACGACACATACTTGTGCTGAGGGATGGAGGAGTGGTGGTGCTCCATGGTAGGTCCCTAGCAAGGATGGGTCTTTGAAGATTCTAGGGCCCATCTCAATGAGTGGATAGGCATCAGGATTAATGTGGATAAAAGGGAGGATGTTATCGATGTTGGATGAATGGTTAGGCTCGTAATGTGATACTTGATCGATGGTAATGATATTTCCATTATGGGGAAACATTATGGTTTGGAACATAGAAGAGGCAACGACCTTCATAGCATACATGTAGCTACGACCAAACAAGATATTGTAGTCGAGTGGGGCATTGATAACCTCAATGTCAATCAGAATGGTTTTTCCCCCAAGCTTGATGGTGACATTTTGGAAGATTCCTTCGGGGGATGAGGGTCTACCATCATAGACACTTAAGGTAATGCCAGATGGTATGAGTTCAGGGGAACCAAGTTTTTTCCATACGGATTTGGACATGATACAGGTGGATGTGCCTTCATCAATGATGCATTAGTGAACTGTAATGTTCCCAATTTTTACAGGGATTTGAAAAGCAATAAGAGCGGGGAGGCGAGGTTCTCCGCTGTCAAGGTCAAATGTGATGAGTCGAGTATCGCCAGGGTAGACTGTGCCCAGGGCAGAAAGTAAGGACTTCCGCTGGGTGGGACAAGTTTCAAGGACTTCTAAGACTAACATGGCAGCTGGAGATTGTGCCAAGTCATTGACCAAACTGTAATTATGAGCTACCCTAGCTTGAATATTGTGGATATTCCTGTGCAATGGGACGTGAGGAATACAAAGGGGGGTTTCAGTATTAGGGCAAGGAATTATGAGAGGGGGTCTGTTTGTGACTGGAATTTGTTCTGAGGTGGTGGAAGCAGATTTAGGGGGTGTGCTATACTGAGGACTGCACATTTGTAGAAGGACTTCTTCCTCACTAGTAAGGAGGATAGTGTGATCGACAGAGGTGCCCGTATTGGGATATTGTCCCAACTATGGTGGGGTAGGCTGCATGTCTGGTTGGGTATTTATCACCCCTTGTTGTGGGATGGGGTTTTATAGTACAACTGGGGGGGGTTGCTGCACATATGGTTGTGGGGCCTGCTGAGGTGCAGGAGGTGCTGAGGGATGTGGTCCATTCACAGAATCTTTCATCCGCTTAAAGTCAATGATTTGGGGGAAATGGTGAGTATGGTGACCAAACTCACTGCAAAGGGCAGAAGGGAAGGTTGTCCTAACATTGTTGTTGTTCCTTCCTTGATGTTTGTTGTTGTTTTCCCCTTGGGGGTTTTGATTCCCCTGGTTTTGGTTGCCCCTGACAGACTGGTTCTGCTAGGGTTGGTTATGGTTTCCTCCTGGTCCCAGATTATTATTGTTCCGATTTTTTCCTTTCTTTCTGGTATTGTTTGATTGATGGGGTGGATTTGATGTGTTCAGCTGTTCAAAATTTTGATATTGCTGAATGGGAGATGGTTGAAAGAAATTAACCCTAGTGTGTGGTGGTCCTTATGGTGGATCCATAGGCTGTGGGGGGGCATAAAATGGAAAGTACGAATTATGTTGAGGCAATGCTCCATAAGGTACATAGGAGGGCGTGGTGCTTTCACTAGTGCTTAGGGTATAGGCCGAGGTAGAGGGAGTACCGACACTTGGTTGGATAGGTGGGTGGTTTAGGGGTGTCAGCGGGGGTCCACTTATGGGTGGAGGCAGGGAAATAGGGTATGGTTGTTGATAAGGGGGAGGAGGATAATAAGGGATTCCTCCATATGTTGGAGGATATTGAGGTGTGCCATACATGGGTGGTTGTTGAGGTGGTGGGTTGTGGTATGTAGTGTTACCAATCAATCCGTCTACTGAGTTAGACATCCCAGGTTTGTCTTGGCCAAATGGCATGGGTCTTGGGGTGTCCGGGAGTACCGTATATAGGTATCTGGACTGGGCATAGATGAGTTTGAACTGTTGGGTCTTTCTAATGACTTCTTCTTCAGTCTGGGGGAAGGTGGCAGCTACATATTTGGCAAGGAGGGAAACAAGTGATTTGAGGAACCAATTGAGACATTGTTGGGGGGTAGCATCAGCTTTGCAGAGGCTACATCACCGATGCCATTCGTGGATGTGGTCGGCAATATGTGTAGAGGCGGTTTGTTTGAAATCTGAGAGTAGTTCAAGGCCATTGTCATGATGAACAAGTAATTGAAAGAAGATCAAAAATTCTTTGGCCAAGGATTCAAAAGTCGCGTGGGACCCAGATTTTTCTTCGACATACCATTTGGCGGATGGGCCAGTGAGTGTACGTTGAAATAACCTCAATTGGATAGAATCGTCCATGATGTTGTTCAAAGAACACCATAGGTGAAATGTCATGATATGGTTGGCAGGATCATCTCTTGCTTTTCCTTCAAACTTGGGGATGTTTGAAGGGAGTTTGGTAGGCATTAAAGGCCATGTGGGGTTCTGCAATATGGGATCATTGGTGAGTTTAGTCAGATTTGGTATGTTGAGGGAAGCTAAATATGACATATGGGGTGGTGGCGTAGGATTAGTTCTGGCCATAGTGTGAGTGTTCTGAGTATCTGACCCTTGGAGGGGACTAGGTGGGTTTGTACTTCCCCCTTGAGAGGAAGTTTCCCCCCAGCTTTCGTGTAAAGGAGAGCGAGTGGAAGGTGGACCTTGGGAATTGTACCCAAGTAAGGTGGAACCAAGCAAAGATGATTCCAAGACAATGGCACTCACATGAGTGTGAGAAGGTGGAGCCGATGAGTTGGCAAGACTAGGAACTCCCCCTAAAATAGGAGGGAGATTTAGCAAGCGTCTGGAACGACAGGGGTTCTGTGGGTCCCTTATGATGTTTGACTAGCTGAGTGAATGTGTGCGAATGGTGGTGAGAGAAATAAATAAACAAGAGCCTTTGCTGCAATTTTTTGAACTTTACATGATATATATCCAAATCAAATGTAATCAGAAGGGCATCATACATAAAGTGTTTTGATAAAGAAGCATGTATGTGGATAGGTAGATTTTTTTCACGTGGGGGAACAAAGAAAACAAATGCTCGTGTCCTAAAAGATGTAATTTCATTCCTCTCAAAATAACACTGGACCTTCCAATAGCACTTGACAGTGGGGTCTGAAGCCACTAGAAGAGAAACTAGTGAAGGATGAAGCAATCAGTTACAATGAGGGGTAGAGGAGGCATATCCGGAAAGAACTGGTGATATTTCCCAATAGCCACACAAAATCCGATCAAGGTGCAATTGCATCCCACAATTGCCACCTGGGTAGATGTCCTAAAATTTGGTCACTAGGTACCTCGGTCAAAGTGTGACATTTAGATTTTCGGCCTAAGAAATGGGTCACAGGCTAGATCTTGTCCAAGAGGTGGGTGCCTCATGGGGGGATGCACAGAATAACCAGACCTCGGCCTTCAACCCTTCACGGGTATCTCCCTACCTTATGGTGTTAGGAACACTTGACTTGAACGATTTAAAGTTCCCTATTTGACAACTTATATTGAGTTGAAAATGTGAGAACCAGATAATGGGGAGTTATTTGGATGCCTATCCCCAAAATCTTACGTAGACTAAAATATTTCTTTTGGCACCTCCTGTGGAGGAAAACTTAGTGAGCTTTTAGAAAAAAATTAGATGTGGTTGTTTGAGAGATTGGGGGTGTGAGCCAGTCTCGTTGAAATTAAGTGGGAGTGGATAGTTTTGTCAAGAAAAGGGCGGGGTGTTTCGGAATCCCTTTGGAGGAAACTTACTTCAACCTCCACATTTTGAGATGAAAACTATGTGAGTGAGAAGTGACTTTTGTGTGTGAATGAGTGAAAGTGTGCCAATTTTTTAATGAATTAGGTGTGACCTTGTTGCATGTGGACTTCGCTTGCTCCTTACAAGTCTTTGATTACCTATTTAACTAAATGTCATTGGTACAACCTTACAGAATTCAAAAGTCCCTAGGAAACTAGCATGTGGACATGTGGGTCCTTTACTATTCCTTTAACTCCCTGATGTGATTTAATCTAAGAAAGCTTTGAAACTATCCTAGATTGTGATCATGTGGGCATGTATGGGCCCATTACAAAACCTTTAAACTTCCCTAGTGATTTAATATAAGAAAGTAAATTTCAACACTATCCTATCTTCGCAGCATGTGGGCATGTATGGGCCCATCACAATCTTGAGATGTGTTTGAAAAATAAACTAAGAGGAGTCCTGAGGGGGCTATTTTCCTCTCCTAAAGATTTTATCTTTAAGGGAGATGAAATTGTCTTTCAACCTCTTTCTGATTCTCAAGATTGCTTTGGAGCGCGAGAGAAGAGCATACTCAATGTTTGATATCCAATTTCTAGTCCCAATGCAAGTTTTATATGTGATGTAGAATGATTCCAACTTTTAGTCAAAGCAAGCCATCCATGTGGCGAAATAAAAAGTAAAAAGAGGAAAAATAATGATTTTTAAACCCTAAGTGCCTATGTGTTTTGACTAATCCCTTTATATGAGAGGGAATGTAAGTGTGGTGCATATTACAACATGCATGGAATCATCTTTAAGAAGGCTATGGGCCTTCAACGGATCATAAAAAAGATTACAATGTGTACGTTTTTTCACAGGTGCATGGGTTTCACACTATACAGAGGCGCTTTGAGCGCCAATGCGCGAACTGAAAAAAAATTTTGAGTGCAGGTGTGCAGAAGGCACTGAGTAATGCAGTGATTTTGGCACACATGCGCACGATGCATGACTGTGGGCCAATAAACCCATGCACAACTGTCACATGGCCGTGAAGAAAATTCTGGATGGAATTCTCTCAACTCAACTTTGAATTTGATGTTTTGTAGGTCATCTTGGGCCGGTTATGGTACTTGCAGGTTAAATAAGTAAAAAAAAGAGCTAAAATAACCCAAATGGGGTAGGAAATTGATACCTTTCCCCAGTGGAGTCGCCAATATGTTGCACCTATTTTGTCACCTAAGTGAGCAAAACATAGGTGCTTACAAGCTTAGTTGGGTTAGATAAGCAAGATAGCAGTAAAGGAAAGGGTTAGAAGAATAAACATAAAAGACTAAGCTAAGAATTAAACTAGGAAGGGAAAAAACAATTAAACTATTGTGCAATAAGGACATAAGAACAAGAAACAAACAAGACTCATGTCACCAATGGAAAGGATTGTATTAGTGAAAATAAAACACCAAAGGGAAAGGGGACTTTGGGTCCCTTCTTCCTCCAAGGGAGGGCTCTTTGACCCCCGAGATTGAGCTCTTATTACAACTTGAAAACTTGAAAGAAATGGTGAAAGAATCCCAAGCTAACCCACTCAAAAGGTGATGTGGATTGCCCAAATGGAATGGTTCTAGTATGCTCTTGATGAGAAAATAGGTTTCCCTAAGAGAATAGCAGCAACATAACCTTGCAAATGAATTCCTTGAAGATGTAGTGCACCCATGGCCTTGTTTTATAACACCACTTTGAGGTATTGTGCAACCAATTTTTAGTGTGAAAAGGGGTTGTTTAGGGCACCTTTAGGTCTTTGACTAGCCACCTAGCTGGATCCAGCCAAGATTTGGATGTCAAATCAACTTAGAAGCTGAACCATAAGTGGGTGGGAGGCCAACCAACATCATAAATGTGTTGTTCTCAGGTGTGCGCAACTTTTAGCGTCCAGAGTCGTGCATCGTGTGCATGTGTGTTTTTCCTACGTTTCTTGATGGCGCACGTGTGTGCGCACCCTGTATAGTCATAACACATCCTAAATTTATAATTGGTTGGATAGTTTTGGACCTTTTGGAAATGATTTTTTGGTAATTTTGGTCCATGGGTGAACTAATAGTTGTTTAAAGATGTTGGATTCCTTTAACCATTTGCAGACAAAAGTTTAGTGATAACAGACACAATAGGAGAAGGAAGGAGGCATTAGAGCCTATCCCCCCTTAATAAAAACTTCTTGAACTCCTAGCATAGATCGAAGTTTGGAAAACTTCACTTCTGTAAGAGACTTTGTGAAAATGTTTGCAACTTGATCTTCTGTAGGACAAAAGAGCACTTCAATAACTGTATCATGAATGAGCTTTAGGATGAAGTGCAAGTGTATCTCAATGTGTTTGCTACGCTGATGTTGAAATGAGTCTTTGGCGAGCTTGATGGCACTTTGATTGTCACACCAAAGGCTGGTCGGATGCTGGTGCTGGAATCCAAACTCTGAAAGGATATGTCGAAGCCACAAGGCTTCCTGACTTGCATTTATTGCTGCTCGATATTTTTCTTCTGCTGAAGAAAGTGAAATAGCCTGTTGTTTCTTAAAGGCCCAAGTGATAGGTCCTGAACCAAGGCTAAAAACATAACATGTAGTAGACTTTCTATCATCAGGGTCACTAGCCCTATATGAATCAGTGAAACCAACCAATAAAGGATTCCCCCTGAACTGTAATGTATCCTGAACTGAACTGTACCATGAACATAGTGAAGTATCCTTTTAGTTGCTTTCCAATGGATTTCATGGGGTGTTTCCATATATTGGGCAACAAGACCAACAACAAAGGAAAGATCAGGATGGGTATGAGTCAAGTATAAGAGGCTACCAACTAACTAACGGTATAGGGTGGCATCAACTTCAAGAGAAGTATAGGTGGCAGAAAGCTTGACTCCAGACTGTAAGGGAGAAGGGGCTGGTTTACAATTGTCCTTGTGAAAGCGACGAAGAAGGTCACATGCATACTTACACTGGGAAAGAAAAATTCTTTCATTAGTTTGCAAAACTTGGAGGCCAAGGAAATAGTGCAAAAAGCCTAAGTTTGTCATCTCAAATTTCTTTTTAAGGCTAGTATTCACATGGTTTAAAAGTTTTGAGTCACTACCAGTAAGGATAAGGTCATCAACATAAAGGAAAAGGATTATGAGATGGATTCCTACTTTCTTGGTATAGACATTAGGATCAGAATGGGATCTAGAAAATCCAGTGGTAATAAGAACGCTATCCATTTTGGCATACCAAGCTCGGGGAGCTTGCTTGAGACCATAAAGAGATTTCTTGAGGCGACAAACAAGGATAGAGTCATTCTAGATATAGCCAGGAGGTTGTTCCATGTAGATTTCTTCTTGCAAATATCTGTGCAAGAAGGTGGATTTAACATCCATCTGATGGAACTCCCATTTATGTGAGGCAGCAAGGGAAAGAACAAGGAAGACGAAATTCATTTTGGCTACAGGGGCAAAGGTTTCATTATAGTCAATTCCTTCAACTTGGGAAAATCCTTTGGCAACTAACCGAGCCTTGTGTCTTTCAACACTTCCATCTAATGCATACTTAGTTCTATAGACCCATTTACACTGACAAGTTTTCTTCCTTTTGGAAGAGGTACAAGTTCCCAAGTATCGTTTTCCATTAAAGAATGATACTCTTCATTCATTGTTGTATCCCAATCTAGATGACCTGAAGCTTGTGCAAATGTCTCTGGATCATGAGTTTCTGAAACTTGAGCCAAAGAGAAGAGGCTCGCTAGGACTGAGAACGTGTCCGATGCTAATATGAAGGATCACTGACAATATCACCAATTGCTTCTCGTGTTGAATGGACCCATTTAGGAAGTGGTTGAGCTGGTGTTGGTTCAGGTTCAAAGGACTCATCTGGAGGAGAGTGAGCAGGTAGAGGTGGATTTTAATCCTCACTGTCATCATCTGAAGAAGAAACCAAATCATAAGAAGACACAAATGTCGAAGATGGATCGTAGGCTGAAGAAGGCACAATCATCGAATTAGGCTCGCAGGCCAAGAGATTTTCATCAAATTTAACATCTCTTCTAATAATAATTTAATTACAATGTGATTGAAGAAGTCTGTAACCTTTGACATCTTCAGAATAACCAACAAATATACACTTCTCACTTTTAGGCTGCAATGCTTTCCTTTTCTCATCAGGAATGTGAGCCCATGTTATACTACCAAATACACGAAAGTGACTTACATCTGGTTTAATTTTAGTCCAAGCTTCTTCCGATGTTATATTTTTAAGATCCTTTGTGGGAGTGTGATTTAGTATGTAATTTTCACAGTTGATGGCTTCCGCCCAATACTTTAGACTTAATCCCTTAGATTGGATCATACAATTAGCCATTTCTTTTAAGTTGTGGTTCTTTCTCTCAGCAACACCATTTTTTTATGGTGTATATGGAACAGTGTGTTGCATTTGGATTCTCTGTGTAGTACAATAGCTTGTAAAATTATTGTTCACATATTCGCCTCCATTATCTGTTCTTAACCTTTGAATTTGATGTGCATATTTCTTTTCTACAAGGGCCTTGTAGGCCAAAAACTTGTCAAAAACTTCACTCTTGAGTTGTAAGAGGTAAACCCAAGTACATTTGGAAAATTCATCAATGAAAGTTAAGAAATACTTGCACCCAGAAAAAGAAGGAGAAGAAAGTGGACCACACAAATCATTGTGAACAAGCTGCAAAGGAACCGAGGTGTGCTACGAGGCACGTTTGTCAAAACTTTCCAGATGATGTTTACCGAGAACACAACCTGCACAAACACTATCTCTACATGAAACAAGAGGAAGACCAGTCACCATCTGTTGATTACATAGTTGCTGCAATGAGCGATAGTTTAGATGACCAAACCGCTCATGCCAAAGTTTTCTCAAGTCATCGCTATCTGCAACAAAAGATGATGACCCAAAGTTGTCAAACTTGTACAACCTGGTAATATCATCAGCAATTCCAGTTACAAGAACATGCTTAGGATCTTTTAGATCCTTGATTACAACTTGGTGAGGTGAAAATTGACGGTTTTACCTTCACCCGAATGAGTGATTTGATATACTGATAGAAGGTTACAAGAAAGACTTGGAACACATAATACATCATTGAAATGACCATTATCTACTTGAACTATTCCAGATCCTACAACACTAAGAGATCTATCATCACCAACAAATATTTTCTTGGTGTTACATTCATTTAGAGCAGAAAATATGGTTTTATCCTTAGCCATATGATAAGATGCTCCTGAATCAATAAGCCACTCATTAGAAGAAGAAGTAGTAGTAGAATTTGAATTGAAGGAGAAACTAGAAGTAGAAAGTGCATGTCCGTGAGAAGAAGAAGTAGAATCAAGATTGATTTTGTGCTTCTTCATCGTTGTTTATTCTTGGAACATTTGGACTCATCATGACCATCTTTATCACAAAAGTTGCAATGTATGTTAGTATTCTTACTTTTATATTTTTATCCTTTGTCATCAGTAGGAGTTGAAGCTATCTGAGCAGGTTTGGGACCCTTATGTTGTTTTTTGTTGTAGCAAGGATGTTGCTTCTTGGGATACTTGGGTTAATCTTTCTACTGGGCAACTAAGGCTTTGTTGGAGGGACCTGCAGTGTTGATCACTCCAAATTGTACAAGATTATCTTCCTCTCGAATCAAAGAAGCACAAAAGGACTCAAGAGTGGGTTTTTCATAAGCTTCTTCCCCTAGAGCCTCTTTCATGGCATAAAAGGTAGATACAAAGACATTATATGCACTACCTAGCTTAGAAAGAATAAGATAGATGCAACGCTCTTCCTCCATCTTTATCTTACATTCTTCACATAAAATTCTAAGTGTTTTGAACCTAGATAGATAGTCTCCAAGACAAGAAAAATATTTTGGACTCAAGGTCATTATTTGATTTTCTAATTGTTGTGCTCGAATAATATTAAATTTACCAAACACATGTTCAATTGTGTTCCAAGCTTCTTTGGGGTCATCAATATCTTGAAGGTGGTACCTTAAATCAGGAGAGATGGACATTCCAATTAATCCACATTCTTCTTCAGTCCTATTATCCCACTTGGATTTCTTATCAACATCAGTGGGTGGTTTTTCCTTTCCCAAGGTTATCTGGTACAAGCCTTTACTTCTTAATAAATATTCCATATGAGATTTCCATTGGAAGTAGTTGTTGCTGGTAAGCAATACAATACTTGTAGAAGACATATTAAATATGTAGATAATGTGGATTTAAAAAACTGAAACTGATGATCTAGATGGAAAGAGCTCGAAAAGTTATGTGGTTTAAAAAAAACCGGCACTGAAAATGGACTTCCGATATTAGAGTTATGCCCTTTTTAAAAAAGTCACAATCGGTAACCAAATGACCACATGATTGTGTAAGTTGTTTTATGAAGTGACACACTTTTATAAAGAGAAGTGGGGATCACTTTTACAATGAAGTTACTTTATAACAAAAAAATTGCATGCAAAATAAACAACTCTAAAATAAAATATTAAAGCTACTTATAGTGATTCACTTTTATACTTGAAGTGAAATACACTTTACAATTTTAGCATGAAAATTTTCAAAAAAGGTAACAAAAGAGAGACTTGAACTCAAGACCTCTTACTTAATAAGGCAACTTTTAACCAAATGATCTAGAAAAACATATTGTAATGTTTAGAAGGAGGATTGGGTTTGTTGATGTTGTTGTTGTGGTGGTGGTGGTGGTGGTGGTGGATGGCCTTGGAGAGCGTGCTAAAAAAAAACTATTTTCACACAAGAAAAAAATTTCGCTTCTCGATGACAATAAGGGTTAGATCTCGGTTAGCTTACTTGGAAGATGCACCTTTTCCTATCTGTTTCTGATTTGCCGAGATCACAAAGGTTGCGGGGCAAAGAGAATACGCAGATCTAAAAGAGTAGAAACCCGGAAATAAATAAAACAAAACTGAAATAAAACCAAAATACTACTCTGCAAAAATTTGAAAAAATGTGTATTCAAGCTTTATACCTCCGAATCTGACTATAATGGTTGTATCTTGGGCAAACAGGAACCTTTTCGAGTGAAACAAAAAGTGTTCTTGACTGAAATGAGTGCTCCAAATGCAATGGAACAGTCCTCTCAGCCCATAAATGTATGGAAATGATAGAAAGTGGATATGAGGAAACTCAACTTCATGATCTCGATCTACAACATGAGCGTGTCTTCAAACAGGCTCTGATACCATGTTCGACAACAAAGGTATTCCAACAGAGGACGAACACCTTTAGTAGCCACTCACATAACCAGATCAAAGATCAACACACCAATGTTTTCACGTGGTAAAACCCCTAGGGGGAAACATCCACGGCCCCAACCAACGCGACCACTTGGAGCAATTTATTAATGCAAAGAAAAAGATTACAGAGAGATTTTACAAGAGAGTTTCTCACAATCGATCATCGGAAAATGACCCTCCATGCTCTTTAAATAGATATCATGGACCAATTGGGTGCTAAGCCATGGATCAATGGTTGTTAAGATCGAGGAGAGTATGAACTGTCGGATCACTCTATGTCGAGAACATATTGTGACTGTCGGATTTCCTAACTACAAATGCATACTAATGCATACTAAAGAAGCACACTAGAAAACAAACTTTTACCTAACGACACAATAGACCAAGTAGATCTTACTAACTCCTAAGTGTCTAAATATCCTAACATGAGAGAGGGAGAGTACATGGGTGTATTAAATGTTACTACTCAGGTTATTTGGTTGCAACACTTTATCACATAGTTGGGAGTTCATTTTCATCATCTGAAAATTATATGGTGTGATAGTCAGAGTACTCTCAAGTTGTGTAGAGACCTAGTTCAGGGGGAAACTAAACAAGCAAATCAAGGTTCATATGCACTTTATTCAAGGAAAGATTCAGGATGGAGTCATTGATATGAAATTCTTTCCATCTTTTGAGCAGGTGGCAGACATATTCATAAAGCCTTTCATTGAATATAAGTTTCTCTCATTGAGGGAAATGCTAGGAGTGAGGGATACATCGGCTTATCAGTTGAACATGTTAGCATTATTTTCTTTTAGCAACATATTTTGAGGGGGGGGGGGGTTGTTCCCATTGGGTTTTCCCTCTTTATCTCACTTTTCTTCAGTTGTTTTGCATCTATACTTGTATATGAGTGCCTAACACAGATAAATATTGACAGGACTCTTCATTGTACACATCCTGATTGTGTTTTAGGGGGGGTGTTGGGGTACATGGTCAACTTCATACTTAGTGACATCCTCATTTTTTATATTTTTCCTACTATTTAGGAGGAAAACTATTTATAACATGTATATTTATAGCATGCCTATTTTTATCGGGTGGAATCCTATATGTAATACCATGAGAAAATACCATGGGTTTCCAAAACAATGGGATCATAAACCACCATTAGGAAAAATCCTATTTTTTAGCTACCATTAAGAAAATTCCTATGTTTTAGCCACGATTAGGAAAATTCTTATTTTTAGGAGATAATTGATCGAGGTGGATATTGGTGGCCACCCACCTATTCCAACTGGCTCCTTTTGACAGTTTTAGTTAAACACATTCTTCTGTAATTATTTGTAATTGTGGGTTCCACACTTTCAGGGTTGTATGAAGCCCCACACATCTACCAAGTGGAGATTGGTGGCCTCCCACCTAATCCAACTAGATTATTTTGGAATTTTTCATGTCAATACATCTTTCGGTACTTCCAATGTTGTTTTGGAGCCCTAAGCATTGTTTTTTTGTTTTCCATAGTAAAACTGGATACAAACTCATATTTTGAAAGCATAATGTGTATTTCTCAAAAAGACCTTTCCAACGGGCTATCACGTGCCTAAAACAGAGGTCGTATGCAAAATTTACGACCATGAGAAATTGAGGTACCAACTTACCCATCAGGGCCCACTTAAGTTTTGGCGTTTCATATTGTAGGGTTAGGTTTTTGGATGTATAGGGTTTTGACATTCATGAGTAATGTTAAAAAGTCCTCTAGAGCCTCATTATAATCATTCTTCTCACACGGATGCACGTAGAAACCATATCTCTTCTAAGAGATAGTGTAACATCCCCGATCACCCATAGGTCAGACCACACTACCTCAAACACACACGATCTCAAGCTCTATTATAGATAATTAAAATTGTCCATGCCCAGACATAGACTTGCTGGGATATGGTAGACAGAGATCTTTGCAGAATAAATCACATATAAACTTAACATAAATAAATAAAGATAACATGAAAGCATACATGGAGTGAAACACATGATATTATTATAAGAATCACAGACATGCACTAAAATACATCATTAACCATTAAGCACAGAAATGATACTTATCTCATAATTGTAGTGCACCAACTGTGTGCATACCTTCCACGAACCTCCCATCCTTATACCACATTGTTCATCACTCTTAGCAGTGGGTCACCCTCAATTTGGGACTAAAATCTACTGGGAAAGGGATTCCTAGGCTAGGCAAGGATGACAGGAAGTTGCACCAGTCTACAGGAAGGATTTCCTCCAAGGAGCCACTTACGTCCACTGCTCACAGAATCTCATTCCCCACATGTATGTCCCACCCTAGGAGTATACACCTTCACTGTCACACAATCCATCGGTTACTCCACTTCCCTTCGAAGGCTTTATCAACATGCCAGACATGAATTCTTAGAGCTTTGTAACTATTAATAGACTCCCTTTAGGAGAAATCACTTCCTCAGCAAACTCTCTCACCTGGAGAGAGTTTCTCACGAGCCTGATAACTTGCTTCTTCAATCCATCTCCTCAACACACGAGAAAGGGTGATGGAAACAACAAAAACTGGATGTGGGGCACAGTAATGGAAGAATCAAACACAGGAAACCTACAAGGTACATGTTCAACAAAGATATCGGTTCAGGCTCGTTGTAGATGTTTGGGATGGTCGAGGGTTCATCAATGGTGTTCCAAGTTTTAATCCTTGCCTATTGTGTTAGAGAATAATCCTAACTTCCCTTGGTGTATTACTTGTCTTAGGCACCTATACCTTAGTTAATTCATCCCAATGCATTTTTCCTCACTTGATTCGTCTTTATAGAGAGGGTAGGAGACACCTTCCTTGATTTTAGGGAGTTTTCCTTAATTTTAGGGAATTGACTTTGATTTCTTTAGTTAGAAATCTACTTAATAACTCCTTTCCAACCTCCATGCAAAGTTAAAACACCTAAAGGAAGGAGAGTGCACTTCCTCCTTAAATCAAGGAAATTGTCCCTTGATTTTAGGGATTTACCCCCTTTCTTTAGTAAAGTTGCATGTTTTTCATGTTAGTTATGGATAACTCACATTTTTTAGCCTATCATACTCATGTTAGGTGTGGGTTATCTATTTTATAGGTTTAGGCATGTGCTTTAGCCATTTTTACACTGCTTTTAGTGGTAATTGCTATTATTAGTGACAAGATCAATTCCTCTCTATATATTGGATTGATCTCTCTTTATCTCTCTCTTCTTTGTTTATTTGAAAATTCATTGGATTAGTATTATTTTTCTCATCGAATTCTAGATCTCTCGGGTTTCAGAATTTTACATGCTCTGATACCATTATCTATTTTAGAGGTTTAGGCATGTGCTTTAGCCATTTTTACATTGCCTTTAGTGGCAGTTTCTATTATTAGTGACAAGATCAATTCCTCTCTACATATTGGATCGATCTCATTGTATTTTCGAATATATTATGAATACATTCATTCTTGAGGAGTAAATTCTTCTCTATCTCTCTCTTCTTTATTTATCTACAAATTCATTGGATTAATATTATTTTTCTCATCTAATTCTAGATCTCGTGGGTCTTAGAATTTTACATGGTATCAGAGCCTCAGGGAATCTGAGGGAGAGGTATACTAGTTTTATTTACAGGTGAAATATCATCAAAGGAGGTAGAAAAAATCAATGGATCAACACCTTCAGCCCAAGCATATTTTTATATCTCTAGTCAACTACTTTGAATGGAAAGCTGAGATGACCCTTGCTCTCCGAAGCAAAGGTCTCTACCGGATAACAATGGGTACAAAAGTTGAGCCAACGAATGTTGTGGAGAAGGAAAATTATTTCAATCGAATGGATAAATCCTTTGGGATGATATGTCTCTCCAGATCAAGAGACTTGATGTTCCATGTCAACACTACATCATCCCCTAACGAGGTCTGGACCAAGTTGGAACAGTTGTTTGATAAACAGGATGAACTTCGAGCCTATAGTTTGGAGAACGAGATCATAGGTTTGAATCTGTCAAATTTTGATTATTTGCAAGAGTATTTTACAAAATTTAAATCTCTTTTAGTTTTTCTTAAATATTTTAGATTAGAGAAAAAGGATTAGCAACTCATTCTTTCCATTCTCTCAAAACTAGATCCTCATTATTTAGTTTTTGTTTTCTTGTTTCATGCTTCAAAATTAACAACTCCGAAGTGGAAAATGCCCTCTTTAGATGATTTTATTGAAGCACTAACTCAAGAGTATGAAAAATTATTTTCTATGGGATCCATAAAGGGTTCTAAAAATCATTCTCTTGTGGCAAATGAAGCAAGCAAACCGAATTTCAAAGATCAGAAAAAGGGGAAAGTCAAAAACCTTGATGCTAGAAAGGAAAAGTTCTTGATGCTGGCGGACGAATATTCTTCAGATCACAAAGGGAAGAAGCAAAAAGAAACATATAAATGAATCTATTTTCAAAAAGGTTATCATCGTGAAGAATCTTGTATGCGGAAAACTATATATGAGATGGCGAAGATGCTACAACAAAACAATCTCATGGTCCCGACAAATGCAAGGAAGAAGGATGAAGAAAAACCAACTGAAGGAAGAGGAAAAGCTCGCGATGGTCATGATTTGATGGATGTCACATCCTCCCCATCCAATTGGATCCTTGATTCATGTTCTTCAAATCATATGGCTGCAAATAAAGAATCATTCTCAGCCATCGAAGAGTGCACAAGACCTTCTATTCTCATGGGAGACGACACATCAGTTGAGGTATGTGGTAAAGGCATAGTTTCTTTGGAAGGGGTATATTTTAATAATTTGTTGCATGCCCCCTTGCTGTACATGAAATTTATTTCCATATATCAAATCATACATTCAGTTTCTTAAATAAAGGTCAAATTCAATCCGGATTCAGTGGAGATTTCAGACTTAAAAATAGGGTCTTGGGTAGCTCACAGT
The DNA here is from genome assembly GCA_009831015.1 of Picea engelmannii. Taxonomy (NCBI): domain Eukaryota; kingdom Viridiplantae; phylum Streptophyta; class Pinopsida; order Pinales; family Pinaceae; genus Picea; species Picea engelmannii. Next base: position 332,561 of record ML796488.1, on the reverse strand, counting down.
GTTGCAGATCATCACTCTCGGTTGTATTCTTTCTCTCATTTCATTCCAAAATATGTATGCACATAATTTTTGACTCATAATAATGAATAGAGTAGGTTATGGAATGAGATATTTGGGCATATTAATTACATTTACTTGCATCAACTCAGCAAAGAAGACATGGTAACCGGTTTGCCTCAAATCAAATTTTCCAATGGGATTTGTCAGTGTTGCATTCTTGGTGAGAATCCCGAGAAATATTTTGACAAAGGAAAAGAATGGAGGGAATATTCACCTATTCAGATGATTCATAGTGATTTCATGGGACCCTTCCCCAAGCCATCAATCAGAAAATGTCGTTATGTACTCACTTTTATCGATGACTACTCTCGCTTCACATGGGTGTATTTTTTGACATTGAAATCTTAAGTTTTTCAATATTTTAAAGAATTTAAAGCACTCATTGAGAATCATTCTGAAGGAAGGATTAAGATCCTTCATAGTGATAATGGAGGTGAGTATGTTAAAAAATATATGAATCAACTTTGTTCCAAATTGGGCATCGAGATCCAACATACAGTGCCTTACACACCGTAGCAGAACAGTGTTGCCGAGAGAAAAAACTGGACACTGAAAGAGATGGAAAATTGCATGCTAGAGTCGAAATAATTGGCTCTGAATCTATGGGATGAAGCCATAAATTATGAAGAATACATTCAGAACCGTGTTCCTCACAAATCACTGAAGGGAATCACTCCTTTCGAATCTTAGTGGGGTAAGAAACCAAAAGTCTCTCGTTTCAGAATTTGTGGTTATCGTGCATGGGCCCATATTCCACCTGATAAACAAAGGGCACTAGAGCCTCAGAGTGTTGAATGCATATTTTTTGGATACCCTAAAGGTTTCAAATTTTATAGGCTTCTAGAAACTTATACTAATTCACTTTTCATTGAGCAAAGTGTGAAGTTCGAAGAGGGTCCACTACATGCAGTTTCATATCATCCTGCTAGGGATTTTTTGGATGAAACAATTGAAGAGAGTTTTGATTCTCATTAGAGAAATTTAGATAATGATTATGAGCAGGTATTTGGATCATATTCAAAGTTTGATGAGAATTTCATGGCTCTCCGGATCCCCTACTAGTCTGGGCCAAAAATACTTTGCATGATGTCGGTGAACTAGTCGGCAATCCAGCGGATCCGAGGAGGACTAGATCACAGTTTTTTGAGGCCCCCATTTCCTTAGCTTCCATAGAGAAGTTTCTTCCCATAAATTTATATATGTCACTTGAAAAATATCCACAGTCATATACAGAGGCCACGGGAAACCCCTTATGGGAAGCTGCTATGGTTGAGGAGTACAATGCTCGCATGGAGAACCAAACCTGGGATTTGGTTTCACTTCTGAAAGGAATAAATCTTGTTTGATGCAGATGGATATTTCGGAAAAATATGGATGCAAATGGTGAGATCAATAAGTATAAATATTGTCTTTTTGTTAAAGGTTACTCTCAGGTACATGGAATTGATTATACCGAGACTTTTGCACCAGTTGCAAAAATAGACTCCATCAGGTTAGCTTTGGCCATTATGGCTTCTCAACACTGGGAATTCCATCACATGGATGCGAAGAGTGATTTTATTCATGAATATCTGAAGGAGGATATATATATGGAGAATACAGAGGGGTATGCTCATGATCGAGTGATTTCACTGCAGTAATGCCCCACCGAGCAGCAAGTTGCAGACATCTTCACCAAATCCTTCACTGAGAAAAAATTATTTGACTTGAGGGATCTTTTGGTTGTGGTAGAGACAGTTGGGTAGACTCTCACAATTTAATTAGCATTTTTTTATGTCCTCTTTTTTTTTTCTTTTTTTTTGGGGGGGTCCCATGAGGTTTTCCCTCTTTCCTCTTTTTATGAGGGGTTCAATGGTTCATTATTGTATTGAGTACCTAAAATGGTCTAGTAGCTGAGACTCACATTTCTTATTGTGTCACTACATTTAGGCTTAAGGGTGGGTGTTAGAGAATAATCCTAACTTCCCTTGGTGTATTGCTTTTCTTAGGTACCTAGAACTTGGTTAATGCATCCCAATGCATTTTTCCTCACTTGATTCGACTTTATAGAGAGGGTAGGAGACGCCTTCCTTGATTTTAGGGAGTTTTTCTTAAGTTTGGGGAGTTAACTTTGAGTTCTTTAGTTATAACTTCACTTAATAACTCCTTTCCAACTCCATGCAAAGTTTAAACACCTAAATGAAGGACAACGCACTTCCTCCTTAAATCAAGGAAATTACCCCTTGATTTTAGAGATTTACCCCCTTTCTTTAGTAAACTTGCATGTTTTTCATGTCATTTATGGATAAATATCACTTTTCAACCTATCATACTCATGTTAGGTGTGGGTTAACTATTTTATAGGTTTAGGCATGTGATTTAGCTATTTTTACACTGCTTTTAGTGGCAGTTGTTATTATTAGTGACAAGATCAATTCCTCTCTACATATTGGATTGATCTCATTGTAATTTTGAATATATTGTGAATACATTCATTCTTGTGGATTAAATTATTCTCTATCTCTCTCTTCCTTGTTTACTTGCAAATTCATTGGATTAGTATTATTTTTCTCATCGAATTCTGTATCTCTCGGGCTTTAGAATTTTACATGTTGGCTCCATGCGTGAGTGGAAGGAAAGGAAAAAACAATCCCCGAAACAGTCAAAATCCCCACATATATTTGCATGTTCCTGAGATAAAACATGGTTCTCATGAAGCACGTTCCTCTCACCAGCCTATGAAACATGTTTACACTTCATGATTAAAAATTAGGGGCTCAACCTTAGGGTATTACAATCCCATCCCCTTATTTTTTCACTGTCCTCAATGCAACTCTTTTACACCATATCAACAAAATATTCAAAATATTCAAAACGATGCGAGTATTCTTCCCACATTATATCCTCATGCTCCCAAGTAGCATCCTCAGGACCGTACCAGGTCCACTGGAACTTTACAAGCCTTATGGATCGATTCCAAAGATGTTTGATTTTCTAGTCCATAATGTGTACTTGATGCACTTGTATAGCGCCTTCTTGCTCCACCTGAATAACATTCCAATCAATTACATGATTATAATTAGGTATATATTTCTTGAGCAATGATACATGGAATACATTATGAACATGCATAGATGCAGGAAATGGAATCTTATAAGATATTGGACCAATCCTCTCTAGGATTTCAAATGGTCCAAAATATCTAGCTGCTCACTTGGAACAGTTTCCCAACTTCAGTGAACTTTTGTTGGCCTTAACCTTCAAGAATACATGATCAACCACTTTAAACTCCCGATTCCTACCCTTGTCAACATAGCTTTTCTTCTTGTCTTGGGAAGCCTTTAAATTCTGTTTAATCCTCAACATTTGCTCTTCCATTTCTTTGATCAATTCTGGTCCAATCACTGCCCTATCAACTGGATTGTCCCAACTTATAGGGGTGTTTCACTTTCTGTCATAAAGTGCTTCAAATGGGCTCATCTTTAGAGATTCTTGGTACCCATTGTTGTAAGCAAACTCTACCAAGTGTATATAGTCTTCCCACTTTGATGGTTTTTCCATCACATATATTCTTAACATATATTCTATTACTTGGTTTACCCTCTCTGTCTTCCCATCAGACTCGAGATGATAGGATGTATTGAAGTTCATATTGGTTCTGAACCCCTTGAATAATCCCTTCCAAAATTTTGAAGTGAATTTTGGGTCCCTATCAGACACAATTGTCTTGGGAATAACATGCAATCGGGCCACTTCCCTCATATAGATATCAACAACATTGGTTTCTTTGTGAGTAGTCTTCAATGGAATAAAATGGGAAGCCTTGGTAAGCTTGTCCACCACTACCATGAAAGAATCATGATGCTTTCTTGTCCTTGGAAATTTGGTGATGAAATCCATTGTCACCACTTCCCACTTCCACTCAGGAATGGGTAATGGTTGCAACAACCTAGCCGGATTTCTATTCTCAGCCTTGACCCTTTGACACTCCATACATCTGGCATTGTACTCAACAATTTATTTCTTCATACCTAGGTAATAGCATTGTCTCTCGACTGCTTCCGTTGTTTTCTGATATCCCGGGTGTCCATCATAAGGCACATTATGCATCTTCTTCAAGATCATACCTTTCATTTCCAGAGAATTGGGTATAAAAATTATGTTCTTGTACATGATAGTTCCACCATCTCCCAATTTATAATCTTTGACTATCTACTGCAATTTTGTTACCATCTCCACATACTGCAAATATGCTTTTAAAGCTTCAGAAATTCTACCTTTAATATATGTTTGGTATATGCTAATGGTTGTAGCATGTAACTCATGCACTCTCCTGCTGAGTGCATCAACCACTTTGTTCTCCGTTCCTTTGATGTTCTTGATATCAAATTCATACTCACTGAGGAATTCCAACCATCTTCTTTTCCTGGAATTTGAAGTTGGTTGATCAAACAAATACCTCAGACCATTATGGTCTATCCTCAGTTCATTTTTTTTCCAATGAGGTAGTGCCTCCACTTATTTAAGGCATGTAATATGGCTTCCAAATCCAAATCATGAGTGGCATAGAGCCTTTCATGCTCTTTCAACTTTCTGGATTCAAAACATACTACCAAACCATTCTGATTGAGGACTCCACCAAGTCCCTCTTTGCATGCATCTATGCAAACCATGAAGTTCTCATTAGGATCTGCAATTCTCAAAATCAGAGCATTGGTTAACAAGTGCTTCAATTGTTGGAAGCTCTTTTCACATTCTACTATCCATTTCACCTCTTTCCTTTGCAAGGAAGTGATTGGGTGGGAAATCCTTGAAAACCCTGCAATTGATCTTTTGTAGTAGCCAGCTAGACCCATGAAGGATCTGACTTTTGTCACATTCTTGGGTTTTGTCCATCCTCTAATGGCCTCAATCTTTTCAGGATCCACTACTATCCCTTCTTTAAATATGATATGCCCCAAATAATGAATTTGGTTCTAATAAAATGAGCACTTGCTCAATTTGGCATACAACTGGTGTTCTCTTAACAATTGCAACACCATCCTCAAGTTATGCTCATGTTCTTCTTTGGTCTTGGAATATACAAGGATTTCATCCAAAAATAAAATGACAAACTTGTCTAATTACTCTCGGAAAACAACATTCAACAAACACATGAAAACATCTGGTGCATTTGATAACCCAAATGACACCACTGTAAACTCATAGTGACCATACCTTGTTATGAAGGAAGTCTTTCTGATGTCGCCATTTTTAATCCTTACCTGATGGTATCCTGACCTGAGATCAATCTTTGAAAATATCCTTGCATCCTTCAACTTATCGAAGAGATCATCAATCATTGGCAAATGATACTTGTTCTTCAAAGTTACTTTATTTAACTTCCTGAAATCAATACACAATCTCAGGGTCCCATATTTATTATTCACAAATAACACCAGGGCACCCCAAGGTGACACACTTGGGCATATGTACCCCTTCTTCAATAGCTCTTTAAGATACATATCCACCTCCTTTAGCTGAGTATTCATTCTGCAGGGAGTCGTTGACATTGGAGCATGCTCCAGGCATCAAATATATAGAGAAATCAATATCTGTCTTTGGGGTTAGTCCTGATATCTCCTTAAACACATCCTCAAACTCATTTGGGACTACTTGATCTTCTAGATCTAGAACCCTATCCTTATGCGTTTCCTCCATATGATCTTCAAACACTTGGAAACCCTTCCTATAACACTTCTTTAGTTGCATTGTTGATATTTCTCGGACAGTAACTGCCCTTGGAATTCCTTGGACTGCTCTTGAGTTTCCTTCCTCATCTAGGAAAGTGAATGCCTTGTTATGAAAATCTAATATGGCATGGTGTTGGTCCAACAAATCCATACCAATTAGAAAATCATATGAACCCAAAGGAAAGATGTTCAGATCTTCCTTGGTATTCATCCCATTCATGCCCAATGGACATGACTTAACCAACTCAACAACCTTTCTCTTGGTTGTTGCAGCCAGCTGCACCAGCCAAGATTTCTCATGCTTGCATCTTGGAAATAGCAATATTTTCACTACCTTGGGATCTATATATCTATGAATAGCCCCTCAATCAATTAAAATAGTAAAGGCATGGTTATTGATCACACCTTCTACTTCAATAATGTGTGAATGAAACTTTGCTTGCCTGTTTTCCAAGGATGCATAGATCCTTGGCACACTTCTTCCCATGTCCTCCATTATTTTTGCTTGCTTGACATTGTGGAAATCTCTCACTTTGTCAGCTTTGTGAGGACAATCCTTATACTTATGATCTCCTTTACAACCTCAACATTGCATCAGTGGTTGCCTTGGCCTTTTCCCACCTGCCTCAACCATCTTGGGCTCTCTAAAAGTTGGTTGTCCCTAAGGATTATTTCTAAAGAATGGAGGCTTGCTCCCCTTCTTCCTCAAATCTCTGCTAAACTTCTTATTTTCCTCCCAAGCCTTCTGGAAGGTAGGCTTTCCCTTTTGTTGATCATACAAGAACTTATCTCTTCTTATGGTTTCTTCCAAAGTTTTAGGATCATCATACTAAATCTTGTCACTGATGAAGGATGGTAGTCCACTTAGATATCCCTGGATTTTAACTATCTCATATTTGATGAAGGAGACATACTTCAACAGTTCCAAGAATCTCCTTTCATACTCATCAATGGTCATGCTTCCCATCTTGAGTTCAAAGAACTCTTTCATATTTTTGTCATAATATCTCTTGGTCAAGTATTTCTTCTCAAAATACTTATTGAATTCTTCCCATGTCACATTTTTCTCCTTAATGTGTTGCACTTGCGCAAACTGGTCCCACCACATGGATTCCTTTTCTTTCAGCTGGTTGATTGAAATTCTTCCTTATGCATGAGAGGAATAATTATGCAATTGGAAATATTTCCTCATGCCCAACAACCATGTCTCGACATCTTCATCCTTCTTGTTCTAATTCTCTCCATCAAAATTAGGAGGTTTGATCTTGTTCATTTATCCCTTCAATTCGTCCACCCAAGACCTCCTATGCTTCCTTGCAGGGGATGGTCCTGAGCTACTAGGTGCCCTCCTATTGGAATGCCTTTGAGAGTGGTGGTGGTGCTTGCTGACACTCCTTGATCTTCTTTTCTCATCACGTGACTTGTGGTGTCCTGACTTGTTGGATCCACTCTCCTTGTCTAACTTCTTCTCAATTTTTTCCAAGATTTTCATTAACTTCATGTTGAATTATTCTTGTTGCTCTTTGGCCTTCATAACCATTTCATTATCATATTTGTGGCTCTGGACATTTGCCTGCAATTTTCTGATGGTCTCCACCAGATTGTTTTCTTCAACCTTTCCTTCTCCATGTCCATTGGAATTTGTTCCTTCAATTCCTAGATGGAAATTCATTCCTCTAACCTCATATTCCTGACTGTAATCCTCTTGTGCATCCTCCATATCTATGCACTCCAGGAATATTTTGTTCTGTTTTGGCAGCTGAAAACTCAACAAAAGTGTGCGACCAATTGGATTCTTGTCATGCTAACTGTCTAAACAAAACCATGAAAATGTGTACAATTCTAGTTTATAAATGATCATAATTTCTTTTGTTGATTTTAGGATAAATTTGACTATCCATAGACAATTTCTGGGTGAACAATTTTCCTCTACTATTCGATACCTTTCGAAAAACTGCTCCCTTGCTCAATTCTGAGTTTTGAGCAAGAAGTTATGACTATTTGAGCAATGGAGATTCTTGGAAGGTGATATATTTTAAACTGTTCTTAATTCTCAGAGCCGAATTGCTTCTTGTATCCGTGCTAGATCCTCTCTTCATATTTACGTCCTTTTCCTTAATTCTCTTGATGCAGGTTTGTTCAATTAGGTACCTCACAGGCTCCTTCTCTAAGCCTTTTTCATGTTCTTAAAAAAAACATTCATGCACTAGCCCCTTTTCTTCGGTCCCCATATTCATGTGACCACAGGCTGTTACCAAGAGATAAGATGATAGGTTCTTATCTGGAACTTCGGTGCTTCATAACTTTTGGCTTCAGAGAATTTCACACCTTCTTCTCTCATTTCTTCCAAACACAAAACTTCCGAACCTTTTTAACTTTCTGATGCCCATGTAATTGTTGGATCATGTTGTCATTGATGTCAATGGTTTGATTGATTGATGTCAAATGAGTGATTGATGTCAAAGGATTGATTGATTAATGATTGATGTAATATAATATGTATTGTCCTTGATGAGAATGCATGGATGAAGATGGATCAATGAGTTGTCATTGATACATGATGGATCGATGTGGTTTCATTGGTATATGATGCATTGTTGGAAAAATGTATAGATGACTCATTATTGTCTTATCATGATTGATAAGGTGCACAAATGGATGAACTCC
>ML796488.1:279428-318375 GCA_009831015.1 Picea engelmannii | reverse complement strand
GACCTAGAAATGGGTTAAGTGACCTAAAAATGAGTTAAGTGACCTAAAGGATGAAAGTATAAATAAGATAGCAATGGTCTCTTGTAGATCATCCTTTTTGTGGATCAATGGAGAGCTTCTTGTGGGAATATATTTTGGAGTATGGATGGAGAGCTTCTTAAGAATTTTTGGTGTGGAACACTTGAGGATATTGAAGATCTATAGGAAAGCTGAGTCTTGCATATAGATCTGGTTCTCTTGTAGAGTTGTACTCTATTCAGTTGTTGCTGATAAACTCCAAGGATTATAGTCCGTAATAAAAAGAAAATTGTACATACATCTTGTGTTCTTTGTGTTCATTGTGGTGATGACTTGTTGATGATATATTACTGATATATGTTGTTGATATGTGCTCACATCTAACTGGTTATAAATGAAAACAATGGATAATGAATAAATGTTGAATGCTAATTGATGAGTTTTTGTGCAAGAGGGAAGTTTTGGGAAAAAGAGCCCCACACTCATTCACCCCCCCTCTAAGTGTGGTAGGTGTGTCCAATAATAATACTATTGTCATCATATAAACATGGATCCTACATGCCGTACTGCTAATTGGTCTAACAAGGTTGACAAAAATACAAATCTAACTGATACGTGACATGCATCCTATGTTTCCACGCCATCTCAGGTGATGCCGACAAGCCACGTCACTTCGAAACTTCAGGACTTCGGGCTTCGGGATATTTCACATCAGCGCACTCTATTTCTCTTGAATGTCAAACTCCCAAATAATATGATCTAGGGACACATGTATCCTTTAATGAATGATCCATACTAACTCCATACTTTCAAACTTCGGGAGATTTCTCTCTAGCACACTCCATTTCTATCGAATGTCGAATCCTTGAATAGGTTGACCTTTCGACACGTGTCTCTTTTAATGAATGGTCTAGATTAACTCTAGACTTACAGACTTCGAGAGATTTCTCTCTAGCAGACTTCATTTCTCCCGAATGCCAAATTCCTGAACCGCTTAATATTTATGAGGTTGACATAGTACACTGATGCAAACCACCTACCCTTCAAGGTCCGTGACCTCCCGGTCACTGGATCGTTCTCCCTTCACGAGATGAAATGAATCTCTGGTTCCATGTTGGAACCTCCTAAATGAATCCACAGGTCCTCTAGTTCTCCGACAGAGGTCTTGAAGAAAACCTCTGTGCACGTTTTTCTATTCGACACTCTTCTTCTTCCTGAACCAACACCCCCAACATGGTGCTGGCTTCTCTCACGATCATCTCCTTCTTCTTTTGTGACCCTGGGCTGTGACCCAAGGCTTCAGGTTGCACGCCTTTCTCGTTTCAGCGATGTGGAAGGATTTAATCCTCATCCCTCCAACTCCTGGTTGTCTAAATCTTGATGGAGCTTAAACCAAGTTAGGTCCTCCCTTGAGTCCCCTCCATAAGACTCTGTCCCATGACCAGGGACTACTCCCTGAGTGATTTTTGATTCAGGACTCCGACATATGAGTCACCCAAACTCTCCAACCTCTCAAATATCGAACTCCAATTTAGAGCCTAGTGAGACAGTTGGCTCCGCCCCTTACTCTCATCCATGTGACCATTAGTGTAACCACATGTCTAACCCACAAAGTGCTTATCGCATTTTGCGATATCAGGGTCTCGATGCCAGAGCACCACACTCCTCTAATCTCCGAACCCCAACAAGGGCCATTGGTCCTTTCTCTCCTCCCTTAGCTCGACCTCATGTGACCTTGTCCTCTGACCACACACTAATGCTAAAGTGCTATCAGAAATTTCATTTTGGGAAACTGAAATGTAGTGCTTCTCCTCCCCTTTCAAATTCCCGACTCCGAAATTCAATGATATGGATCTACGGTCTAGATCCTCTACTCAATAAATGACCAAGATTAAATCTCGTTGATCTCCTTTTCGTGATTCTGGCGGGGTCTTCACCTTTGATTTCCTGATGTACAAATCTTCAATAGGTGTAGATCTCTGCCATGTGTCCTCCACGAATCGACTGTCCTGATTCTTCTGAGACTTCTCTTTTCAGGAAGTTGGGGGAGTCTTCACTCTTGAACTCCCGATGAACAAATCCTCGAAATGAGGATCCCTTGAAACACGTCCTCTGAGATGGATGCTCTTGATTCTTTCGAAACTTTGCAATTCCTCTTTCTTCTGATGTTACGAGGTTTAAACCTCGCACACCTTTTCTCATATCTGATGGATATCGACTCTCGATGCTTTGATCTAATGGTCCAGATCTATTTTCCTGTGATTTGAGACCTTGAGTGGTCCTGGTTCTATCTCCCATGCAACTTCGTTTGATCCAATGGCCTGTGGCTATTTGCACCCAGATCTAACGGTTCAGATCTGTTCCCTGTGCGTTGAGACCTTGAATGGTTATGCTGTTATCCTCTGTGTGAATCTGTGTGATCTGATGGTTCACAACCTTTCAAAAATTTCTCCGAACCCTGATCGCTCGCCACGTGTCCTCCTTGTGAATGGTCCTGATTTGATCGCGATATCTCCTTTCACAACTTTTGAGAGGTGAGTACCAAGACTCTCCCCTCGGATTTCCCGGTAACTAAATTCCGAAACACCTCCTTGGCACAAGCACTAAGACTCACGCTACTCTCGCAGATCGTGCGGCTATCGACCCTCTGCGTAAGATCTGACGGATTGCAGGATTTCCACCTACTCTTTTCTTCTAGGAGTCTGGATGTGAATTTAACGGTCAAGTTTCTCCACTTCTACCATCTGATGACAACTATTTCTCCTCCTAAGCTCTTTCACTTTCTTCCAGACTTGGAAGATTTCTGAAGTGTCGAAGGTCTTAGCCTTCGATTCCTTCTGCAAGCCTTGCCACTTTAAGTCTCCCTTGCATTATAAAAATGATTCCCCTCCTAAGATTTGTTCACTCACTCTAAAACCTTGAAAAGGTTTCTTTGTGCTTATTCTCCTCGCACTTTCTCTTCTAAGATTATGGACGTAGAACAAGTCCACCCTCGCACACTCCTGGTGCTATTGAGATTTTGAATAACTCAGTTCGATGTATTTCTTGAAAATAAATACTTCACACCCTCCTGGCGTTATTTTTCTCGATGCACACTTGGAAGATCCTACAAAGTATTCAACAACTCTGTAAGTATCTCTCCTCGACACTTCTTCTCTTTGAACTCGAAATAGAGTTCCTTTTTTGCACTCTATGCACATGCTTTATGCCCTCCCGGAAGAGCTTTACAGAACCTTCAACATTTCTATTTTCTCTCTGTCCTTTCCTCTGCACAATCCTTCCTCCAGAGTATTCAGTAACTCTGATGCTTCTCTTGAGTCTGTAAATTCTTCTGGTGTTCCCTCTTGGCACATTCCCTCTGACTCCACAGAGTTCAGATGCGAACACTTTGCATTGGCTACAGAACTTCTCTTGTTTAGTTGTGAACACCTTGTATAGCCTAAAGAGCATAGACATATATCATAACTCAACATATAGATGAATTCTATCTATCCCTACAGATGAGAATTAACATACATATACAACCTAAAATTAACACACAAATAGTATTCATTCAATTACATAAGCATGGAGTATGCAGAAAACTGCTTTTGCTTAAATCTGAATGTTTGTAAAAATGTTTACAATAACTAGACTGTAACAAGTCTCATTTCTTCTCAAGCTCTCTCTCTCTCTCAAATCTTCTTCTTCCTAAGACCTATCTTCTAGGACCTCTTCTATTCCTTCCTCGAGTCCCACACAGACTCTCTCTATCCTTGCCACTATCTGAAGCATGAATTCATTACAAAAGAGGGGCTTTGTCGAGCATGTCCTCTTCACCTAACTTCATTAATTTGCATTAAAGTCTCCATAAATATTTCACCCAGACCTGAATACAATCTGGGCCTGCTACAAGCAACCTTTAAGGAAAATTTGACCATTACCTAACAAGGTATGGTCTAGCGTTAAAATCCTTACAACATTAAATTTGATTTCCAATTTAAAAATGAGAGGGTTGCGCCTCTCTTCTCCTTTGAATGCGTGCTAACCACATTGTTGAGATGGCACTCCTTTGAGCTGAAGTGATGCTCCTGCATCATGCTCCTCTACTAGGAAAAACATGATCTCCTTCTCATGAGCTCCTCTTCTCCAGCATTGAAATCCACCTGGATCCCAAATCATCTTTTGGAGCTGTCCATCTACTCCATCTCTTTGCTGTTGTTGCTGCTGCTTCTTTTTCTCCTTCCCTACTGTAGTTGTAGGTCCCTTGATGTTCAACTTCTCCTTGCTAAATATTTATAGTGATGACTTCAACATCAACCTTCTTATCTTCTCAATTACCTCAGCCAGCTACTCTAGTTGTTGTCTCTCCTTATGCAGTCTGCTCGACTTCATTTCTTCCTCCTTATGAGTGGGAAAATCTATTCAATCTCCCCTGTTGTTTTTATCTCCCTTTGTGGCACTAAGTGGCCACCCTGCTGTAGATTTCAGCTCTGCAGTCTCTTCACTCTGTTGCTCGACTTCTTTTCATGAAAACTCTGTTGCTGCCAATTCTCCTTGTGCTGACATATTTATAGCTCCCTCTAGCTGCTCCTTGGGCTGGTATGCTTCTCCATCTGCTCCCAACTTAGCCTATTGGATGTGCAATCTTTGCACCATTACCCTCATTTCCAGGGATTCCAATTCTTCATATAGATTAGAAAAATCTATCTTGTCTATTCCCCCTTTTGTTGCAGGCTCTAGTGATGAAATCATCTCCTTTTCATCTCCCTAGCTAAAACTTTTGAGCCATTTTTCCGAATGCTCATCTTATTCTCCTTGGGTAGCTTCTGATATCTTCTCCATTATCCTCATGATAGTCACCACTGGCTATTGTTCCTCTTTTATATCTGCATCACAGACATAGTTAACTTTAAAATCATTTGGCTCCATGGCCTCCTTCTCAGATTTTTGTTCCACTACCTCCTCACGCGCAACGCTTGTATTAGCCTCTGCTAGACTATTTGGCAGGAATACTCAAATTCCCCCAATCATCAGAATACTCCTCTAATTCTCCTCCTCGATGGTGAAAGTTTTTAACTTCTCATCATATTCATTCACATGGTCTGTAAATCCATACAAATCTTCTTCTATCAGTGCTTCCAGCTGACATGAACTCTCAACAGAGTCCATCTTCTTTCCCATGCTCTCCTGGAAAATTTGGATTTCTGTCCTGCCCACATGGCATTCTATGAGATCACCCAATATCATCTCATTTCCCACTTGGCAATATGAACCTTTAGCACTACCCTCCTAGCAGTATGCGAGACCTACGCTTGGTCTCTTTTCATTGCCCACCTGGCAATTTGAAAGTTCACCTCTTCACATTTGGCAGTTTATGAGATCTCTGCTCGATCTCTCTTTCTCCTCATTCTCATCACTGAGATCCTTCCCAGTCTTTGGTCCACATATGTGAATCAATTTCTCCTCTGGTTCATTGAGGTATATAGCATGCCTCAACCATCCTCTTATCATCCTTCACTGTTCTCTGGCCAATAATTTATTAATCGACCATTTTTCGTTCTTCTTGATGGGCCATTCATACACCCCATGTGCCTTAGTTCCCTGTTGCATCTTAAATGCAAGCTCCTACATCCTCACTCTTATCTCCTTGAGCTCCAGATCCATCTCTGGATTTCCTTTCTGCTGGTGGCCCTTGCCTTGACCATTCCTATGGCTTTCAGTATCCATATTCATCCTCCTACCTACCCTCCTGGCAAGTCCGTTGTTGTCACTCTGCGACTGAGAGTGTTCCCAGAATCTCCTACAGTCAACCTGACTACTTCATTTGTTGTATGTCCTACAACAATCATCACAGAGCATCACCACTCTATCTATTGTCTGCAAGAAAAGCTCGACCTTCTTCTACCTCTGTTGCCTATAGAAATCAATTCTCAGCTCTGATACCAATTGATGCAAACCCCCTACCCTTCGAATTCTACGACCTCCTGGTCATTGGATCGTTCTCCCTTCACAAGCCAACATGACTCTCTGGTTCCTTGTTGGAACCTCCTAAACGAATCCACAGGTCCCCTATTTCTCCGACACAGGTATTGAAGAAACCCTGTGTGCACGCTTTGCTATTTTGCGCTCTTCTTCTTCCTGAACCAACACCCCCAACACGGTGCTGTCTTCTCTCACGATCAACCCCTTCTTCTTTCGTGACCCTAGGCTGTGACCCAAGGCTTCAGGCTTCACGTCTTTCTCATTTCAGCGATGTGGAAGGATTGACTCCTCGTCCCTCCAACTCTCGATTGTCGAAATCCCAATGGAGCTTAACCCAAGTTAGCTCCTCCCTTGAGTCCCCTCCATAAGACTCTGTCCCATGACCAAGGACTACTCCCCAAGCACTTCGTGATTCGGGACTCCAACATATGAGTCACCCAGACTCTCCAACCTCTCAAATCCCGAACTCTGATTTAGAGCCTAGTGAGACAGTTGGCTTCACCCCTTACTCTCATCCATGTGACCATTAGCGTAACCATAGGTCTAACCCACAAAGGGCTTATCGCATTTCACGATATCAGGGATCCTGATGCCAGAGCACCACACTCCTCTAAGCTCCAAACCCTGACAAGGGTTATTGGTCCTTTGTCTCCTCCCTTATCTCGACCTCACATGACCTTATCTTGTGACTACATGCTAAAGCTAAAGTGTTATTGGAACTCACATTTTGGGAAACTGAAATGCAGTGCTTCTCCTTCCCTTTAAAATTCCTGACTCCAAAATCTGATGATTTGGATCTACGGTCCAGATCCTCTACTTGATCAACGACCAAGATTAAATCTCGGTGATCTCCTTTTCGCGATTCTGGCGGGGTCTTCACCTGTGATTTCCTGATGTCCAAATATCTGATAGGTGTAGATCTCTGCCACGTGTCCTCCACAAATGGAGGGTGTTTATTTTTTTGAGACTTCCCTTTTCAGGAAATTGGGGGAGTCTTCACTCTCAAACTCTCGATGAACAAATCCTCAAAATGAGGATCCCTTGACACGCTTCCTCTGAGATGGATGCTCCCGATGGTTTCAAAACTTGGCGAGTCCTCTTTCTTATGATGTTATGAGGCTTAAACCTCGCACACCTTTTCTAATATTCGATGTCTATCGGCTCTCGGTGCTTCGATCTGACGGTCTAGATCTATTTTCCTATAATTTTAGACCTTGAGTGGTCCCATTGCTATCTCCCATGCAACTTCGTTTGATCCAACAACCTGCATCTATTTGGACCCAGATCTGATGGTTCATATCTGTTCCCTATGCGTTGAGACCTTGAATGGTTCTGTTGTTATCCTCCGTGTGATTTTGTGTGATTTGACGGTTCACAACCTTTCAGAATTTTCTCCGAACCCTGACCACTTGCCACGTGTCCTCCTTATGAACGGTATTGGTTTGATCACGAGATCTCCTTTTGCGACTTTTGAGAGGTGAGTACCGAGACTCTCCCCACGGATTTCCTGGTAACGAAATTTCAAAACACCTCTTTGGCACTCACGCTAAGACTCACGCTACTCTCACAGATCGTGCGGCTATCGACCCTCTGCATAAGGTCTAACGGCTTGTGGGATTTCCACCTATTCTTTTCTTCTGGCAGTATGGACGTGAATTTAATGGTCCAGATTCTCCTCTTCTTTCAATTCGACGACAACTGTTTCTCCTCTCGATCTCTTTCACTTTCTTCCGAACATGGAAGATTTATGAAGTGTCGAAGGTCTCGGCCTTCAATTCCTTCTGCAAGCCTTGCCACTTTAAGTCTTGCCTACATTATAAAAATGCTTCCCCTCCTGAGCTTTGTTCACTCACTTTGAAAACTATAAAAGGTTTCTTTGTGCTTTTTCTCATCATGCTTTCTCTTATGAGATTATAGACTTAGAACAAGTCCACTCTCGGCCACTCCTAGTGCTGCAGAGATTTCGAATAACTCAGTTCGATGTATTTCTTGAAAATAAATACTTCACACCATCCTGGAATTGTTATGCTCAATGCACACTTGGAAGAGCCTACATATTATTCAAAAACTCTGTAAGTGTCTCTCCTCAACACTTCTTCTCTCTAAACTCGAAATAGAGTTCCTTTTTTGCACTCTATGCACACGCTCGATGCCCTCCTAGAAGAGATTTACAGAACCTTCAACAATTCTATTTTTTCTCTGTGCTTTCCCCTGCACAGTCCTTCCTCCAGAGTATTCAGTAACTCTAAGGCTTCTCTTGAGTCTGTAAATTCTTCTGGTCTACCCTCCTAGCACATTCCCTCTGACTCCATAGAGTTTAGATGTGCACAATTTGCGCTAGCTACAGAACTTCTCTTGTTCTGTTGTGCACACCTTGTATAGCCTAAAGAACCCAGATAGATATCACAACTCAACATATAGATGAATTCTATATATACCTACATATGATAATTAACATACATCTACAACCTAAAATAAACACACATATAGTATTCATTCAATTACATAAGCACGCAGTATGCAGAAAAACTGCTTTTGTTTAAATCTGAATGTTTGTACAAATGTTTACAATAACTGGACTGTAACAAGTCTCAGTTCTTCTCAAGCTCTCTCTCTCTCTCAGAGCTTCTTATTCCTAAGACCTCTCTTCTCGGACCTCTACTATTCCTTCCCCGAGTGCCACACATTCTCTCTCTATCCTTTCCCCTATCCGAAGCACAAATTCATTACAAAAGAGGGGCTCTGTCGAGCGCGTCCTCTTCACCTAACTTCATTAATTGGCATTGAAGTCTCCATAAATATTTCACCTAGACTTGAATACGATATGGGCCTGATATGGGCCTTCTACAAGCAACCCTTAAGGCAAATTTGACCACTACCTAACATGGTATGGTCTGGCGTTAAAAGCCTTACAACATTAATTTTGATTTCCAATTTAAAAATGAGAGGACTGCTCCTCTCTTCTCATTTGAATGCATGTTGACAATGTTGTTGAGATGATGCTCCTTTGAGATGAAGTGATTCTCCTACATCATACACCCATCCTCATATAAGATGGTGACATGTGGCCCCATGTGTTGGAATTCTATTGGTCCAACAAGGTCATCCCAGTACCATTCTAACTAACACGTGGTAGGACTAGGGAATTCTATGTCACCGTAGGTGAAATTATCATGCCACGTCACTTCGGAACTTCAAGCCTCGAGAGATTTCACCTTAGCTCACTCCATTTCTCCCAAAAATTGAACTCCTGAAATAGTCGATCTACTTGGGGGAGAATCCATGACCCTCCTTCTCCTTGATGATCTATGGATGAAAAGTACTTCGAAACTTTGGAACTTTGGGCTTTATCCCTTTTTGCTTAACAACACATAATTTTCACTGAAGTCACGAAGTCTGAAGGAATTGGAGGTTAATTTTCATGCACCTTATCCATATATAAGGTTTGGGAAAGGTCCACCTTTCCCCATGTGGATCATGTAGCCCGAATTCCTTCTTGTGGTTATCAGCCATGATTATTGTGGTTCTATTCCCTGTTGAATTTCTTGGACCTCCATACCTCCTGAGCTTCAGAACACATCCAATGTGTTCCCTCAGCGCCCTCCAGGCATCCTGAATGCTCTGAGAATGAATTTTTTCCATTTCGACAATAGTTCACTCTGAAGACTTTGCTTCAATAGCCACTTCTCCGACCCATCTAGGCTCAATGTTGAAACCATGGGCTCTGATACCAGATTGTAATGTCCCTGGCCACCCACAGGTCGGACCACTCTACCTCAGACACACACGTTCTCAACCTCTGTTATAGATAATTAACATTGTCCATGCCCAGACATAAACCTATTCAGGTATGGAAGATAGAGCTCTTTGTGGAATAAATCACATATAAACTTAGTAGAAATAAACAAAGATAACATTAAAG
Source organism: Picea engelmannii (assembly GCA_009831015.1). Taxonomy (NCBI): domain Eukaryota; kingdom Viridiplantae; phylum Streptophyta; class Pinopsida; order Pinales; family Pinaceae; genus Picea; species Picea engelmannii. The sequence continues at coordinate 308,471 of ML796488.1, read as the reverse complement.
CATACATCCAGTGAAACACATGATATTATTATAAGAATCACAAACATGCACTAAAACACATCATTAACTATTAAGCACATAAATGATACTTATCTCCTAATTGTAGTGCATTGACTGCATGCAAAACTTCCACAAACCTCCCATCCTTAGACCACGCTAATCATCACTCTTAACAATGGGTCACCCGTGAGCTGGGACTAAACTCCATCGGTCAAGGGATTCCTAGTCTAGGCAAGGATGAAAGGAAGTTTCACCAGTCTATAGGAAGGATTTACTTCAAGGAGCTACTTACACTCACCACTCATAGACTCGCATTCCCCACATGCTTGTCCCACCCCTGGAGTATACACCTTCACTGTCACACAGTCCATTGGTTTCTCCACCTCCCTTCCAGTGCTTCAGAAATAGGCTAGACAGGAATTCTCAGAGCTCTGTAGTTGTTACTGGAATCCCTTCAGAAGAACTCACTTCCTCAACAAACTCTCTTACCTATAGAGAGTTTCTCACGGACCTAACAACCCACTTCTTCAATCCATCTCCTCAACACACAGGCAAGGGTGATGGAAAAAACATAAATCGGATGTGGGGCATGGTAATGGAAGAAAAAAAAAAACATGCAAATTGCAGGGTACAGGTTCAACAAAGTTATAAATTTGGGCTCGTTGCAAAGGTTCGAGATGGTCGAGGGTTCAACAATGGCATTCTAGGTTTTACATATTTCCTATTGGATACGTGCGTGAGTGGAAGGAATGGAATAAAAGGATCCCCAAAATAGTCAAAATCCCCAGATATATTTGCATGTGCCTGAGATGACACATGGCGCTCATGAAGCATGTTCCTCTCCATTTGTAAGTCCTTCCCCTTACCTAAAGGAACTTAGGATAAATTCATATCCTCCTCAAAACATTTAGAAGAATAATGTATATTATTCTCTACGATTTAATCCCTTAATCTTAGCCCCTTTTTCCAACCTCTCAGCCCCCTCCCTTACCCAGCCTAGTGGAGCTTATTCCCCCATACTCTTTTATTTAATGATTTGAATATTTACATATACAAAACAGGCTCCTGGCCTTAGCATCCTAGGCTCTCTGGCCCAACTATCACATAAGCCTCCTAGCTTATCATTACTTGGCTCACTAGCTTATGAAACATGTTTACACTTCATGGTTAAAAATTAAGGGCTCGACCTTGGGGTATGATAGATAGCTACCACCATTTGAGCAAGTTGTTTTCAGTTCTGCAATTTTACAGTTTTAGCCTATTTTATTTATTCAATAGAAGTTATTTTTCACTAGATATATGTTGTTGTTCTCTGTATCTCTGTATTATTGCATTCAGTCTATTATTCATTTCGTTCCACTCATAAATCCAGATCAGTGGTATCATAGCTATTTGCACTTCATTTATTTCTCTTTGTGCATGTTCCCAACAAGATCTGGGTACAAGAAGTCGAGACTCGAACCAGTCAATCTTTTGCAAGATCGGTCATGCCGAGCCCGACAACAACCCATGGGGGATGAAAATAAATATGATGGTGCAGTAGATCCTTTTAAAATGTTGCTCGAGGAAGCCCTTGTGTGACAAATGAATGAAATGATGGAAAAATTTGCACAAATCCTTCATCGACTGCCCACAGAAGATGCATCATCATCAAGAAGCCATGCAACCCCCTTCAAGATACAAGTAAATTTTTATATTCCATTATTTGAAGGACTGTCAGATGCAGATGATGCATATAAATGGATGAATCTTATCGAAGGATGTTTTTCAGTCCACAATTCTTCTGATAGGGAAAATATTACTTTTTCACTCCTCAAGGTCATCCCCCATGTTAAGGACTGGTGGGATACTTACTCTGAGCAAAGGGCCATAGAGGAATCTGAAATATTTTCGGTCACCCCCACATGGGATTCCTTAAGGGATTCCATTAAAGAACATTAATACCATGTTGGAAGATACAAAGAAGAGTACACAAGATGGACCATCCTGCGTCAGGAAAGGGACCAGACAGTACCATATTTCACCAATATTTTCCATATGCTCTGTACCAAATTGGGTATCAAATACTCTGAATTACATCTGGTGCTCAAATATCGCGGCTTTATGCATAGATACATTCAAATATAAATGGAGTTTCTGGGCATCACATCATTGGGTACGGATTACAGATATGTTGTCACGATCAAGCAGAAATTTAAGCAGAAGAGATGAGAGTTTGGATATGAAAACTCCTCACAGTCGAAGCAGCACAAAGGTAGCCCCAACCCACAAAACAAGGGACAGAGAAAATATGGTCATTCTCAGGATAACCAGTCCAGGCTACAACACAAGAAGGGTAATGAGAAGTCAAAGAAGGACACAAGAAAGTGGTGTGAATAGCATAAAATCCCTTGGCACAACACCAAAGAATGTCACTCCAAGCAGTCACTAGTGTAAGAATTGAAAGCTTTCGTGTTAGAGGCATATTTTGATTCTAAATCAAACCCATAAGGAGGGAAGAATATGATTTATTCCAAATCCAGATCCACTGTCACTACCACCAAATTCCAACTAAGAGAACTAGAAGAACTAGAGGAAGGGAAATGCCTCTTTCACTCACAGATGTGGGTAAAGGGGGATCCACTTCATTTCATTGTCGATAGCATAAGTCAAAAGAACCTAATATTAGCATAGGGAATAAAGAAGTTAGACTTGTCGATGACACCATACCTGCAACCCTACACCATCGGTTGGCTTCGCCAAGGAAGAGATCTATGCATCTGCCAAAAGTGTCGTTTTCCCTACGACATTAAGCCCTTAAGAGATGAGGAATTGTGTGATATTTCTCCCCTTGAATTTTTTTATTTTCTTTTAGTACAACCATATTTTTGGAAGAGACATGTTGTGTATGAGTATAGACCCCACATTGTTATTATTACTTTAGGTAGAAAATTGTACAGGATACCAGAGGTAGTGCCACCTACCTCTATTTCTTTAATCTCTGCTAAGGAATGCAGTAAGGTCATTTCATAAATGGAGAAGTTCGTCTTCTTTCTGATCCATGCTCATAGTAAGTAGAAGGTCACTACCAAATCCATGACCTATACACAAAGCCTCTCATTGTAGCAGAAGCAAGTGGAAGGAAACATGGAAGAATACAGAGACATCTTCTCCTCACACATTGGGGTACCGACACACTGCCAAGTAAATCATCCAATTGATCTAACCCTCGGTGAAACTTTTCCTAATGGACCAATTTATCTTCTCTCTTTGATAGAAAATGAAGAAATAAAGCATCATATACAAGAGTTGATTCAAAAGGCGAACAACAAACCCAACTCCTCCCCTTGTGGAAGCCCGATTGTACTGGTGCAGAAGAAATACAGGACTTAGCATTTCTACATTGATTATAGAGAATTAAACAAAATCATAGTCAGGAACCGGTACCTAATTCCTCGAATTGATGACCTTCTTGACCAAATCAAGGGGGCCAAGTTCTTTAGCAAAATTGACATAAATTCTAGCTACTACCAGGTTCCCATCGAACTGATTGATGTATGGTAGACAACTTTCAAATCTAAAGAAGGTCTCTTTGAATGGTTGGTCATGCCCTTTGGCCTAATAAATGCACCAACAACTTTCATCAGGTTGATGGATGATGTATTGAGACCCTTCACCAATGATTTTTTGGTGGTATATCTGGATGACATCCTCATATTCAACACAACTTGGGTGGATTACATGCACCATATTCAACAGGTTTTGAGCACCCTGTGGCAACGCAAGCTATATTCCAACTTGTAAAAATGCTCCTTTGGAATGAACATGGTCCACTACTTGGGCTACATTGTTGATGAACATGGGGTACATGTGGATCCATCTAAGATCCAAGTCATCCATGACTGGCCAACCCCAACCACACTAGCTGAGCTTTAGATATTCTTGGGACTTGCTAACTTTTACCGACGGTTCATGTTGGGATTATCCCATATTGCATGGGACTTCAGCCAAGAGATCAACAGTGGTGGCAAGGAAAATTTTGCATGGGAGAAGGCACAACAAAGAGAATTTGATGATATGAAGCATCGCTTATGCTCAACTTCAGTACTCTCCTTACCCGATTTGCAACAACCATTTGAGATTGAGACTGATGCATCTGACTATGTTGTAGGCATGGTTCTCACTCAGCATGGTCATCCCGTAGCATACCATAGTGAGACACTCTCAGATATTGTCCGAAAATACCCCACCTATGACAAGGAAATTTATTGCATTGTACAATTTTTTTGTTAATGGAAACATTACATTATGGGAAAGGAGACAATCATTCACACTGATCAGAAGCCTCTATAGTTCATATAGAAAAATGGGAAGTTGGAGAACGATCTCCATCATAAGTGGTCCACACACCTGCAGCAGTTCCATCTCAACATCAAGTATAAGATAGGGAGCATAAATCATGTCATTGACTGCCTCAGTCGACCTCATGTGGTTGCACTCACCACCATGCTCCATTCATATGGGAATGAGGCATCTGAGTGGCCCCAACTTTATCAACAAGATCTTGACTTCACCACCACCTATTATCTCTTGGGTACAAGTGAAAATGTCATCGATTTTCACATTCATGACAGACTATTATGCCATCTGGGCCACCTCTATATTCCTACAAGTGAGCGTGCAAAGATGATTTTGGAGGCTCACTGCATTCGAATGGAAAGACATTTTGGCATGGAGAAAACTTTGGTCTCTCTACAAAAAACATTTTACTGGCCAAAACTTTGACACAATGTCAACAAGTATATCATATCTTGCATTGCTTGTTCCATTTCCAAGCCATTCATCAAGAAGAAAGGCTTATACACCCCTCTTCCTATTAGAAAAACAGGATCACAAAGCAATAAAATAAAACAAATGCAGAAATAAAACACGGAATATACATAATACAATAGAGACATAGATATACATGGTTCACCCAGTGTGGGATACGTCCACCAGAGAAATTGCCAGGTACTTCCTTAATTATTATCCAACAAATGAAGGGATACAACCTACAACACACCCATTGTAACTTCCTCTTCTTTATCTCCTAGTCTCCTCTCTCAGAATACAATATTCACAATGATACATAGTCGCAATACATTTCCCTCATAAAATAAGGTTGCCTTCTAGGGAAAAAAAACCTAACATAATTTCTACTGTCATATCTGCGACCTTATAATGAATGATCCAGATTTATAATGAAATTATTATATACATTTTACAAGCAAATTTTTCCTTCAGGGGCCTACTTGCCCCTAGACCCCCAAGCCGGGGGGATGGACCCCACAGAGCGGGTAACCCCCCTCTTCAATCTCTCGTGTGGAGGAGTGTACATTCTTCCGGGGTGTAAATTCTTCATGGGGTATAAACACGGATGAAAACAAAGACCTCTGAATCAGGAAGATAATCAGGCTCCACAACCAACACTTCCTAGTCTCGAGAGGCCTTGGGAATCCATCTCGATGGATTACATGGCTTACCTTCCATCCACCAAGAAATGAAATGATTGCATATTTGTGGTGGTTTATTGATTTTCAAAGATGTCCATTGTTAGATCCTTCAAGAAGAGCATCACAATGACAGATACTGCCAAGCTCTTCTCCGAACGAGTGTAGGTCCATTTTGAGATACCACAGACCATCATCTCTGATTGATAAAATAGGTTCCTCAACATATTTTGGTTGAGTCTCTGGTCACTATTGGACACCAAGCTCACTAAATCCATTACCTTCCACCCTCAAATAGATGGCTAGATAGAGGTCACCAATCGGATGATTGTGCACATCATGTGCATGTATAAGTCTAAGAATCTGAGTACATGGGATGAGAGTCTTCCATATGTTTGACACAACTACAATAGAACTCTCCATAGCTCCACCGACAATATCCCATTTCAGGTGGGGCTAGGATTCCAACCCTTAGGTCCCATTGATGTTGCACTACCTCTTGCAACCACACAGACAAAATCTTCCCATGTTAAGCTTGAGGCGGACAAATCCACCATATTCATTAAGAGGATTCAACACATCTTCCAATAGGTCCATGATATTTTGCAAAAAACAAATGCTAAGTACAAGAAACGCCATTATCAACACCAGGTACTGCACAAGTTTTAGGTGGGAGACAAGGTCTAGTTAGATTTGGAGAAATACTGCCTTACAGGGCCCCATAAGAAGATTCATCCACTTCACTATGGGCCTTACACTATCATCAATGTTGTGGGAGATGATGCGTTAGAGCTCAACACTCCCCCCTTCCTTGGCTTGCACCTAGTTTTCAATGTGGACCTCCTTCGACCATACTTTCCACCATTATTGGACACCTGATAGATTGAAAAAAAGTTGACACCAACAAATATAAACCCTTAGTACATGGAACATGTATCCACTTGATCAGACAGTGGACACATAGGTCAAGGGCACTGGCCAACAGAGGATCCATCTTTATCGACTTGTCAAGGTAGGGAAACTCCTGCACCAAGGAAAATGGCTCACCCAGGGCCACATTCAGTAGAAATTTCCTCACATGATGGGGGCACTCAATGTAATGGATATCATTGCATCCTAAGGGGGGAGTATTGATCCATGTGGATATTGGTGGCCACCCACCTATTCCAACTAGCTCCTTTTGCATTTTTAGTTCAACACGTTCTTCTGTAACTCTTTGTAATAGTGAGTTATACACTTTCGGGCTATCTGAAGACCTACAGATATACCAGGTGGATATTGGTGGTTTCCCACCTAATCAAATTGGCTTATTTTGGAAGATTTCATGTTAGTACATCTTTTTGTACTTCCAGGGCCATTTTCTGGCCCTAAACAATGTTTTTTTGGCTTTCCATAGTCAAACTATAGATAGATTTAGAGTTTGAAAACATAATTTGTAGTTCTCATAAATACCTTTCCAACGGGCTATCACGCACCTAAAATAGAGGTCGTATGCAGAAGTTACGACCCTGGGAAGTTGAGGTACTAACTTACCCATCAGGGCCCACATAACTTTTGGTGTTTCATCTCATAGGGTTAGGTTTTTGGATGTCTAGGGTTTTGGAATTCATGAGTAATGTTAAAAAGGCCTCTAGAGCCTCATTGTAATCATTCTTCTCAGACAGATGTGCATAGCAACCACATCTCTTCTCAGAGATAACTACCATCATTCGAGCAAGTTGTTTTCAATTCTGTAGTTTTACAGTTTCAACCTATTTTATTTATTCAATAGAAGTTATTATTCACTGGATATATGTTATTGTTATATGTATCTCTATATTAATGTATACGGTCTATTATTCATTTCATTCTTCTCATAAATCCAGATCAATAATTCTTATTTCCTTAATTTTAGGAGATATTTCCTATTTCATGGCTATAGAACGCACTTTAGTAAGAATATTATCCTCCTAGGTAAGTGCACATTGCCCATCTAATACTTGGAGTTAACTCACTGCACTTGTTTGGTGACTTTCCATAATTAGCAAATTCTCACTCAGTTAGGAATTTATTTCCATTCTTGGACTATAGTCTTATTCTAGGAGACATTTTTTATTATGAAATGCATGTTGAATTCATCTAGAGTTCTAACTAAGTTTGCACCTATATTTTTTACCTTTTCTTATTATTATCAACTTTTTACTTTAGTTTAATGTTGCTAGTGGGAGATGTAACTTTTTTAATTGAGCATGCACATGGAAATCCCAACCTATTGTGCATTACTTCTCATGTGGAGAGTCCTATATATTGTACTCATTATAAAGAATTAATACATTGTGATTAGATTTGGTTTCTTAGTCTCTTATGTGTGAAGATTGATTCTATTTTTCTCTCTCCTCCTTCTTTTAAAATTAGCTAGTGTAGTATTTCCTTTTCACATTTAGGTATTAGATTATGGTTTAATCCTATAGCCTCCACATGGCTCATCATGGCATGCCTTCAATATTTCAGACACTTTACCTCTGAATGATTAGATCGGGTCTAGTATGGAAATGTTCTCCACCAATCCATGAATAGGTGGAAAAATGTTTGATGATCTTCTGCTTCTCCTTTTGGGAAAAATGTTGAGGTAAATTTCCTATAGCTAAATAGTTAGCAATATCTACAAACTAAGGAGATTTAATAGATATTGAAAAAATATGCTCATCAGGAAAATTATCGTTAACAAGAACTAATTCACCTTCATTATGAATCCTAGAAAGGAATTATGCAACTACATTTTATTTCTAAGGCCTATCTAATATAGTGATATTAATTCTTGTAACAGAAGAAGCCACCTAGTAATCCCGCCATTAGTAATTGGTTTGTTCATTAAGTATCTAATGGTGGAATGATCAGTGTGGATGAATATCTCATATCCTATAATATATTGACTAAATTTATTAATTGCATGCACTATTGCAAGGAATTCTTTTTTCGTAACTGTATAATTCAATTCATGGGGTGTCATGTTTTTACTCATAAAATAAATGGCATAAAATACTTGATTTTCCTTTTTTCCTAGCACTGCTCCTAAATCTATGTCTGAGGAATTTGTAGATATATGAAATGGGAGGGACCAATTTGTCCCTCCTAAGACAAGATCTATAGAAAGTTTCTCTTTCAAAGTTTTGAAAGAAGTTTGGCATGGAATATTCCCAATTTTTTTTTTATCTTTCCTGTGAATTTTAAATAATGGAGATGCAATTTTCGTGAAATTTTCAATAAATCGTCTATAGTAACCAACATGTCCTAATAAAATCTTAACATGTTTTTGGGTATTTATAACTAGAAGCTTGGAAATGACATATATCTTTGTTGGATCCTTTTTTATTCCTGCATATGACACATAATGACCCCCAAAAAATTATTCAATTTGTAACATAAATCATTTCTCATTAATTAATGCCAAATTAGTTTCTTGACATATGATTAACACTTTTTCTATTTTTTCTAATGATTCCTCATAAGTATTTTCATAAATAGTCAATTCATCCATATATACTTCTACTGAATCATGGATCAAGTTAGAAAATATACCTAGTACAACATGTTGAAAAGTTGTAAGTGTTTTACACAACCCAAGTGGTAGTAATTTGTAGGCGTATGTCCGCCAAGGGCATGCGATTTTTTTTTTTATCTTGATCATCTGGAGCTATATGAATTTGGTTATAACCACTAAACTAATCCAGAAAGGAAAAGTAATTTTTCCTACTAGTGTATTGAAAAGCTTATATATAAATGGTAGGGGAAGTGATCTTTTAAGGTTTCTTTACTCAATTCCCTATAATCTACACAAACATGCCATTTTATATTTTTCTTAGGAACAATAACTAATGGAGATACCCATTGACTGTCAAAAATTGGATATATGAAATTAATAGTAAGTAGTTTTTGCAATTCATATTTTACAATTTCCTTCAAGAGTGGGTTCATACGTCCCTGGGGATGTCTGATAGGCTTGGAATTATCCTCTATAAAAATACGATGAATACATGTATTAGGGTGGGTTCCACACATACCAGTGTATTCCCAAGTGAATGCACCAAAATGTTTCCATAACTTTTTTTATTAATTATTGTTTTTGAAATTATTCAAGTTTAAAATTGATATCTATTTTTTTTCTTTGATAAATTTCAACAACGATGTTAATTGATTATCACATTGAATTAACAAAATACATTGAACCTAAAATCATTGATAAAATATCCTCAGTACAATTTTCTTAAAAAAATTTGTCCAAGATATGATTATGATCAAAAGTACGTTGCCCCCCATGATATTGAGTAAAATCAGAATTGTTTTTTTTTAAGTAAAAAAGGGGGAGGATCCTGTTATATTAGAAGCGAAAGCTTACAGAGTCTTTTGTAGTGCCAGTTGTCCCACCTAAAAAGGAAACCAGGATAACTGGCTGTCCCATGCCACTTGTTTTCTCACAAAAAGAACCAGGCCGCCATCTGTCCTACCCAAAGGAAACCAGGACGTATGGCCGCCATTAGTTTCAGATTGTACCATAACTTACTACTGACATCATAATGATAGTATAACTGAGCTAGAGCTCTAGTTCAAAACAAAACAAAATTTCTAACTATGAACATTCACAGAACTAGTTACCCGGTGTCCTCATCGATTTCGTCATTCTTTCCCCATCTGGCTGTAAGCACGAAGGGTTGTGCGCACATAGGGAATTTTCATCTTGGAGGTGTGTTGGAGTATGTAGCATACATCATGTTGAGGCATTGCCTGACTTGGGGGCCCTGTAGATTTGGTTGTCCAACATGTTGCACATTTCAAAGATCGGTTCTAGGTGCTCCGGGTGGAGGAGTGGAGGTTGGTCCTGCCATTCACCCTGAATGGAGGAGAGGGGAATTGGATTTTGTACACCACTACCCTCTGCTTATTCATTTTATCTGTCGCCTTGCTATCCTGGCTGCTCGTCCTGCTGAGCCGCTTCCTTTGAAAATTCATCTCTTGTTGAATTTTCCCTTTCTTCTGTGCTTCCCAGGAATTCTTCCTCGACGTAGCAAGTTGTGTGTTCCCATGTTGGGTCACCCTCCTCGTGACTGTGCATCGTTCCTGGATCCTGCAGCTTGGATTCGTCCATGAAACAGGTGGGGGGATCCCAATTATCCAGAACAATGAAAAGGAGATGTGCTGCAGGAACTTGGATGGGTTCATCTGGAGCAATCTCCTCCACATAAGGCGTGGGAGGCATCCAAAGATTCATGGTTCTTCGAGTGCGCACCATAGCCAACACTCTTTCAATATTCTTCTGCCTCTTTCTGCAGGATTCAAATGCATACCACATAGTGCCTCTGCGTGGCCATCCTCTTTCTCTCAGCATGTAGAGGAGCAGAGCTATAACCAAAATGCCAAAAGAGTAAGTGTCTCTGGACCAGCGCTCTGAAGGTTAAGCCTTCGACCGCTCAGATTCCAAATGCATTGCATAACCATCAGAGAGGATGATAAAGATGAAGGTGATTGTGACAGCCTTGGCCATTAAGGCTATGCCCTTAGTGTGCTGGTCCTCCATCGTATTCACTCGTGCGAGAGGCCTCGTCCTCTGGTTTTGGCTGCTCAGGCTCGCTCCAATCTTAATGATGAGGAGATGGGAGTCAGCGGCCAATATTTATGGCCTTTCCCAACTCATCCCCACGTGTCCTCCCTGTTCTATGTGGCACCCCATCTAGTGATTAGAGATCCTTGTTGGAAAGAGCATGACACTGATCTGAGATATCTAAGTTTTCAGAGATGTGTGCTTCCCAGTAGATGTGTTATGTCTCCTTTGCTACCCCTTTATTTTCCAGGTAGACCGCTACCCTGTTTGCGTCTCTTTTCACATGAGAGGGTATAATTCTGAGGTTAGTTCTAAGGAGGGCTCCAAATTTCTCTAGCAACCCTGAGAGTCACCAACTGGGTGAGATTTTCAACAGGTTTTCCCCATGGAGGATCTTGGTGATTAACTGGATGACAATTTGGGAATCCCCCTCTAGGATTAGCTTGTGACAATGTTTATAAATTGTTGCTTGGAGACCTTGCAAGAGGCCCTCTAGCTTTGTCGCATTGTTTGTGGTTTCCCCCAAGTATCCTGCTACCAGACGTAGGATCTCTCCATTGACATTTTTTAGTGTGGCCCTATATCCCGCAGGTCCCAGGTTCCCTTTAGAGGCTCCATCAAAGTTGATCTTTATGAAATCTGTTGGAGGAGGGGACCAGGTGGTTGGGCTACTATGTTGATGCTTAGATGCATTTATCGCCATTTGATTAGTCAGGATAGGCTGCCAGCTTTGGAGTATGAATTTCTCCTCTGGGTTGCAATTTAAGTCCTCTAGTTTCCAGGGTTTGCTTCTAATTATTTCCTTGATGAGCGTGACAATTTTCTCCCAGGTTAGGCATGGTGTGGATGCTTTAGAGTGAAAAATTATTTTGTTTCTTTCCTTCCAAATTTGCCAAAGAATGAATCCTGGGAGGAGTTGCCAAATGTATGCCAGCAGAGGATTGTTGTAGGTGATCAAGTCCCAGTTAGGACCCGATTGTGCACAATAAGTCAGAGAAAGGTGGATACCTTGGGCCAGAGTATAGGATTCCAAACCTTGTTCCATATGTTCTCCATGTCATGATGCCGGTAATCGCCCTATAGGAAGTAGGCTTCTTTGACAAAGAATTTGCATGTGGTGGAGTGCCCCCATCTAAGAATATCCGGGCCTTCTCGATTGGGGATTTTCCGGTGACTTGCATAGTGTTGCCAGGCTTGTAGGTCTAAGTCCTCTAGAACCATTAACTCCTGATTAGATTTTTTCCAGCTAAGCCATTGCAGTCTCTGATCGGCAGGTTTCCAAAATCCTTTCACCCTTAGAAATATGTTCTGGTTTAGAGCTTGTCTGAGGGGGTCAACTCCTTCTAGGTCACTTAAAGGTTTGAGTTGTTTCCACGAGTCCTGCCAGAACATAGCACTTTCTCCAATTCGTACCTCCCAAAAGGCATGTTTTTGAACCAGGTCTTTGTTTTGCTAGGTTTTGTTCCAAATGTTAGATCCCTGTATTTGGACATTATGTTTGATGAGTTGGTTTTCTTGTGTGAGAGGAGCATACTTCTGCTTCTAGATTTGCGCCCACAAAGATGTTGGCCTATTTAACCACCTCCACCACATTTTGGCTCCCATTACTTGGTTGCGTTTCCCTAGATCATAGAGTCCCGGGCCTCCCACACTTTTTGGTGTACAGATCTTGTCCCATCCTACCAGCGCCACTTCTTGTTTGGTTGGTGTCTGTGCTAAAGAAAGTTTCATTGAAGGTTCCTTATTTCTTTGATGACCTACTTGGGGGTTTCTAAGGCTGTGAATAGATAGGTAGGCAGGGTTTGTAGGATAGATTTGAGAAGGACCAACTTGGCTGCAATGTTGAGGGGCCTGAAGGTCCAGTTGTTCATCCTGTTGGAGATGGAAAGAAGAAGGTTGTCCCAGGAAATGGATCTTGTTGCTTCACTAGTTAGAGGAATGCCTAAATAGTTGGACAGAAGGGAGACCTTGGGTATTCCCAGGAGTCTGGAGATATGAGTTTGGATCGCTGCCAGAGTGTTGAAGAAGTAGAGTTTGGATTTGTCTAGGTTGAGAGTCATGCCTGATGCCTCTATAAAGTCAGAGAGGATGGAGTTAATCTTGTTTTCCTCTCTTGTGGTTGGGGTGTTCATGAGGAGGGTGTCATAAACAAATTGACTATGTGAGGGTGCCAGTTGAATATTGTGCAGAGGAAAGCCTTTGAGAGATCCTTCCAGGACCGCTGACTTGATATAGTGTCCCAAGCCTTCCGCCATGAGCACAAATAGAAAAGGTGATAGGGGGTCACCTTGTCTGATACCTCTGGATGGTGAGAAAGGTTGGGACGGGACCCCATTAACTAGAATGGAGAAGAAATATGAGAAGGTAAGGTTTAAAATCCAATTTACCCATTGCTGATTGAAGCCGAAGGAGTCTATAATGGAGCGGAGGTACTGCCAGTTGACTCTGTCAAAATATTTTGAAAGATCTAGTTTGATGAGCATACCTGGAGTTTTTGTCGAATTGAGAGAGTGGATGACCTCATGAGCCAATATGACGCTGTCCATAATTTTTCTTCCTTCTACTTACCCTGTTTGTTCCTTGGATATGACAAAGGGCAGAATTGGCTTGAGGTGGTTTGCAACCACCTTTGTTATGATTTTGTATATAAAATTGCAGAGAGTGATTGGTATGAACTATTTGGGATTTGTAACCCTCTCCTTTTTCATAATTAGGGTGATAAAGGTAGAGTTGAGGGCAGGGAGGACTTGGCCTAAAGTTCTAGATTCCTCTACTACCTGCCAAACCTCTTCCCTAATTAGGTCCCAACAATGATGGAAGAATTCAGAGGAAAATCCATCCAAGCCTGGGGCCTTCCCTGAGGGCATATATTTTACTACTTGGTCCACTTCTACTTGGGTGATAGGTCACATCAGGGCTGCGTTCTGTTCAGGAGTCACCTGAGAGGGTATGTGACTGGTTACTCATCTGATTGCTGCAGTTCTATCCTGCCTGGTTTTCGTTAGTAGGTCTCAGTAGTAGTTATTAAGCTCTGCTTCTATTTGAGTATGTTATCTTATTAGATTACCTTGGTCATCCTCCAAATGAGTAATTCTATTAATGTGTCGGTGATGCACCATAGCTCTTTGGAAGAAATTTGTGTTATTTTCCCCATTTTTGAGCCATTGTACCCTGGATTTCTGTCTCCACAGAATTTCCTCCTGCTTTCTCCTTTCCTCTAGCTGTGCTTGAAGCTTCTCCTCCTATTTCATTATATCAGCAGTTCGAGTTCCTGAAATGAATGTTTTTTTTATTACCGCCAGTTTGTTCTCTATGTCCTACATGCTTTGGAATATATTTCCAAAGGTGTTCTTTTTCCAATGCTTCAGTGATTACTTGAAGTTTTTGAGGCACTGCTGGAATTTGTACATGCATGTACCATGATCTATTTTTGCCTAAGCCCACCAAGATTTTACAAGTTGATGAAAGTCAGGGTGTGAGAGCTAGAATTTCTCGAACTGAAAGGGTTTGTATTTGGGTGTCGCTCCTGTTTCTAAGCAGAAGGAAACTAGCCAATGGTTTGACACAGATTTTGGGAGAATAAGACTTTCTATACATGGGGATACTTCAATTAGTTCTTCAGCCACAAGGAATCGGTCCAGATGACAGGCAACATGTTGGTGTCCTGACCTACAGTTGGACCAGGTGAAGGTGCCATTGTTTTTTTCAATGTCTACTAGCTTTAGTTGATCAATGAGGGTTTTGAACTTACCACTATCCTGCTCAAGCCTTTTGCTCCCTCCTATTTTTTCTTATAGTGACAAGATCATCTTGAATTCACCACCTAAGATCCAATTGGGCATGGTTAGCAATGTTTTGATGTGGGTTAGCCGCTTCAAGAGTTTGTTTTTTTCCTGCTGGCTTTGGGGTCCATACTCATTTGTGATAGCTCCCTCCTGGGTCATACGTGTGACCTCGAAGTGGTCCATTATTGTGCCTATTGTGGAAAAAGGTTTTCTTAGACTCTAGAGTGATGTTGCATGGGTTCCATAGTATGGCTAGACCCCCTGAAGCCCCTGTGGAATATGTAAGAAAAAAATCACATCACCTCCAAATGCGCTGGAAGATGGTTTCAACTTCTTCCCCAATACATTTTGTTTATTGTAGCATTAGGATATCTGGATTTTCTGCTTTGATGCGGTCTCGGAGGATCTTTTGTTTGGATCAACCATTGAGTCCTCGAATGTTCCAGGTGATGATATTCATCATAATGAGGGGAGTGTTGGGTGGAGATATCCCTCTGAGAGCTTTTGAATCTTCCCTGATTTGAGCATAATATTACCCGCCTCCTTGATGAGTTAATGTGTTGATTTCGGTCCCCTTCTTTTGTTCTCTCTCAGTATCCTCTTTGAGTCTGAGCTTGGATCTGTGAATATACCTAGGCATGCTGTGGATCCTGCAGAGGAGTTGAGAAAAACCTTATGTACGTTTCAGAGTTTCTCTTTAGGGAGGGCATGGAGATCCTTTTGATTGATAGATTCTTCAAGTTTTTCTAGGTCAATGCCTGCGAGATCACGATCGTCCAGCTGCATTAAGGTGTCTCCATCTACACCTCCCCTCTCGTCTGGGTTGATTTCATGATTTGGGTCGGAGGAGGAAGGGGTTTGGTTCTTTCCTTTACCCTGTTGCTACTCTTTATGTGGATCTTGGATTTCGTCATCTTCTGGTAGCTGATTCATAATCTCATAGGATTTTTTGGTCGAGATCTTGGGTTTGGGGTCTAGATTCTGCTTTCTTGAAGGGTTTTTTTTCCTTCTTGTGACAGTGGTGAAGCCATCTTTTTGTTTGATATCACTGACTTTGGTAACTTGGGTATTTAGAGGGAAGTCTCTGAAGAGTTAGTCGCGTTCATGTCATTTCCTACAGCAGAAAGGGATATGTTCGTATTCCAACGTTTGTTGCCAGCCCTCATCCTGATATTCTAGAGTTATTGATCCTGGTAGAGCCTTAGAGATATTCATGTATACACAGATTCAGGCATACAAAGTGTATTTCCTTTTCTTTGTTGCTTCTGATGTTTTGACATAGTGACCCACTATGTTCCCTATACCCATAAGAATTTCCTCCAGCCATAACTCTTGCAGTAAGGAGTATAATCAAATCTAGACTGGAGCCATTGTGAATTCCTCCTTGTCTGGGCTAAATCACTCCATCCAGAAGCGCAAGAATAACCCTGTCGAGTTGTAGAAGTATGATATGCTCTCAAATATTCGGTCCTTGTCTTTTGGGTTGTACAAAATGATTGTGAGAAAACCCTTAGAACTGAGTTGAACCTCGTAGTCTCCTTTAGGGTTCCACCAATGTTTTATCCACCGGTTTAGGTCACGTTCGGATGACCACAATCCCAGAAAATTACCGATGAGGTCATGCTCTCTCATGAACTACGTGTGTTCATCCACTCTTGTTGAACTTATGAGATATCTCGATGGTTTCTCCGTTTGTGGGATGCATTTTCCAAGATCCCACCCATGAGGTGATTTTGGATGGGACGTGTTGTCTTCCAAATCCATTTTCTTCCCAAGTCCTTGTTCTCTGGAAAGGATCTGATTGCACATCTATAGTGACAACTCGAATGATGGGCGTTTTTCTCTTGTTCCTGATCTATCGTTAGTCGTAACATTTCTGTACGAGGGGGTTTCCCCCCCCTCTTCCGGATTCATTATGACGGATCAGACCTAGGGACAATCCGTGCTAGATCGTAGCAGGTGGTTTATTGCACGACGACTTGTTCATTCATGCAACAAGGTGTGCAGAGCGGTTATTTCAAAGTGCTAGGGTTTCAGAGCGCTCCCTCTAGTAAAATTAGAATTGTTGATATAATTAATGATTTGATTTTCCTCGATATCATTTTTTAGATTCATAACTTGGTCAATAGTTAAAATAGGTTTTACTAATTCCGCAACATCATTTGTATATTGAAATCACTATGTGAATTCTAATTGAATTAAAGCTTTAGCAAGTGGATATAAATTGAATTTCTTAATTGAATCACCATGTGCAATCGCCATTTCTCATGATCTACAACTGATAAAATCATCATATGTAGCTAACCAAGGTCTCCCTAATATTAATGGGTGGCCACCCAAGTTATATTTCAACTATAAAACCATGAAATCTACAAGGTACTCCCAAGAATCTAAGGAGACTATTATATCCTCTAATACACCTTTTGGTTTTATTGTTGATCTATCAACTAATTGTAAACATGTAGGTGTATTACGAAGATTAGACAATTTTAATTCATCCATGGAACATTTTTTCATCACATTTATTGTTTCTACTAAATCTATTAATGTTTTTTCAATTGTAAAATTATTGATATGAAATTTTACAATGGGGATATCGATATCAACATATTTTTGCATATAAATTTTACTCAACATAAGATCTGTCAAATTACCAATAACTTGCACTATTTGTGGGTCTTTATTTTTCCTTCATGTTTTCTTTATACACAATTCCCTCACTATATTAGCATAAATTGGAATGTATTTGATTGCTTGCAACAATGGAATTCTTTAATACAAACATTCTTTAACCCATCTAATAAATCATATCCAGATTGTGTCACTTCCTTTTCTAATGCCAAATTTTCTAGGAAAGATGGAGTACCAGATTGTTGTGCTTTATTTATTGTACATGACGAAGTTTCATTTATTGCATTACGACAATCATTATTGTTTTTTTGAATAGGAGTTTCCTCCTCTATTGGTTCTTCAATAATAATAGAAGCATCTTGATGAAGTACATTTCCTAATATAAGATGAATGTCATTTAGACTAAGAGAAGTAATCATATAACCAGGAAAATTTTGTAGCTCAACTTTTTAAGCGGGATGAACTAAATTATTATTGGGGTTAGAAATGGATTGTGAAGGAATTTGGTTAGGTCTTGGAGGTTGATTTGATGGTAATTGAAGTTGTTGAGGTTGTGAAATTTGTGGTTATGGTGGTTGATGGGAGTATGGTTGTTGAACTTGTGGGGGATACTAGTTTTGGGAAGGAAATTAGGTGTATTGTCGCTACATAGGATAACAACAAGTAGGCATGATCCTATAGGAAAGTTCTCTCCAACCTTTTTTCCAAGGTGCTATGATCCAACGCCTTAAAAATGATAAAAATTCACTGAATTATAGTCTTCTTCGAGGGGGAAACCTCCTTTTACAATATATCTAATTAAAAATACAATATGAGATGTGATAAGATGATCTTAAGACTAGGTATCATTAGTGTATATATATATATATATATATATATATATATATATATATATATATATGAGACAAAGGGTACACTTATAATGAAAGGGTGCGATGAAGGGGTTCAGAGCCTACATACAAATATAACACAATAAACTTAATAATTCAATAAGGGAATTAAAAAGGGGTTTTATACATAACATGAGTGTTATATGGGGATTTTTCTAGGGTTTAACATGAACTTGCCCTTCAAACAAGTGTTGTCCTCAACACTTGACAACCACGAGTGTGTATGCATGAAGAAATCATCTTCCCATGTTTCCTCTTCCATTGGTAGGTTCTTCCATTTGACGAGGTACTCAATAATTACTCGATTTTGTATCTTCTTAATCCTTATTTCAAGGATTTTTTCTTGTTATAGTGTGATTTTCCCTTCTCCATTCATATCTGATAAAGTAGTTTGCACTAGGATCTTCTCATTGGTTATCTTATTTAAGAAATAAACATGGAATATTGGATGTGCACTTCCTTGTTTTCGATGAATAACATGGCCATGATCTTGAACAGGTGGAAGGCCCTTAGGAATATCTTCAAATACCTTGTAACGATTGTTGATAACATTTTGGAGATCCATTGGAGTACAGGATATAGATGTTTGAACATTTGTTGAGCTCGCTTGTGAAATTACAACATGGTGGATTCTTTTTAGTAATTTTTTCATGTTGTTACATCTTATCACTTTATAGGGTTTCCCTTGGATACATATTAGCTCAATTCCCTTTCCTTCTGAGGAAAATATCTTGAAAATTAAGGGCGATTGTTCCCAATGATTGTAACCATTTGACCCTTAATACAACATCATCACCACCCATTTGGATGGAAATCATGGGACTATTCAATAAATACTCCCCCATATTTCGCTTAATATTATGGAACTTCCCAGAAAAACTTATGGTACTTCCATCTGCAATCATTTCTTTGAACTATGGTGTTGGATATATAAAGAAATTGAGATATTTTTCTAGTTTGAAATTGATGAAGTTATGGGAACTACCAGAATCAATCAACAATGTTACCTTTTTATTTTTTATATATCCTTCCGTATTGAGAGTTTGTGGAGTACTGATGCCAACCAATGCATGAAAAGATATTGTTGGAGTAGTCTCTTCTAGCTCTAGATATTGTGATGGTTCTAATTATTGATCTTCTTCCTCTTCATTGTCTATGTATAATAATTTCTTCTCATTTCATTTATGCCCCTTACTGTACTTGTTGTCACAATTGAAACATAGTCTCTTTGTTCTTATTTCATCCATTTGTTGAGGTGTCAATATTTTTGGTTAAGGTATGATTGTATTATGAGCCCCAAAATGATATCTACTTCCTATGTATGCTCTACTAGTAGACTTGTGTGTAGCCTTATTCTTTTCTTGAATATGACGATCAAATTGCATAGTTTCCATAATATTTTTAGGATGTCTTGAGAAAATATCATGTTTAATGTCCTCTTTTAATACACCCATATAAGCTTGAAAAAACATTTCATCACTTATGTCATCCACCCTTGTGGCCAATACCTGAAATTTTGAATTGTAATATTCAATATCACCTAAGTTTTTGATTTTTGTCAATTGACTGAAGTAGTCCCATTCCCACACTTTCCCATATTGTGCTTCCAAGTTTATTGTAAATAAACCCAAAGTATAATGATAAAGAGGGGGATTCATTTTCACTACCCATTGATACCATTTATATGGTTTAATGTCAAAGTTCAAGGTTTCTATGTGAATCTTTTTCTTATCATCCATAATATTATGTAGTTAAAAATATTTCTCTATTTGGTTCACCTAGGTAAAGACCTTTGTTCCATTGAACTTATTTAATTCAATATTGGAAAAGTTGAATTTAGGACCCCCATCGTAATCAACTCCACTAGAAAATGGCTTGTTATCAATAGGTTGTTCAACCATAATACTACATTTATTTTCTTGAGTTCCTTGCATTTTAATATTTTCTTTAGAGAGTCTCTTATCTAGAGCATGAAAGATCATGGAAGACATGGAATTTTGCAATTCCTTCATGGAATTTTGTATTTCTTATTTAAGATCATTATTATGTTCATCCATATTCTTCTCCATTTCTTGAATTTGTATTTGTGAGTTTACGAACTCATCCCTTGTTATTGACCTAGTATTGAAATCATTAAGTTGTTCCACCAATTTGGATAGCCCGTTATGTATCTCATCATTTTTCATGTTTTATAGATGATACTTATGGAGGTTTAATTCGTGTTAACATATTTATTGGAGACATGTAGAATACAAATAATACTACCACTCTTTTTCCTCTTTATCACAATTTTTGAATCACCAAAAACAAATCTTCCAATAAAAATGTATGCCAATTGCATGTTACATACCTTTAAAACCCTTAATTTGGACTTTGTTCTCCTAGTCAACCTTCCTTCTCATGTATTTCTAAAATTATATCCATTTTAAGTATAAAATTATGTCATGTAGTACTCTGATATGTCCTCTTTGTAATGCCACATTTCTGAGCGAAATTGGATGTGCCAAGTGAAATTTAGGGTAACTTTCCCAAACCATGCTAAGTTTTGGCCCTTCCAAGAGAGCACACTTGTAAAAACTTTTGTGCGCCCAATACTTGATTTCCAATTATGAAAGTTGTACTAGATATAATAAGGACTGTCCTACTTCAAATGAAACTAGTCTCATTGAATTTGGATCCTAGATGAATAATATATGATGATTTTACCTAGAACACCTGTATAAGACTAGTAATAGGACTAATAAAAAACCCTATCTTCCACAGGGTGTATCTCAGAAAATATAATGACCTAGATGTTGAAATGTTTTCCAGGGATACCTTGATACATATTCTAAATAAGCTTCAAGTTTCACTATCGGAATCGTCCCAGAAAAAAAAGTTGTAGAGAAAATTATAATATGACTTGCTTGGAGAAGAAAAACCCTAGCATCAATGCTCATATACCAAATGTTATGATCCAATGCCTTAAAATGGTAAAAATTCATTGAATTGTAGTCCACTTCGAGGGGGAAATATCCTTTTACAATATATCCAATTCAGAATACAATATGCGACGTGAGAAGATGATCTTGAGACTAGGCCTCCTTGGTATATATATATATATAGGATACAAAGGGTACAATTATAATGAAAGGGTGCAATGAAGGGGTTCAGAGCCTAAATAAAAATATAACACAAGAAATGTAATAATTCAATAAGGGGCATAAAAATGGGTTTTATACATAACATGGGCTTTGTATGGGGCTTTGTCTAGGGCTTAACACAAGTTTGGGTTTGGACTTGTTGTGGTGACCATACTTGACAAGGCATAGGAATGTGTTATCACATAAAATTGTCGTAGTCTGGTGGGTTTGTTGTTTTTACCTAAGTCTGCAATTTTGCCCCGTCTCTCTTCTTTTCATAGACCCAAACTCAAGTTTTTCCTCTCGGCTTGTATTTTTTCTTTTGTTTGCCTCCATCTGTTTGATCAACCTGTTTTTTCTCGTCGACTTGCTTGAGAAATATCGACCCTAAGCTTTTCCATTTTCCCTAAGGTTGATCATTTCCCTCTTACCTCTATCACTAATCCTATTTCTTTCCTGAGCCCTCAACCAGTCTTCCAAGTATTTGTTTACAGAATTCGAAGTTGTGAGCACAAAGAAAAACACTTGGAGCGGTCTGATGTGGACTCAAATCAAGTGAGTGAGTAAGATCAACTTTCAATGGTATAGATCCATCATGCAGATCGGATCGACGACCATCAGGCAATCAAAATCATAAAGTTACATAAAGTTTAACATCAGACAGAGGTCCAAAATCGTGAGGTAAATCTTAGTCATTGGTACTGGGAAGGACACATGGTGCAGAATCAGCATTTTGCCGACTCATGAAATGGAGTTGTCAAAGGACAGAGTCATGAAGAATCATGAAAAACGAAGTCACGAAATGATTTGGTCCATTCGATCTAGCAGGACACGTCGCACCATATCCGAACCATGAAGAAAGTCATTTTGGGAAAACTGAAGTGAGGAATGCACAGATCTCCCGAGTCCCAAAATGTCAAGGCTCCAAAACCCCGAAATGTCGAGGGTCCAAAACCCTGAAATGTCGATATATGTCTAGGCCATCCATACCAGAGGGGCATGTGGGAGAATATAAGAGAAATCATGATTTCACAAGTCGGAGGTTTCAACATGGAGCAAGGCACAAGTTCCCAAAACGTGAAATTGTGAAGCACTTGGGAATTAGGCCCACGATCACAGCTCGAGGGCACATGGAAGCAGGGCCATAAAGAAGGATAAGAGCCCATTAAGAAGTGGGTGGATAAATTTGTTTGAGGAGATGATCATGGCCATTAGATTCAAGGAAACTACGACCGTTGATCTAGATGGGCCATTTCACAATTTCAAGCATAGGGATATTTGAAATCAAGGGGAGTGATAAGGATGAGGTCATGGACCAAGGTAGCATCGAGAAATGAAGAGGAGGTGTGCTAAAGGCTGAAATCACTCATCTTGTTATCTACAGAAGATCTGCATGGTTTCAAGGCATCGGGATCGACTGGAAGAAGTCGTGGGCACCGCCTGGAGCATTCATAAGTGTCGAGCCTCTTTCTAATCCTGTTGAAAGTAGTTAATGAAAACGGGGGAGGTGGTTGAAACCTTGTCTCACCCCATTAATGGAAAGAATGGAAGAACTGGTCGTGGAAGCACACTGTCAGCCGAAAGTTCCCCTGTCAATGGATTTTCCTGCAAAGCCCATAACGATATGATCTTGCGTCTGACAGATGAATGCAAGTGCAGCCTGACAGAAAAATATGCAGACAGAAATCCTTGAATGTAATGGACAGATCATGCCCTTGGTGGTTGTAGATTTTTCTGAGTATAAATACTCCATTTTGATATTTTGTTATGGTCGATGGTTGAGCTAAGCTCCCGTATTGTAAAGTTTTAATGAAGCTCTGGTTCTTCTGGTTATGTATCTATATTTGAGTCTTCTTGTCTAATGTAAGTTAGTTTCATTTCATATCTTTGTAACAACTATGTTAGAAAACTTGAGCATGGATGATTTAGTCGAGGGTAGTTATGTTTTTGTGATGCAGGTTTGATCACAGTAACATCACCACAATTTCTAATCAATTTCTTGTGTTGTCTTTTCCCTCCAACACTGAATGACTCGGGCATGGATGATCCAGTCAGGTTGTTGTTATTGAATTGTGATGTATGTTTTATTTCAGTTCTGTGATAACTTCATTCATCTCCCTAAAACTCTGAACCAAGAGGATCTTGTCTTCTTAGTTTTTCCTCCTTAGGCTGCTGGAAGACCGAATGTCCATAGAACACCTCTTCACTCTTCTCAAGTTCTTCCCCCTACTCACCTTCATTACAACTTACTGACTGAAGTTAGATAGAGACATCATCCGCTTATGCATGCCAACCTAGTTTTCTGAGTTAAAGCGATATTATCCTGAGTCTGCATCCATTAGACCCCCCCTTAAATGTATTCATTGTGACATACAAAATGATGGGTATTGGGATTACCTATGTCGCAATCCATAGGTGAATTCTAGTGCAAACATTTCTGGTGTTGTTGTCGGGGATGAATTGAATATTTTCCCTGGGATTGAACGACGAAGCTTACTATTTCTGAAGGTGCATCAAAACTTAGTACATCAAATATTGCAATTGTGCACCTGGCAACTCAATTGATGCGAATCCACTGGTGACTCCACCGTTTCAGCTGTGGCTTCTAGAGGAAAACACACAAGGTCTACTCCAAAGATGCCTCTAACAACACCTAAAGTTGACCCAAAGAAAATTATTAGAAAGAGAAAGGCCCAACGAGAAGGTTCTTCCACTGTTGAACTAGGTATTTATGAAGATTTTCATTATCCTCCCGTAGAAACTCCAATATCTTCCTCTCATTCTTCTGTTATGCCATCTGTTTTAGTTTCCTAAAGTTTAAAGTTTGGGAGTGCTCCTATTGAGTTTTCTCCTCTTGGTTTGGGATTGGAGGGAGAGAGATTTGTCACTCCTGTTTCTCCTGAAGTTGTACCGTGGTTTAAACCCAGGACGTCAGAAATTTTTCCCACTCTGGGATTTACCACTCCTCCCCCTGTTAGAGTTGTTTCTTTTATAGAAAGGGAAACCTCTGTTCCCTCAAGCCCTGTAACCTTTTCTCTGAATCCTCTGTTCTTTCCTTTTCCTCCTAGAAGCGCAGTTCTAGTCTCACCTGTTTGAATTCCATCCCATCCTAGTCCTCCTCCACCTCTCATCCCTATGGAAGGTGCAAATCCCCCTAGAAACATAACGGATGCCATAGTGGCTTATAGATATTCCCCTCTAATCTTACCTCAACCCATGAATTCTCTCCCTACTGGAGATTACCTAAAGTACATTCCCAAATTTACAAGAGAAGAAAACATAGCTTCTGAAGAGCACCTTGTTGCCTTCTACAGTTGCATAGACAATTTGAATATTGAAAACAAAGATGTGTGGATGAGAGTCTTTGTCTAGAGCCTTGATGGTGAGGCTAGGAAATGGTTTAGAGGATTGACCCCTGGATCTATTGCTGGGATTGAGGCTCTAGATGATGTCTTCTTGAGGTAGTGGGGGGATAAAAAATATTTTATGTATTATATCACAAAGTTCGGATCCCTAACGAGAAAAGAGGGAGAATCTGTCTCTGAATTCTCCAAAAGATTCAACAAAATGTACAATAAGATCCCTGCTAAGATAAGGCCTACATAAGCCTCTACCAAAATCACTTATGCTAGTGCTTTTAAACCTGAGTTATGCCTCCTTCTCAGAGAGAGAAGAGTTACTTCCCTGGCTCATATGCAAGATATAGCCCTGGAAGTAGAATCTAATGTATTGGAAGTTGGCAGACTTAGGAACAAAGCTGATAGAGATAGAGGAAGAGGGAGATATGAGGCCTCAACCTTTGGTTCTTTTGCATCCCATCCTCAAGTCGATGAATTGACCAAGATGGTGAAATCCCTGTCTACACAGATGGAGAAGATTAAATTTGAGGGGAGGCAAGGTTATAAAGTTGTCCAAAATGATGAAAATAGAGGCAAATTCAGAAGACCAAATAACACCCCTCAGATACTTTCGAGAGAACCGAGAAGCAGAGATAGGGAGGATCATAAAATCTAGACTCTTTAAAATAATCTTGTTGCTGATGAGGAAAGGGAGGAAGAAGAGATTGATCCTGAAATCCATTATCTCAGAGATTGTTGGCACAGGGGAAGACCTAGGGTTCAATGCTACAAGAGCGCACCAACAAAACCCTAACTACCGGCCCTTTTGGCAACACCTGCGAAGCAGATGAAGTCTCACCCGAGGTAGAGGTAGGGGTAGTTGCAAGACGCAAGTTTCTACAACCTTAGCTGGGACACAGATCTGTGATTATACAGCTTAGTAGAGCAATTAGCACCTTTAGTTCCTTCATATGTGACCAATAACCACTTCGTTGGGTAAAACATAGCTTCGGAGATTCACACAAATATTAAGCACTTAGCATCAATAGGTATGTCAGATCTAACATATCATGCACTTAGCAGGTTCATATGTAACATATATAATATCCTATACATTATCATAGGCACAAAGAAGAAGTAGATATATCTAATCATATCTAAGAACTTAGCCATCAACATGTGAACACAATAAGACAAAGCACAAAGCACAATGTTTACGTGTTCACCCCCACCCTGGGGCTATGTCCACCAACTCTTCTTCTTTATTAGTGTCTTCAATTGGTTAAAAGCACAAATCCTCAAAACCCTTACTCTTCATAGGACAAAAGATCTTCACAGCTTGTTAGATCCTTCTTCCTTGCATTACAACACTTAGCCTTCTACCACTTCTTACAATGACTTGCACTTAGCTCTGCAAGTTTCACATAGTCAGCACATATCATGTAGATCTAGCACTTAGCCCTTCATATAACATCACATAGATGCACACCCCCTTTTCTATCTAGCATCTATTTATATATTACAAAATAGGCCTAAACATGGGTAAACCCATGGGCCGACATCCCTTTCCCGTTACATTATCCCCAAAACCCAAAAAGGGGCCCAAAAGGGGCAAAGATCCCGTGATCTCTGCTTCATCTTGTGCTCCACCTTCGACAGGGTATAGAAGTCCCAAAATAGGTCCATGTGACCAAGAAACTCCCAAAACTTGGCCAAGGGGCAACATGCCACCAACACTCACTTGTGACTCGTCCCGGGTCACTCGGGTCTATGAAATTCTGCCTCGAACACTTCAAGCTTGGCCCAAGCTACTTCAACTTGTTTCTTTGTTGTAGCCTCTTACTTAGTGAACTCTTGGATCACTTCGTCATTCACCGGTCCTTCCATTCATTGTTTTTCTGTGAGGATGACTTTTTCTAGCTCTGCTCCTTGACTCTCGACCTCTGTAAACAGAAGACATGCCTTGTCTTGCATGGGTTGAAGTCATTGAGTGAATTCCATCAATTTTCTTTGAAGCATATGGATATGCTATTGATTTGTCCATTTTTCATCAGACCTTTTCATTCTATCTACAACTGATAGGGCCTTTAGCTGCGCTTGTAGTGTTTCCGCATGCTGTTTTACTTCCTGGAGCTGCGAATCTAGCGCCTGTAGTTCTGGATTCTCTATAATTTTTTCATATGTCTGGGTGATCTGGTTACTTAGTTTCTTTCACTCCAAGGAAATATATTTTAATCTATCCACGACACTATGGGAAACTTCTTCTCTTTGGTTCCTCATCTCCTGTGGGGTTTTCGGTACTGCGTGGAGCTCTAAGTCAGTGATGCATTGTTGTAGCTTCTGGATTACCTCTTCCAGTTGTGCCAAATGTTGTGGGACTTATTCCTCGGTATGTACTTTGATTATTGTCACAGAGAGAAGTGATTTGTTAACCCTTTCCTTAACTTCAAGTTGCTCATCGAGCAACTATTCCTTGTTTTGTTGTAACTGTGTTTTCTTCATCCCATTTTGCTTGTAGAGAGAGATTTTCCTTTTCTGCAGCACTTCTTTGGTCCTCAAGGTCTTTATGGACTTGCGCTAAATCCTAGGTGGCTTGGGTTGTTTCCTCCTGTGCTCATAGAAGGCAAGCTTTGATGATATCAAGGATCCGGTATAATTGAGCGGGCTCATCACCTAGTTCTGATGTTCCAACTATCAGGGGCATAGTGGACACTGCGCAGCTGGATTGTAGTGCCTGTTGCACTTGTTGAAGTTCGACCTTGATGTGACTGAATACATCCTCCTGCTTTGCTTCCTGCTTCTTGTTAGAAAAGCAGGACCGCGAAGAAATAAAATAAAACAAATGCGAAAACAAAACACAGAAGATACACAATACAAGAGAGACACATATTTACGTGGTTCACCCAGTGTGGGCTACGTCCACCATAGAAATTTCCAGGTCCTTCGTTTATTATTATCCAGCAAATGAAGGGATACAACCTACAGAAAAACCCACTGTAACTTCCTCTTCTTTCTCTCACAGTCTCCTCTCTCAGAATACAATATTTTCCATCAACCATAGCCACAATACATTTCCCTCATAAAAGAGGGTTTCCTTCTAGGGAAAAAAACCCTAACATAAACTCTACCATTAGATCTGCGACCTTATAATGAATGGTCTAGATTTATAATGAAATTACAATATATATTTACAAGGAAATTTTTCTTTCGGGGGCCCGCTTTCCCCCAGACCCCCTATCCGAGGGGATAGCCCCCCCGGACCTCATAGAGGGGGTACCCCCTCTCTGCACTCCCCCACATGGAAGGGTGTACATAATTTTGGGGTGTAAATACTTCATGGGCTATAAACACGGCTGAAGGTAAAAGACCTCTGAATCAGGAAGATAATCAGGCTTCACAACCAACAATCTCCCACTTGGAGACTGATCTCAACAACTCCACCACTGTTGTATATGTTGGACTCTGAACCTTCTTGGACGTGGAAAATTTCTCATCTTCATCTTCATTCTTGAAGACCAACTGAAACTGAGAAGGAACTCAGTTTCTCCCTGGTTACTCCGTTTGTAAACATGTTTGCAGGATTCTAGCTAGTGTGTATATTTTCCAACTTCAAATGTCCATCTTCCAAGACAGATCGTATGAAGTGGTACCTCAACTGTATATGCTTAGTATTTGAATGGAAGGCTAAGTTCTTTGCAAGGTGAATGGCACTCTGACTGTCACAGTACAACCTGTTGTTCTCCTGCTTCTTTCCCAATTCCTTCATAAACCTTTGTAACCAAATCATCTCTTTACTAGCCTCTGTAGCAACAACATACTCTTCCTCTGTTGTTGAAAGTGCAACAACCTTTTGAAGTTTCGAAATCCAACCTACTGTTGTTCCACCTATAGTGAAAACATACCCTGTGGTGCTCCTCCTGCTGTCTTTATCACCTACCATATCTGAATCAACATATCCTTGTAGAAAAGTGTCTGAACCTCCATAACATAATGCATGAGTAGTAGTACCTCTCAAATACCTGAGAATCCACTTTACTGCCTCCCAATGTTCTTTACCTGGATTGTTCATATGCCTGCTCAGAACTCCCATTGCATGTGCAATATCTGGTCTTGTGCAAACCATTGCATACATCAAGCTGCCAACTGCTAATGAATAAGGGACCCTGGACATGTATTCTATCTCCTCCTGTGTCTTGGGACATATTTCCTTAGTTAATTTGAAATGGTTGGCCAA